>MU224466.1:62937-91665 GCA_018584345.1 Thuja plicata
AGGGGGGGGGGGTGAATCAGTTATCTACAAGATTCAATTCTTTTATCCAATTAAGTATAGAATAACATTAAGCATAAACACAAAAAGATAACACATATTATAATACAACAAATTTTGGTTATGGGGAAACCCAAAATAGGTAAAAACCCCAGTGGGAATTATCACCCACAAAGAATTGCACTAGTGTATAATGATCCCTGTCAGAAGATCCTACAACCCTGTTAGGAGTTGATCTTTATAATGTATTAAGTACAGTGACCTGGTCAAAGGTCGGACCTTGTTGGGAGTCTTTTAAAAATAACCCTGTTAGAGGTGAGGACACACTATCCATGAGCACACTGCTCAAATGATGAAGGCTGCAACCTTCTACACAACAGATATACACTATATCTAATATTGAACTGTGAATTAGACCTGTTGTCTTGATCACTTCTAGTGAATTGTATACACTCTCTGCTTCTTCACATATATCTTCAATTGATGAATGATATAGATTTACTGGCCCAATACATCAAACATTATGATCTACTGCTAACTTACCCTTCTCACTCATGGTGATCACAAATGATCTGCTACAAGTATCTTCCTCCAAAGATATGATCAAGTCAGCTTGTAGGAAACTCTTCAACAAATTCTTCATCGGCCAAACTAAGCATGCAACACAAATAGAACCACGTAACTCAAGATGAGTAGACGCGTCACTTCACACAGTCAGCTCCACCAAATTAACTCAAACTTCACTCTCTAGATGAAACACATTAAGCGCTCTTAACCAAAAATTTTGAACTCGTAACTAAACACGAATCCAAACATGCATATCCAAAAGATAGCCGCAACTGAAGAAACAATATATTTATATTGTCGGCTCTTAATAAAAAATCTCCTGAAACTGTAACTGTAATTGGAAAATAGATCATCATAACTCAACTTCAACTGCACAACAGAATTTGCGTCTATGAACATAGAATAATGAATATGTCTGCAACATAAAAAATAAATGCGCAAGGCTACAAAATATCCATACAAAGAATTATATACAGGACATTGCTACAGACTATATGTTGTCATCAATGAAAAACACACAGTCAACCACTGGCTCAAAGGCAAATCTCTGACAGACTAATGTTATTCATATGACTCTATTTGAAAATGACTATGTCGTTGGTGAGGAAAAGGAGAATGTTTAAGAAGTTGGAGATGATGTTCAAATGATTGATGAAGTAAAGACAAATGTTGAAATCCAAGAGGGTGACGATAAAGATAAGGAAGAGGATGAGGGTGCAGATCAAACTAATGAGGTGATGAAGGAGAAAATTTCTGGTGTAGAAGTAGTAAAACTTGAGGCAAGAGACACTACACAGGTAGTGCAAGAATTTCTTGAAGAAGACAATACTGGCCTAGATGATATGATTATTCAAGGTATTATTCAATTGGACTCATTAAGTCCTGTGTAAATGATGAGACTTGATTTAGTGGCTCATGCCAAAGAAAGAAAATTAATTTTGAAAACTCACTTGAAGGACAATGAGCTTTTAGTGCTTGCATCATATGTGTTAGGAAATATTATGCCGACCTATGTTCCAGATCAGAATGATTCCATATCAGGTCAGCTAGAAGGATTACTGAATGCTATTGATTCTCATTTTCATTCTCTGGAGGAATCAACTTTGGTTAAGGTGAGAAATGAGTTTGATAAAAGAAGATATGATGGAGTTTATTTCTTCGATTGCACAAGATAAAATCTCTTTGGGAATTAGTATTAAGTAGTTGAAGGCTTCTCTAACCAAAGGTGGAAACATCTTTAGAGAATGTATTGATTATTCCAAGCATGTTGCTGACATTGAGAATATAATAAGGGAAAGTGAAGATGAGTTGAGAAAATTTTCTAGATCATATGATGCCTTGATAAATTCAACCTCTAGTCATGCAGTACAGGTTACATATTTAAATGATAAGATAAAAGCAGTTATTGTTAAAAAGGAAAGGGTGAAAGGGAGGATTGGTGAGCTTCAAAATCATATCACAATGACGTTGGATATCTTGTTCAATGGCCTAAAGGAGGTGTTGGTGTTTTTCTTGCTACCCTTGAATCTAAAATATTATTAATATTCATCATGAATGTCACATAACATAATGAAATCAATCACTAATTTATCCACAAACTAAAGACAAGAGAATCCCAATAGAGACAAGGTCATTTTACCTTCTACACTTTGAGCTCCATAAAACTCAGGTGGGTGCACATTTAAATCATCTACTTGTTCATATAATTCTCTATAACTTTTTTAGCAGATGGGAATATGGATACTTGAGCTAAACTCAAATAATTTATCAAACAAACAAAGCACATGGCAATCTTATATTTTGAGCTTGTTTCACCATGCTTTTCATGCATCACATATGACCAGTGCCTAATCCATTTGGGTTATAGAGTCACATAAAAGAATAAAATATATAATAGAAAAAGCTCATTAATGCACAACAAAAAAATTGAAGAAAATATGCCTTACATATAACTTCTCATTTATATGCACAACTATTATCAAATTTGCAATAAATCATAAACTCTCACAGTTAATTATCTCAAAATATTTAATTATTTCCTTGAAAGATAGAAAAAGATAACAAACTCATTTCCGATAAATCAGAAAGATAAATTGAGACAAATCCTTAATTTGCATTGAATTCATAAAGAGTTCAAATTCAATACAAAGACATATAATCAAACTTTATTTTCTCATTTACTATCAAACACCATACATGCTTCTCAAAAAATGCATAACTTCAAATGTACTATACTGTATTGACTAGAATGACATGACATAGAAAAATGGGAACCCCTCTCAAGTGATCCCAAAATTCATTTTATAGACTAAGGAATGCAACAAGCTTCAGATCACTCGAGGACAAAAATTGAAAATATCTAAAATAGAAAAAATAAGAAAAGAGAAATTCAACTCCAAGTGACGTGGCCGCAACAACAACCTTGAGTAGAAAATTGAAACAAGTATACAGGGGTAACAATTCTTCAGATATTTAGATAAGTTTATCTTTTCAAAAGTGTAAGTCATCCACAACTCTTGACAACAAACTCAAGATACTTATAAATACAACTGATCCTCCTCTTACTCAACACAAATGCCCTACTATCATATCCAAAAGAATAGGACAAGAAAAAAAAAGTTAGAAATCATTCTATTTGTGCTTTCTTGATCTTCAGGAACATTTCCCATTTGCTAACTTCTTTGTCCCCTAGACAATTGAAACTCTTCAATTCTTCAAACTGCTTAACTTATTCAATCTATTTGGCATCCGTGATTGCCCTTGCATCATCGATGAATTTCACAAAATCCACTGGAGTCCTATACATTTTATCCAATATTTCATTAAACCCTGGAATATCCACATCCTTGTCCATATTGAGCATTGTTTCAATATTTACTATTATAAGCTCAAATTCACTACTCCACACCTCAACCAATTTTGGCTCATTTTCCCTAATATAAATAGATGACAGCAAAGAATGATAACCATTAACAAAAACTACAAATTGATCCTAACCAACTACTTCTTCCCTTTAAAAATTGAAAACAAAGAACTAACTATAGTCACCTTGTCCTTTGTCTTTGAAATTTTTTTAGGCATGTCATCTCTATACATCATTGTTGTTTCTAACTTTTCCATTAACAAGTTTCTACTAGACCAAATATTAAACAAGGGCTCAAGAAAAGAGACAACCTCATCACAAATGTTTTCTATTTGCAAAAGGGAAACATGGTGTCCATGACAACACTCCACCTTATAAACCTTCTCAAACAGTTATTGCACATGGTTCTCCAAATCAACATTATACCTTAAAATCTCTTCATACTTCTTGGCTAGACAAATCATGTTTTCATACATCTATGCATGTCTTTTTTCTAAATCTTCTATTTTAGCCTTATTTAGGAAAGAAGCATGAACTACCAAATCAACAACCTATTGGAAAGTGATGTTTTTGGAGTGTTATGTGACACTTGAGGGTATTCATTTATGGAAACACATATGATATGATGATAGCTTGGAGTTAAATACAGTTTTGGAGATACAATCTCAAAATTGACTAAGTATAGAAACAAAAGTATAGAGTATAACAATATTTTTTTGGACACCGAAGATCATATATGATAGTTGATGACTTGTGAGATTAGAGGAAGACACTTTGGGATATCTATGACCTTCAGTTAAGGTTTCTTGTGTTTGGGTGTTGATCGCAGAGAGTTAGAGTGTTTTGACGACATGCAAAGACAGTGAAACATAGCAGTTTAATAGTCACGATGATTGAGGGAGTATGAGATAGAATCCAAATGTGCTAAGTTGGATTGTCATTGTGAATTACCTATACTTTGGTAGTACAATATCGTCGACATTGTATTTACTTTTTGTATAAGTATTTATTATATTTTGTGTTGTATTTGAGAGCTAGCCAAATGATGTAACACACACACACACACACATATATATATGAAGAACATTTTTTAAAGTGAAGATATGGAAGAGATGTTAGAGATGATTGATGACAGATGCAAGATCTGAGGTTGACATATATTATTGAGAACTATAACTAGAACTATCTAAGCATTGATATATATATATATATATATGAAGAACATTTTTTAAAGCGAAGATATGGAAGAGATGTTAGAGATGATTGATGGCAGATGCGAGATCTGAGGTTGACAGATATTATTGAGAACTACAACGGGAACTATCTAAGCATTGTAGATGATTGTTTTTGTTTATTATTGAGAGCACTTTGTAATAGAAGTATTGGTTGTAAGAGTTGTAAGCTCAGTGCACCCGTAACAGGGTGTTGTATACCTTTAACAGGGTTGATATTCCTTTAACAAGGAAATGTACTATGTAATACTCAACTCCTAACAGTGCTAGGTCTCCTAATAGGGAAATTATACTTTAGTGCATGCTTGTGGGTACCATCCCCATCGAGGTTTTCCCTTGGCCAGGCTTTCCTCGACAAAAAATAATGGTGTAATGAGTTGTGTGTTATTTTCTTATGTTCTTTTCATTTCAACAATATTATGGTTTATTTAGAATTGGTTTAAGCTTAACTTAAAGTGTTGTAATACTGAGAGGGGTTACTGATTCAACCCCCCTCTCAGTATTACTTAATCCTAACAATTGGTATCAGAGCTATTGTCCTTGGAGAGAAAGCTTGACAGCTTAAGGGAGATCAAGATGGATTATGTAAGTTTGGAATAAAAATTTGAAGAAACACTTGAAGACCTGGACAAAGAAAACATAGAGAATGGTGAATTGAGATTCAAAGTGAGAATAGCTGAGGGATTCATTAAGAAACTAAAACCTCAACTTGAAATTTCCAGAAGTCAGAGACAAGATCTTATGGTTAAGATAAAAGAGGATTTAGAAAATGATAATTCAGATAAGATAAAATAGCTTGAACAAGAGAATGATACTTTAAAGCTTAATCATGAAATAATGACTAAATAGATTCGACAAGAAAAGGATGCTAAAAACAAAACTAAAGAAGCTTTGAAGGATTCTAATATTCTGATGGGACAAATGAAGACTGAACTTGATCATTACAAGAAAAAGTATCTAGAATTGGAGAAATGTAATTAGATCCTAAAAGATGAACTTGTTGAGACAAAGAAACATATTGAGAGACTTCACATGAGCAATGAATTGTTCGATGAACAAAGAGAAAGACATAAACCTAAAGGAGATATGATTGGTGTTGGCTTCAATGAAGCTGAATGTTCCAAGAATCAAGAAGAAAAAATAGATGCGAAGATTGATGGAGAAAAACCTACTCTCGAAGAATCTAAAGAACAAATCAGACCTTTCAGAGGTAGATATTTTGGATGCAACAAGATTGGACACATGAAGAGAGATTGCAGAGGTAAATCCCCTTTCAAACCTTTTTCTGGTTATTTCTTTAATTTTCATGCATATGGGCACAAGAAAGTAGAAGGTAGGAAACCTGATCAATCTAGATACAGACAAGACAACATTAGGAAGGAGTCAGCAGATAAAACCACATGTTAAAAATGTAATAAACTTGGGCACATCACAAGGTATTGTAAGTTACAAGTAAATCAGAATAGATCACCTCCTATATGTTACAAATGTAACAATCTAGTGCATATAGAGAAGTTTTGCAGGTACAATAGAGCAGACAACAGAAGAGTACCACCTCTTATGGATACAAAGAAGAATGATAGTGATACTGGTAAGAGTCTTGCAGATTACATAAGTGAATTTAATAGTTGTTTCAAGAAAGAAGAAGATAACAACAGTGGTAAGATATGGAAAATCAAAGAGTCTAATGAGATATTGGTTTAGGGAGAGACAATAGATGCTACGGAATCTTTGCCTAATGCTAACAAAGATTAATCGACCTAAATGGCCGAACATGGCCTTAGGGGGAGCGTTGGATGAAGACACCATATTATATCCAGCCCCTGATTATGAGATGTAAGCTCATGCAAGCTTGGCTATAGTGTATGTAGACATTATGGAACCTATACCTTTGATTGCAACATCTGAGGATTCATATTTCATGATCTCTAGATTTGTGATTGATTGGACAGTGTGTGAAGTTAAGTTTATTGGGTAAAGCAAATTTTATCACTTAGTGATGAATAAAAGACATCTAAGTTACTTATTTATTCACCATTTGAAGAGAAACAACCAAGGAGAGAAGAGTTTAGAGAGTATCACACTACCAAGCAGCCACATTGCGTGATTGATTGAAGCGAAAGTTTGAAATTCAACGTGATTAAGGTATTTAGACTATCTACTCAAGTAGAAGTTATGGATGCACCATTGATTTATGATGTTATGGATAGAACTAGATATAAATTCAAGAAAAATCCCTTTAAGTCTTGTGAAGACAACCCTGAACGAGCCTTTTCCCAAACACCATATGATGTCTTACACGTAGAGGATATTAGGGAATACATACATTGAAAATATGAGATATTTCCAGGAGATGATGAGATTTCTACCAAAATGAGAGACATGATAGGTGATGATGGTAAAATGAAGGATGAATTCAAACACCTAGATAACTTGAGAATTATGAAAATGACAGACTTGTATGAATTTAGCGAAGAATAATAGTTTAAAATAATACTTAACATAGTTCACGACTAATTCATTTGGATAGGGGAGCAACCTATAAATATTTGTAGTCAGTTGATTCATGACATAACTGGGATAGACAATACTAGAGTTATCCCTGTAGTAGAAAAGAATACAAAGAAACAAGTTGAAACCCCAACACATTCTAAATATGACAGGTGAGCTATGACAGTGAATGACATTTTCCTACAAGATGTAAGACTAATTGCAATGATACTTGGATATAAGATTTACTACAATAGTAGACCTAATTTAGTCTCAGAATGATTTATTATGATGGCTTATATGATGGTAAAGGAAAACACATCATTCAATCTATGCAAAGTTCTGGCACATCAGTTTCTAGAGAATGCAAAGTTAATCAAGAAGGATAAATCTAAGGCTTTTAGATTTGGCTCACTTCTAGTTCACATGTATATCCATATTGAGCATAAGTATCCTAGAATGAACCCTAGAGAATGGAAAGATAGAATACCCACTGGTATTCAAATATCACAGAGTTACAGAAGACAAAACAACACACGGGTAGATGGAAAATTATTTGGTATGATCAAAATTCTATAGAGGTAAATGAAAGAAATATTCAAAATTCCTGAAGAGTTAGTTGAGAGATACAAGGATACAATTTGTTTCATGGTTGAAACTGATTGTGTGTGTTTTGAGGAAGTTGTACCAAGGAATAAATAGTGTTACCCTATGGGCTATGAAGTCGGTTCATAATTTTTGGTTATGCAAATAGAACATGTTTTGGCATCTAAAGTTGATACATCTGAGGAGAGATGGGGAACCTATGAAGAGAAATCAGATAAAGTTAGAGAAGAATAGACTAGAGTTACAAGGAAGAGAAAGATAGAGAAAATGGTTGATGAAATGGCAGCTAAGGCCAAAATAACTAAAGAAGAAATGAAAGATGTGAGGAAGAAGATAACAGAGAGATCTTCTAGGTTGGCAAGCACTGCTACTGCAACCCTTCCACCTCCATAAATTGAGTAGGTAGTTAGTCCACTTTCTACTATAATAGATGTATCTACACCCTCACCACCACACCAGACATCGTAGGAAGAGTCAACAAATCTTGTAACTCGAAGAAACACAAGGTCCACTAAACTGAACTCACCTCCTAAGAAACAGAGGATAGAAGAAGAAGAAAATAAAGTTGAAAAATAGACCACAAATGTAAGACAATTATGGAAGCTAGATATGAAGATGCTAGAGAAAAGAGCTATTGAGAAAGGGAAGCTTGTTTCATTGGCTAAATACTATGACATGTATGAGGCATCTAAAAAACTAGTGATTGAAGACATAGTGATTAATCATTTACTTATTTTCAAGAAGAACCTATTAGAGATAGAGGGCAGTATACCTGAGGAATTGTATGGTAAACCGGAGATTAGAAAACAACTTGCACATATAGAAGATGAGGCGATTAGGATTAAAGATATTGAGGACATGTTGCTAGTATTTTCTATATGAGAGAGAGAGAGAGAGAGAGAGAGTACTTGATGAACTCAAACCCTTGTTGAGAACTAAAGCAAGATTAGTGAAAATTATGGGCAGACAATATGATGAAGTCATAGAGGAGACTCAAAAGGCATTAGATCAAATAATTATGAGCGATATTCACGAGAAAACTTCACCTCCTAAACCTACTATGCCTACACCTATAGGAATTGGAGAGAGCTCTAAGTCAGTTGAAGAAAATATTGAGAGAAGCGAAGTGAGTAGTGACAAGCAACCAGATTTCTTTGTTGTTGGTGTGCACGTGACCCTTGACACTTCACTTGATGAAAAAGACCCATTTGAAGGAAACATTGATAATACAATGACATATGAAGAGGAAGAACAGAAAGAGGAAGAGCAAAAAGAAGAATCAAAACATAGAGATGAGATAGATACATCGAAAAGAGAAGATGAAAGAGTTGAAGTAAAGCATGAAATTGACACATCCACTATTCTATTGTTGGAAAGAAAGGACAAGTCTGTAAGCACAAATGTTGACAGTATGGATGAGGATGAACTGATGAGACTATCCTTCATCGCATTCACAAAGGAAAAAGAAATATCTGAGCAGAAAGGAGACACAAAGGATAAAGTAATAACTAGAGGAGTTGATACTGTGAATAAACTACTTCCAGTCCCTATTGTTTTTCAAAGTAAAGTTGATGCAGAGAATCTGAATATGGAACTAGATGATTTTGATAGTCACTATGAGTCCTTAGTGAAGATCGCTGAAGAGAAAGCAAATAAAAGTTATCTAGAGAAGAAGCTGAAGGAAGTATGACAGTCTATTTCATAGGACTTGGACATTCTGAGATCAGCTACATCAAAGGCCAAAAGTTTTTTCACACATGGAAGGATGTTATACAACTATTGTATGAACCCTATCAGACACATTATTGTGAAGGATAGGGATACTCTGAATAGTATGATGGATAGTTGTGAGACCTCCTCACAATCTGTAATGGAGATGGACAGAGAGATATCAAAGATTTTTGATAAGTTGAACATCTTGGATATAGAGAAAGGGAGAGTAATGACAAGATTTGGTTTGTTGAAGAGTCTAATCACTCCCAAGCTATCAATTCTTGAAGTTCATCTATCTGATAAGGAGAAGACTGTAGATTCATTGACAAATTCTATGCCCACAGAGTTAAAAGCTGCAGAGACTTCATCCTATGCATTGAATTGACTAATACATGTTAGTCAGTTACTGATAGAGTCATGGAATGCTGAAGTGAAGATCTTGGAAGATTCCTTTCAAGATGTTCTAAAATTGGTGAGCAAGCACTGAAATCTACATTTTTGTAAATTTTGGATACACCTTTTCCATTTTTGTCAAAGGGGGAGAAGAGAAGAAAAATTAGAAAAGAAGAAAAGAAGAGAAAAAGAGAACAATTTGTGTTCAGACACTTAGTCATTTTTCACTAAGTGTTGCCATTAATGAAAAAGGTAGAGATTGTTGGCAAGTGATGTTTTTGGAGTGTTATATGACACTTGAGGGTTGTCATTTATGGAAACACATATATGATATGATGATCGCTTGGAGTTAAATACAATTTTGGAGATATAGTCTCAAAATTGACTAAGTATAGAAACATAAGTACAATGTATAACAATATTGTTTTGGACAACGAAGATCATATATGATAGTTGATGACTTGCGAGCTTAGAGGAAGACACTTTGGGATATGTATGATCTTCAATTAAGGTCACTTGTGTTTGGGTGTTGATTGCAAAGACTTCTAGAGTGTTTTGAAGACATGCGAAGATAGTGAAACAGATCAGTTGAACAACCGTGATGATTGAGGGACTTTGAGATAGAATCCAAACATGCTAAGTTGGATTGTTATTGTGAATTACCTATACTTTGGTAGTACAATATCGCCGAAATTGTATTTAATTTTTGTATAAGTATTTATTCTATTTTGTATTGTATCTGAGAGCCGACTAAATGATGAAACACACACACACACACACACACACACACACACACACACACACACGCACGCACACACACATGCACGCGCACACACACACACACACACACACACACGCACGCACGCACGCACACACACATGCACGCGCACACACACACACAAACACACACACACACACACACACACATGAAGAACATTTTGTAAAGAGAAGATATGGAAGAGACGTTAGAGATGATTGATGGCAGATGCGAGATCTGAGGTTGACATATATTATTGAGAAATAAAACTGGAACTATCTAAGCATTGCAGATGCTTGTTCTTGTTCATTACTAAGAACACTTTGTAACATAAGTATTGGTTGTAAGAGTTGTAAGCTCAGTGTACCCCTAACAGGGTGTTCTATACCTTTAAAAGGGTTGATATTCCTTTAACAAGGAAATGTACTATGTAATAGTCGACTCCTAACAGGGCTAGGTCTCCTAACAAGGACATTATACTTTAGTGCATGCTTGTGGGTACCATCCCCACCGGGGTTTTCCCTTGGCCAGGGTTTCCTCGACAACAAATAATGGTGTAATGAGTTGTGTGTTATTTTCTTATGTTCTTTTCATTTCAGCAATCTTATGGTTTATTTGGAATTAGTTCAAGTTTAATTTAAAGTGTTGTAATACTGATTCACCCCCCTCTTAGTATTACTTAACCCTAACACAACCTCAGTGTTTCTAGTTCTGCATGTTCAAAATTATTCTGTCTCCCTGCATTTTTCCTTCAATATTTATTACATGTGGTTTCTGAGTTGCAGGGGCCAAAGAACATAATGCTAATGTTTTTGATTTTGGATAAAAAGTTGATCCTCTTATGACATCATCATACTCAAATTCTGATTTAAACAATGAATTTGGATGTCTTTTGGTATGATCAATGATAAATGTGTACTGAATATCCCACCCAGGAAGAAACAATATACCACTGTCCATAAAAAATACTCTGGCCCGTTCCACGATCAATTCTACAGTTTTTGGGTCAAATTGTCGCAAAGTAGCAAGAATGTCCTCATTCCATCAGTGTCATCACCACTTAAATACATTTTGTTTCTCAACTCATTCTTCTTCATTTTTACAAGGAAAATTTCTGAAGAACCTCACTAACCTGCTATAGCTTAACTCTCATCTTCACAACTGCTAATATTTTAGACATATAACCACAATGGAGTTGCGATAACAAAAAACCTAGACCTCTCCCGAGCTTGCAACTGCTAAGTGTTAAAATACAAACAAAGTTGTGACTGCATGACTATAATAAGATTTAACCGATGACTGACCCATTTGACCAACATACATGGACGAATAAAATCAAGACATATAGGATTTGACTTAATACGACCAAACTTTCAAAGGAAACCCAAAATGAATTATAGACTTTGGCAACCAAGGGAAAAAATTGAAACAAGGATGCAGGAAAATTTGAAACCAAGACCAACGCCTATCACTAACCCGACATATAACAAAGAACAAGCATGTGAGTTAGCCAAAAACATTTGTAGTATCACCAAGAGGCAGAGGAAACTTATTCCCATCTTGATGTATCAGATCTTGTAGCTACAAAGAAGCTAGCATATGCAATTATTTGAGAGCATGTAGAAGAGATGGGATATTGATTTTGTTGCTATGAGAAAATGTTTTTCAGGTGTATTCAAATTTGTGTAAGTATATTGTATACTTGTGTATAGGTGATGACATGTAGGTTTTTGGTAGAATAATTTTGTTTTATTTCTGGCCTTTTCCATTGATGTCAAAGAGAGAGAGATAAGGAGTGAAAAATGAGATATTCAGCTCAGGGGGAGCCCATAATTTTGGCTAGGGAGAGATCTTTTTGGAGTTTGGCATTTTGTGTGGACACTTAGTCATTTTTTGCTAAGTGTTGCCATCAATGCCAAAGAGGGAGATTGTTGGCAATAGACATTTCTCTTGATGGTTTGTATGTTGTCATTGATGAAAACTATACATATTTTTCATGTTCACTTGTCATGTTTTGGAGTTACTGAAGGATTGATTGCAAATCTGGCTAAGTATGGTAGAGCAGGGACAATATATAGATTTCAATAAAAGGATTGATAGGGACATGTATGATTGAATTTTGGGTTGCAAACCTAGGAAAAGCTTCATTGGAGTATAATGCATCTTATCCCTGCTTCGCAAAGTGAGTTTATATGATCAAGTTATGACTCTCGGTGTATCGATTTTACCGTGGTCAGTAAGGTATAGTGACAATATGTTGGTTGATCGATCAACTATCCTATAAGGTCAATGAGATAAATAATTTTTAAGATTATTTTGGTAGAGCCAGCATTGGTGAAGAGATCCATGCTATTGTTTGAGGTTAGGAACACATTTTTGATTTAGATATAGATGACACTTCACACATTACTCTAACTGTTCTTGAGGCCGATCGATGGAGATATTACTTTTGCAAGTGAGTTTATAAGATCAAGTTTTTGTGATGATTTAATATAGAGATGGTTAGATATGATATGTATACATGTATACATGAAGGATTAGTAATCAGAGGTCCGATTGGTAGTTGAGAAGAATTTTGTTGTACTTACATGGAACTGTACAATCATAGTTAATGCTAACTATTAGTTCATTTTGTTGGATTGTAGTTCAATCATTTTGTATGGAAGTTAACCTTTATATGTTGTAATCTAAGTAGTGATCTCTAGGCTATAAGCCTGAATGCATGTGCATTCTCCTAGTTTTGTACTCAAATCTTTAACAGGGTTATTATTTCTGCAGAAGTAATTACTTGTGGGTTCCATCCCCATCGTGGTTTTTGCCTTAACCGCATTCCACGCAAAAATCATGGTGTCATAATGTTGTGGATGTTTTGTTTATGCTTACGTTGTTTAATTTCAATTATATTTGGATTATGGTTGTGCAATTAGTTTAATAACGTAAAAAGGTTTAAAACACCAATTTAGCCCCCCTCTTAATGTTTCTCAATTCTAACAGGTATGAAGGAGAAAAACCTCCCAACAAGAGCCCCCCTCCAAGCTTCGTTGGCCCTATCAATCAATACATCAGGGAGCATCAATTCTATCTCATCTCCCTCTGTCAGGAAGGTCAGGGTGGACTCCACAATCATTGTTTCATGCTCCTGTCCCATTAGGACCCTCTTCCATCCGTTATTTGGGCTCATGGAAGAAATACCATTCCAATGCTTAAGGAGTGTTTCATTGCCATATGCTTGAGACCCACCCAAAACAAGTGTTCCCCTTTGGAAGGGATTGTCATCCCTGTCATTGTCATCCACCATGGATGTTACGATAGTTACAGAGAGTTGTTGTAGAGATTTGTTAATAATGTACTACCATTTGTTACATATTATGTCAAAACATATTATATAATGGACAAATCAAATGGATTAGTAAAAGCAACCACAATCAAATAACTTAGACTAAAAATTTAAATGAAATCCACTAAGACCTTCCTTTCATTATCCTGCCACATTTAAAGTTCAAATTGACACAATCAGCCTAATGTTTATTCAATAAAGTGTTTTAACTATGAACTTATTAGAAGTAAACAATAGGCAACTAGATTGGTACACCACAAATTAAAAAATAATAAGAACAATAATTATTAACTTCACATTTTTAAATCACATTTTAATTTTTCTTCTTCTTTTGAGTATACTTCACATTCACATCATGAATTTCTTTTTTATTTTATAATTTATTAATTTTTTACATACAAATCAAAACAAAATAAATACTTGCCTCCATGTTAACTTTGTAAATAAAATTATTTAATATAAAAAGATATATATACTTTTTTTAAAATTGATTCAATATGATATATTAAATACATTCTTATTGATAAATGAACCATGTCTTTTTTTTAAATAGAATGTTACTTTTTATTATTAAAAACCAACTCTTAAGATGTTTGGCATAGTTGCAATGTTAAAAAAATGAGAAAGCTTATTAAAGCTTGCTTAGTCTTGAATGAAAGAATCCTATGAGACAATTATGTAAGCACCTTTTGAGATGATTTTGGACCATTCATGGTATATCCTTTATTAAAGAGGTAAGATTATGGACATTCTACACCTCATCTTCAAGCAAGGCATCTTCTTTATATTCTTATCCCTAAATATTTCTTTTAATATAAATAACAAATCCCAATAAAAAAAGATGATAAGTTTGTTCTATGATAACTTTAATATAAATAACTATTCTTTTTTGTTGGGTTGTGTTTGGGGGAATTGAAGAAGGTTAGATTGGTTTAGAAGTCAAAAATATTGAGAAAAGAAGTATTTAGCAAATGATTAGCGAGTGATATATATTCTAAAATTATTTTAAATTTATTAAAGCGTAATGAATGGTTTGACTTCCACTTCCACCTAAGTTTCACCACGTACACCTTTACCTTTATTATAATGTAAAAAATTATTTCTTGTCATCTTTAAAAGCTTTCGAGTTGTGTACATAAGAGATTGCTCCTCTCATAGACTAATATACTTTGTATGATTGTTTGATTGTTTGTGAAATTTTATATTATAAATGTTTTAAGGCATTTTACAATGGTAGTAAGGGGTGAGTTATTTCAACAAATTTAATCATAAATTTGATAGTTATTTGTAAGTGAGAATATTACTAGTACTTGTACCAAAACAGGTGTAAGGGTTAGTCGATAGGAAGAAATATGTCAATTTATATAATTAAAAATGCTGAATGATTACAATAGCTAATATCTAAATTAAAGTCAACTATGTATAGATAAACATTTGAAAAAAAAGAGAATATAATTTATTTTTAAAATTATGATACTTCAAATAGACATCATTTCTTAGATTTCTTCAATTTTACAAATTGATTTTTTCATTTCTTCTATATGATTTTCATTGCATGTTGGTCATAAATGTTTGTTGCTTGTTTGTTTGTCATAAATGTAAAGCAAATTGGAAAAAAGAACATGGGGAATAAAAATTAAAGTAGTGAAGTGAACCATTGATATAAAAAGCATGTATTTATCATATAATTAATCATTTAATTGAAAACTAATTTCTAAATATAGAATAGTATACGATAATATAGGTGAAAGAATCTTATGTAGACATTCTTTTATTGTTTTGCCAGACAATTTGGCATTATTTTGAATTCATCCCCTTAGCACATTCATGCACAAAATTACAAAGGCATTAATTTTTCAGATAGAAAAATTTTGAATCAAATTTCAGTTCTCTTTTTAGAAATTTAAAATTAAAATGACCCGTATAGCTAAAATTTATATTTCATGTCTATCTAGTTACAGATTTTCTGAATTTGGGTTAACCTGTGAAAATCTTAAATCTTAAATAAAGTAGGCATGTTACTATAAATTTGTGCGAGACAAATTTAAGGAGACATTCCACAAATGAAGAGTATTGGAAGATACCTGATAATGTTGAGAAGTTGTTATCCACTGAAGCATATGAGATAGATGGAGGCATGAAATCCATTAAATATCATGACTAAATTACTCTTGTCGATCAAAGGTTTCTCCCCAAGAGAAGCCTATTGGCTATATGGTTTCAAAGTAAAATGAGATAAATTTAAAGGAAATAAAATAAAATTTAAATTGATATTTCTTGACATTTTTAAGTGAACCATTGATATAAAAAGCATGTATTTATCAGTCGATTAATCATTTAATTGAAAACTAATTTCTAAATATAGAATAGTATACGATAATATAGGTGAAAGAATCTTATGTAGAAATTCTTTTATTGTTTTGCCAGACAATTTGTCATTATTTTGAATTCATCCCCTTAGCACATTCATGCACAAAATTACAAAGGCATTAATTTTTCAGATAGAAAAATTTTGAATCAAATTTCAGTTCTCTTTGTAGAAATTTAAAATTAAAATGACCCGTATAGCTAAAATTTATATTTCATGTCTATCTAGTTACAGATTTTTTGAATTTGGGTTAACCTGTGAAAATCTTAAATCTTAAATAAAGTAGGCATGTTACTATAAATTTGTGCGAGACAAATTTAAGGAAACATTCCACAAATGAAGAGAATTGGAAGATACCTGATAATGTTGAGAAGTTGTTATCCACTGAAGCATATGAGATAGATGGAGGCATGAAATCCATTAAATATCATGACTAAATTACAATTTGTCGATCAAAGGTTTCTCCCCAAGAGAAGCCTATTGGCTAAATAGTTTCAAAGTAAAATGAGATAAATTTAAAGTAAATAAAATAATTTTAAATTGATATTTCTTGACATTTTTAATATAAATGTATTTGAGATATCTATATTAATGTGTGTGTGTGTGTTTATAATGAATAAAAATCAATTGCATAAGACTTGACATAATCAAGAAGACTACAAGGAATTTTTTTACAATAACTAAACAAACTAAAAGATAACACGATTTATAGAAGTGAATAGGTAAAACTATACAAAGGTCGAACATATTGTTACATAAAATTGAATCATGCTCTAAAGAGTCAATTGCTATTACAACATATTCTTGGAAATCATCATTACAATTCATCATGCATATCGATTTGTATTGTGCTAGATCCTAACTTAATATCATTAATTTGAAGTAGCAAATTAGTTATATTTACTTTCTACAAACATGAGAATTTGAAATGACATGTTAAAGACATGACATAACCGTATTCTTTAGTTTAAGGAAAATAGAATAATTTTATGCAAAGTTGGGCTTATTATCCTGCACTTTACCTAAAACATCACACGCATTATCAAAAGTGATCCTAACTATGACACATGTTAACACCCATCCTCTAAAGTCAAGAATAGGGTAATGTGTAGATAAAACATGTAGCACATTATTAGTTAGCCCAAAAAAATATCTACAACATAAAAATACTCAATGTGGAACCCCACATGGTAAGGTGGGACCTAGAAACAACTTAAAACATCATCCAATATGACTGATACCATCGAGGACATGGTGCAAGAAAGAGAAAAAAACCCTGTTTGCCTGGATTAACCAAAAATAACCCTCAAAACCAACTCCAGACACAATGCAACACCAAAGAAATCAAAATTTTATATGTGAACCACATAGGCATGTTTCTGTAACATCCAACATCATTTTCAAATACATCTTTCATGTTTTTATGTCGATCCAAGCTTCCATAACCATTCTAATACAATCTTCTTCATTACCAGAAGGCTAGAAAAGATAGAACTATGAAACACATCATGATAAACATACTACTTGCAATGCAATTTATTACCTAAAATCTAAACTGAGAAACTACACAAACATTGTAGGACTTCTCTCTAGGCTACAACACTAGAAACATTAAGGCAGAGAAATGTGGACTATTTTATGGACTAGTTCTAACAAACACCTAACCTACAACATATTGCATATGCAAAAGACATCTACGGCCACACCAGGGAACTAAAAGATAGGAGTGCGATACCCACAAAACATAGAGTCTATGTTCCACATTGCAAGACCATAGCATTGAATGTTGATTAATGTGGAGAATTATTCCATGCAACCATAGAGTATTTTCTACAAATTCACCCTTCAACATTATTCAATGATCGTTACACCCTTGATGCAATAATTTTTCATCTAGGAGTAACATAAGAGATACTACATTAGCTTATAACATCACACAACCATCAATACCAATGTCATGCTTCTAGTCCTCAGCTCAAATATTTTTGTCACAATGCTTCTAATCCTCATGTTAATATGACATCATCATGATATCATCTCTGCCACCAAACATGTCACTTCTCGACTTGGCATGTCCTAGTTTTCAGGAGACATGTAGACTTTGTTGACTATGTTGGACATATTTAGAAACTTTGACTGATGTTTAGATTGATTAGAGCAATAAGTATTATTCATTATGGATGTTAGATTAAAGCTTTAATATTACGTAGTTAGTATAATTAATATTTTTGACATTTAAGTGATTTTATGAATATTCAAGAGTAAATTTATTTGGTATTATGACTAGATGTTAAAGAATTGTCAAATATTGAATGAATGGATATTATTTGATGTGTAATTGATTATGGATTTATGATTTAAGAGAAAACCCTACTAATGAAAACTTAAATGATCTAAGTGGTTGGCAAGAATTGAAGGTGAGAATGCGGCCCACATAGAGGTGGCTAACATTTTGGCAGCAGTCGGTTTGATAAAAATTTGGCACAAACCACTTATATAGTTTTACATTTCATGCATGTTATAATGAAATAGTAACATCAATTATGCAATTCTTACGTATTATGTGCACAAGTGTTTGTAAATTAGGAGTATTTAACATGACTATCATACATTATTTTACTAGGAAATAAACATGCATGTGAGTATTAGTAGATTTTGTAAATAATAAATAAGATATTATTACCAATTTAATGTGATAAAAATAAATTAAAAATAATAATAATATAACTATAATCAATCTTTTGGTTATCTAAGATAATAAAAAAAACAAACAAATAAATCAATAAAATGATTATTGAGTGTAATTATTAAATAAATCAATGATATTAAATAATAATTATTTAGAGGGAAAATTTGCATGAATTCCCTCATCCATGTATCAAATTTCTTCTCACACCATCTACGTGCCTTAAATATTATGTCACACAATTAGGACAACAAATAATTTCATGCTAATTTTGTGGGAAGGGAATCGTACCTTTCCTATTTTATTATCAATATTCTTTCACATTAAATAATGTGGGGAGCATTCTAAAACATGAGTTAGCTCTCATGCGCAAGTAGACAAACCAAAAATTAAAGTTTTGGAACATAGGTTCCTCGTTAAAACCTTCTCTAAAACTTCAAATCTAATTATTGAATCTCTTACTTTCCTTAAGGGTCTATGATATATTTCTTTGGTTGGTGCGAGTAGTTGAATTGTATTTTATTTTTGTGTAATATGAAATTGGTGAATGCTGCTAGGAAAGAAGATCACTCACAAAGTATATTATAACATTAGGAATATCCCAAAAGGCTCACCCTCAAACCAATCTGATTAGCACAACCCAAAAAGGATGAAGGGATGCTAATGTAATATCTAGATTCAAGGATGAGTTTTTGGGGGAATGTGGGTATTCCTTTATTATTAATTGATATAAATGAATCGATAGAATTGATATTATGATAAAGGAAATGAAAAAAGATAATGTATGATATCTGATCTATAAAAGTAAGTGCAAGAGGAAAATAGGAGGAACAAACTCACCTTGAAGAAAGAAGAGGAAAAAATGACCTTCAGATTTGAATTTAGCTATCACCGAGATGTCAGAATCAGGTGAAACTCCAAATATGGGACTCTAATGTTTGTAACTGTTAAATGTGCAAATTTCAGCCAAAAAGTGGAGGACAAGGTCAAAAAAGTCAACCTCATCCTGGAAAAGGTCACAAAATTTGACCTAGTCCTTTCAGGTCCAAATCTGATGAAAATTTCTAAGGATCTGCAATAGGTTCCGAGACTCCCAAATCTGGATCTGCAACTCTTGAAACTATTTGTGCGCATAGAAAAGAAACTGCTCCTGCACACAGAATAGAAGGGGAAAAGTTTGTGAAAAGGGTTTTTCCTTGGTCAAACCTGTATAGGAGTCAACCTTGAAATGAAATTGAAATTGTGTAAATGAAAGTAATATAAACAAGATAAATGATAGATTCACCTTGCATGAAAAACCTTCATTAATGGATGTAGAAATCAGTCAAATCCATGAAGATGCTTATATTGCATAATCAAGGATGCCTTAAAAAATGAACAAATCTACACTTGCCAATCCTAGATCTTGAATGAATGTATGCTTGAAAACCTCAATGGAGAAGGAGAGGCAAGAAGAGTGCATGCATGGATCTTCTTTCTTTCTTGTGAATTCCTCTACTTGGTCATCCTAAGAGAGAAATTTGAATCAATGAGAGAAGATTGCCTTTGTTTTAATGGATGTTGAAGAAATTGAGGCTTGAAAATCCTAGATTGGGTTTTTGCATTCAATTCTTGAATCAACCACTTCAATTGCACAACTTAAATTGCTTGAGATCTTGACTTTCTTGCACATGAATGAGCTCTTGAATGTACTATCATGTGATATGATTTGATGTCAAAATTAGAGGAGAGAGTCCCCTTTTATACTCATTTCAAGGTTCAATTTAACTCTAGAATGACCATAGATCTAGGAAATTGGAAGAAAACCCTGCTATTGGGCCCCAAACCAACTTTGAGGCAAAAAACCTAGGACAAGGTCGACTTGGACGAGCTAGTCCAAGACTAGGTCGATCTGGCCAACCTAATCCAAGTAAATTTGCCTCAAAATTTATTGGGACTCAAGAGAGTGTGACAGAAAGTGGAGGGAGAAATTACAGGCCACTGGTATCAAGAAAAATGGTCATTCAGACCTTGAAATCATCAAAATGGGGTCTAAAATTCCTTAGATCCTCTAATTATGGGTGCTAACTACTATACACCAAATTTGCACCCTATTTAACCTGTAAGCCTAATGATCTGGTATAACATGTGAATCACTTCTAGGTTGTGAGACCTTTGCTAACTGAAGTGAAACCTCCAGATTCTAGTCTGATTCCTCTTGGAAAATCACCTATTTTTCTCTTTAAACTTGAAAAGTAAACTTGGGAGGAAAAGGGATAGAAGGAGAATTGACAGACTAAAATAAAAACTTAACCTACTAGGTCATACAATGAAAGTGACATGAATCACAACACAATGACTAATGACTAGCATGAAATCTCTGAATCAAAACAAGCACAAATTCCTGAATAGGCTTGCAAAAG
Organism: Thuja plicata; assembly: GCA_018584345.1. Classification (NCBI taxonomy): domain Eukaryota; kingdom Viridiplantae; phylum Streptophyta; class Pinopsida; order Cupressales; family Cupressaceae; genus Thuja; species Thuja plicata. The sequence goes on from MU224466.1 coordinate 84,349, forward strand.
TGTTTCATAGAGAGGTCTGAGATGAAAATAAACAATTTAGGGAAATAAAATATTTCACAAAGAATATATTATTCAAGGATCAGACACAGACTATGACCTGCAAACAAGCATCCACTCTAGCAAATAGGCACAAAAATGATACAAAATGATAGGGGATGAACAAAATCCACAAGATCATCTAAATCAATCATCCACAATAGTGCACAAAGATGCAAAAAGAAAGAGGGCTCAAGAACTCCAAGATTTCTCTAATATTAGCCACTATATTATACTTCAATAAGAGAAATATAGACAAGAAAACCCAGGGACATAGAAAATGTCACAAAGAGTCTTTGCATAATCTAAATCCCAATGAGAAATTACAAACACATGAAAACCTAAGGGTAGAGAGAATTCCACAAAAAATATTTCATAAGCTCAAAAAACTAGCTACAAAAGCTCTGAAAACTACTTATATACAACCTACCCTAACACGTAGGCTCAAGAGTCAATCCATCTGATTAGATCAGGGCAGAATTAGGGTTACAATAGATATCCATTAAACGATCAGAAACCCTAAAAATAGTCAAGTGTGTCCATTAATGTACTCAGAAAATATCTCAGACAATCAGATTAGCCTCGAAGATATCTCATATTTCCATAAATTCGAGTAGACAGATCAGCTCAATCCATCTACCTTCTTTGCAAGTTGGAATACGTTGCCACCGCCATGAAAACCCAAGAAAATATTTGAATATTTGTAGCCAAAATTGAACAAAATTGGAAAATTGGATAACATTTTTGGTGATTTCTGCTAGATGTAAACCTGGTAGACATATAAAACTAGTGGCCTTATGACATTCCATTTGGAAAGGAGTTTTCATTAAGCACAAAAGAGACTTCTGGGAAGCTGGAGGACTGAAACTAGGAGAAGGGAACTACAAACCAAAGAAGGAAAAATCTATATACATGTGGAAACAAACTAACTATGCACAAGAACTTTGAGGAAAGCAGGAAAACTAAAACTGAAAGCAAAAAAAATTAATTACAAGGTAGGACAAACTTCAAAAAAAGGTTTGAGGTGAAAGCCATTGATAGAAAGCAGCAAGATTGATCCTTCAAGAGTTGAGAGCTAAAACACATTATGCCCTTTGCATTCTGTGATCACAAATGAGCCTTCCCAAAATGAATAAAACTTTGTATGCCTACCAAGACTAGATCTGAATTCATCCCACTTGAGGACTATATACCCAATATTGAAGTTTCTTGATCTATCTCTCTTGTCAAAGATTTTCTTGGGTTGCACTTGTTTGAACTCCATTTTCTGCATAGATTTGCATCTAGTCTCTTCCAACTCCATGAGCTGAACATATCATACCTACAAAGGGTCTCCTTCTTCAAAGATGACAAGTTGAGTAGTAAGGTCCAGAGCTGGAAATTCAGTTGAGAAGGACAATTTAGCTTCTTTTCCATATACTAGCACATAGGGAGAGTTCCCAATGATCTTTTTTGGAGTAATCCTATCTAACCATAGGGAAGACTTTAGTTTGGAATGCCAATCTCTTTGATTCTCTTGCAATTTATTTTTAATTATCTTGATCAGATTCTTATTAGTGGACTAAGCTAAACCATTACCTTGGGGGTAATAATTGGAACTAGTGTTGAGGTAAATACCATGTCTGCTTTCCCATTCAATGACTCTCAAACCTGTGAAGGAAAGTGCATTGTAAGATATTATTGAATCACGAATACCAAACCTATGTATGATATCATCATAAAAGTTTAGGAAAACAATCTCATTAGCCTCTTTCAATGCAATGGCCTTAGCCCACCGGGTGAAATAATCAGTTGCAGTGATTATCCATTTGTGGTCTGCACTAGATGGGGGGTTAATTAGGCCTATGAAGTCAATGCCCCATTTCACAAAAGGTTGGTCTATCCTGATTGGTCGGAGAGGTAGAGTTGAAATCCTTTCCTTGCCTACAACAGATCACATCTCATACATTTCATCACATGATCATGACTGCCCTTAAATATGGATGGAAAATAATATCCAACCCTCATGATCTTGAAAGAAGTAGTCCTAGGAGAAAAATGACCTCCAGAAGGTCCATCATGGAATTTATGTAAGACGTCTTCTTCTTGATCTGAATCAATGCATCTAAGGAGAACACCATTGTGATCCTTTCTAAAAAGGACCTCATTAATTAGCACAAAAGGAATACATTGCAATCTATAGTACCTTCTCTTTGCTGAATCTAAGTTTATAGGGCACTCACCTATCTTAAAAAAATGGACCATGTTTGACAACCAACCTGTTGCCTTTTAATGATCCTCTGTTGAATTCACAAATAAGGATGCATCCACTTGCTCTTGATATTTTGCAGTTTCATTTTCTGCAATTGTTCGCAAAGACCCCTTCCTCTAACTAGCTTGGTAACCTGATTGTCTATATCATACTTCATAACTCTGGTTATCCAACTAACTCTTTTTTCATTTAAGTCCTTACTAAGTAGGAACTCTTTGACATTTGGATGAGTGACTCTCAAATGTACCTTACCATGGGTTCATAAATGTCTGAAATTTTTAAGGTTCTTCACAACAACAAGTGCATGATTTTCTACAAAAGAGTATCTTTGTTCATATTCCTCCAAGCCTTTTCTAAAGAAAGCAATAGGCTGCTCCAATCCTTCAGGGTTTTGTTGAGTCAACATTGCAGAGATAGCATCAGAGCCTCCATAGGCATAAAGAATGAAGTATTTGCTGAAAGAAATATTTAGTTAAGTAGGAGCCTGTATTAGAGCCTCTTTAATGGCTTGAAAACTACCTTTTCCCTCTTTTCTTAAACATAAAAATGCATTATTCTTTAACATAGTTTTCAAGGGCTTCAAAAGATCTACAATATTAGGCAAGAAACTCCTAACAAAATTAATCCTTCCCATGAAGGATTGTAGACTCTTCTTTTGATGTAGTAGGGGAAGCTCTAGAATGGCTGCAATCCTTTTAGGGTCCACTATGATACCTTTCTTGGACAAAATATATCCCAATAGCTTCCCTTCATGTACTATAAATATACACTTCTTGGCATTGAGGGAGATTCCAAACTTCCTACATCTTTCAAATATTTTCCTTAGATGTTTGATATGATCCGCTGCATGTTTAGAAGAGATAGTGATGTCATCAAGGTAGACTAGCACAAACTTGTACATGAGGCTCTTGAAAGCCATATCCATAGCCTTTTGAAAAGTGGAACCTTCATTTTCCATTTGGTTGTAAATGCAATCTTGAATTGATCCACCTTATTGACTAGGATCTGATTGTACCCTGAGTAGCCATCTAGTAATGAAAAGTGTTCAGATCCAAAGACACACTACAAAATCTTCTCCATGGATGGTAATGGGTGGCGAACTTTCAGGGATACCCTATTCAAGTCCCTAAAGTCAACACATAACCTTAGTTCCCCATTCTTTTTTCTAACAGGAAATAGATTGGATACCCAACTAGTATGTTTAATGAGATATATGATACCACTCTCTATTATCTTAAGAACTTCCTTATGCATGAGTGGCTCTAGCTAGCTTAGGATTGATAGGCCTTTTCTTTTTCCTAATTGTTTTAGCATTAGGTTCTAGCTCTATAGTGTGTTGAGAAAGTGTTGGATCAAACCCTTTGAGATCTTCATATTGCCAAGAAAATATATCATTGAATTCTTGAAATAATTGGATGTAAGTGTGATTTTCTAAATTAGTGCTTACTTTTCCAAACTTTAATCTCTATCCCGACTCAGGCTCTAAATCAGTATAATGCTCTTGTTGAACTACCAAGCTAGTCTTATTCCTTTTGGATTTTTCATCTTTATTGAAGATTGAATCTAGGGTGACGAGGCCGCTAGGTAGCTTATTAGATTTGAGTTCCACCACTTGGTCATCATAACTCTGCATCAACCTATCCTGATTGTGCTCTAAAAAAACATCTTCCTCAAATAGGAATTGTAGAATTTGTACATCATTTTCAAACACCTTCTAATTAACATCATTATCAGGGATGGAATGCTTGACAATAATCTTGACATGTTTTTGATCCTTTCTCACTACAATTTTTATAGGAATGTCAAATTGGGATTCAATAATAGCTAACCTATCTGCATTCTGATTTAACTTCCTAGGGATGGAAATGATATTGAAACCATGTAAATCTTCCATTTCATCCCAAACCCTATGATTGTAGGTCTTCATAGTATCTTTTTTGGTAGCACTCATCCCATGTACCTTTAAGGCTTTAATACCTCTCTTTCTAGACCAATCTAGTCCATTCACAAAACTCTCATATTCACCAGTATTGCTTGTGCAAGAAAAACTAAATCTAAAAGCTATATAATATTTCTCAATTTTTAGAGAGACTAACATTGCACCACCACCAAATCCATGTCTGCATCTAGCACCATCAAAGAATAATTCCCAAACTTCATTGATTTTTTCTTCTGATGCTTCACTAGTTTCCTTAAAGAGATTTGGCATTGTGATACCATCCTCTTGGATTATATAGTTCCCCAAACCAGCATCCCAAATAACATTATCCTATGCTTTTGAAGTTCTTTATGATCCCCACTCATCTAGATAGATATCTAGAATGTTCTCTGTCTGAGTATTTGTCTCCTAAATGATTGCAAAATCATTACTATCAAGTGCAAGACAAATTGCATTGAATGCATTAGACACATAAGGTTACATGATGTGCTACTAATAATTCAGATTTGATACTGACCTTGGTTCCATATCTAGTATGGAAAAGCATATGAGACTAGTCAGAAGAAAGGTATCCCCCTATCTTAGCTGTGAACTCTCTTGACATACTAAGGAAAAAAGAGCAGGGAGATCTATGATGTAAATGTCAAGGAGGATAGAGAAAATAGGGCTTGCATGAAGGATCAAACTTGTATCCTTAGTTATACCTATTGTGTTCACTAATGAACCATCAAGTTGTGTTACCTTCTTTTGGAATGGTCCATAGTTGAGTCATAATTGGTCAGCTACCTTCTTGGGCATGAGTGAACTAGTAGCCCCACTATCTACTATACAATTATGTACTAGAAAATTTCCAATAATTAATGATACATAAAAGGGAGGGGGCTTTAAGTTCCTACCTTGAATGGCATCTACTTTGGTGTTGCTGCTTGGAATCTTCTTCTCTTGATCAATGTCGAACAACACCGGCTTAGCTACATTATTTGTGGGCTGTTGAGGGATTGCCTCTTCACCCATAGCCCTCTTCAAGATTTCAAGCTGCCCTGGAATGACTAAGGAGTCCCACATGGTCATAGTCACATTCATCTTCTTCATATTGTCTATAATATTGAATGGTACTACTTCATGGACCTTTTGATGTGATTTCACCATTATGGGATCAACCTCCTTGAGAGATTAACTCTCCTTGACCGACATAACAAGAGTTCTTTTCAGTGTTTCAATAGTGGGTGAATGCGATGATCCTATAGATGTAGTAGCTTTTCCTCCATTATTTGTGTGCTCCATTTCTTGGGATTTTCTCTTGGATCGATTATTAGCTGCAATTGAAGATTGGCTATTTATACCATTAATGTCTTCACCTTGCCAATTAGAGAATGTAGTCTGATTGAATTGTGTATCTTGATGTGGTATTGACCCACTAGGAGATGCCTCTGATTGGGTGTTTGAGGCATTTTGTGTCATGAGTACCTAATTCACCAATCCATTCAAGCAGGTAGCCTGATTATGTTGTTGATTATAAGAGAAGCACCATTCACTCTCTGATGCAAGATTATTGACTTGGAACCATATCTCTGACTGGATTTGCAGAGTTGAGAGGTGATAGGTTGTAAGGTTGAAATTTCTTCTGATTGAAATTCTGCCTTTGACCTTGATAATTTACCTTATATGGTGGCCTAATTTGCTGATAGGATTGTCCTTGAGATAGATATTACTGGTTAGGACCTTGATTTTGTTATTGAAAAGGTGGTCTATTCCCTTGATTCTATCTTTTTATATTAGTTAACTCATTTACTCATGGTCTGTAATAAAATCTTCATTTCTTGTTGACCACTTCTTAATTCTTGTAGCTCTTGGGAAGGGCCTTCATTTAATTCCTAATTAATTGAATTAGCCCGAGGTGCTATTACAGTAGGTATAGGAGTGAATGGAGGGATATGTAGAGGAATGTTGGGCTTAATGTCAGGGAAGATAGGCATGGGTGGCCTTGGGGCTATCATGCTAGCCTGAATTAAATAGTTCTCAGCTTTAACAACTATGTGAGGTAGTGAAGTACCTCCCATGGATTGGACCATGAAAGTGTTGGAAAGATTGCTACTATATAGACAATTGTTATTTTATCATTGATGTCAAACCTTAACTGGTGAGACTATTGATGTATGTTTGAGTACCATATCTATTGATTGATGAAGATTTGAAGAATAGGATAACAAGAAGACCGAGGAAATGGTTGAGTTATGAGTATACACCAGGGTACTTGATCATTTGTCACTTTGGCAAAATGATATGTTGTTTATCTTTCACTGACAGTTCACTGGAAGGTCGATGCCGAGAAAAGCAAAGTTGATGCTGAGAAAAGTGAAAGGTGATGTCGAGCAAAGAAAAGATGATGTCGAGCACCAGTGAAATGCCAAGGGAGACAGAGAAAGCCAAGCAAAAATATTTTATTAATTGATGAGATTTGAGATCTCTAGCCGACGTAGCTGATTTTATTGGGATATGCATTGTTAATTAAGATTGGTCCACACTCATTTAATGCATGGGAAACTGTTATTAATGCATGGATTCAATGTTTAATTAGTGAGTTTCTTGGAGAAGTAAATAAAATTTAATGATGAAAAGATCTGTTGGATATGACCTAACCTAAGATCTACGATCTTGATTAAGCGGAAAAAGATCTATTTGACCTAGATGAAGAGGTATAATATAACCTACAAAGGTTATTGTTATTGTATCCAAGTGTAAGGAGAAGTTGTATGCAAGAGTATTGCATGGTTAATAGATTGATTGGAAAAACCTAGCAAAGAAGGTTGAGAAGAGAAGCAAAGAGAGATTTCTTGATGGATTTCCAAGCAGATCTGAATTTTGAGATGAAAATGGAGGCCACTCAGTGAATTAGCATTAGAGCTGAAATTGGATCTGGATTTGCAAAGTAAGTTGTATGTATAAGATCACACATGCTGATTGCTTTCTAACCATTGTATCAGTTCAAATCCTTTAACCAGGTTGACCTAACAGTCATTGTATAAATCCTTTGAACAAGGTGACATTCAGATTAGAATGTTCTAAGTCCTCTAACAAGGCCACTCCTGAC
>MU224466.1:92410-127636 GCA_018584345.1 Thuja plicata
AGAGGTAAGTTTGATGATTTAAAAATGCAAGAAGGAGAAAATATAGTGCAATATTATGATAGGATAAAGGAAGTTGTAAATGCTATTAGAGGAGCTAAGGGAACCATTGATGATGACACTATCATGATCAAGGTACTGAGAACACTTCTTCCTATTTATGATATTAGAGTATCTGCAATTCAAGAACTGAGATGTACTACTAAAAAAAATTTGACTCTAGAAAGTTTGGTAGGCAGACTTACTGCATTTGAGATGTCAAATTTTGATAACTATACTCCACAAACTGTTGAATCTGCATTCAAGTCAGAAATGGCCATCAAAAAATCAAGGAAATAAAAGAAATGTGTCAGCAGTGACAGTGACACTTCAGATAATGATCTAGAAGAGCTTGGGGCACTTATGGCAAGGAGACTAGCTAGACGAAAAGGAAAATTTAGAGGTAAACTTCCTATTATTTGTTTTTCTTGTAACAAAGTTGGTCATATTGTTGCTAGATGTCCTGATAAGAATGAGAAAGATGAAAGAAGGGACAACAAGTATAAAGATAGAAAGGGTGACTGAGACTACAAAAAGTACAAGGATTACAAAGACAAAGGTAAGAAATCTTGCTATATAGCTGAAGAAGCCTCTGATAGTGAATCTGATAAATCTGATGAAAATGATATAGAAGTTGTGTATGTTGTAATGAAAGATGATTCTGATGATGATGATAAAACTGCATTAATTTCTTATATGAGTAAAGGTGATCATTGGATTATTGACAGTGGTTGTTCACATCACATGACTGGTGATAAGGACAAATTTGAAACCTTATATCAATGTAAAGGTGGATATGTTAAGTTTGGTAATGATACACCTTGTAGAGTTAAAGGGAAAGGATCAATTCAATTGACTGAAAAGATTAGATGTGATTATGTGTATTGGGTTGATAATCTTAAGTATAACCTATTGAGTGTTTCACAGCTGAATACTTCTGGTTATAGAGTTGAATTCCATCATAGGAAAGCAAAGATCTATGATGCCAATGGAGAATTAGTTGGAAGTGGTGAGCATACTAGAGGTAACTTATTTTATCTAGACTTAGCTTAAGAGACATGCTTGTTTGCACAATATAATGATGTTTGGTTATGGCATAAGAGGCTATGTCATGTTAAATTTGATAACTTGGTAAGCATAAGTAAATTAAAAAAGGTTAGAGGGCTGCCTAAGTTAAAGAAACCTGAGAATGCAATGTCAATTGGGAAAATGACTAAATCTAGCTTTAAGAGCAAAACTCATACTTCTGAGAATATTTTGGGATTGGTTCATATTGACCTTTGTGGACCTATTGGTGAGAAAAGTTACTGTGGAGACAAATATTTTATTCTATTTGTAGATGACTACTCTAGGATGATGACTGTAATGTTTCTTAAAGAAAAATCTGATGCATTTCAGTTATTTAAGTGGTACTTGGAAAAAGTTGAAAAGGAAATAGTTAAGAGTCTGAAATGTCTGAGATCTGACAGAGGAGATGAGTTCATTTCTAATGATTTTAACAGGTTCTACAATGACCGAGGGATAAAAAGACAGATGTCCACACCTAGGACACCACCACAAAATGGTATAGCTGAAAGAATAAATCGATCTATCATGGATTGTGCTAGAACATTAATGATGGATAAAACTATTGCATAGAAATATTGGAGACAAGCTATAAGTACAACAGTTTATACCTTAAACAGAGTACAAGTCAATAAAGGTACAAATACTACACCTTATGAACTATGGTATGGATATGCACCTACTGTAAGTTATTTTAAAGTCTTTGGGAGTAGATGTTTTATACTAAAGGATAATAGAAATGGTAAACTTGATGCTAAAGGAGAAGAAGGCATATTTCTTGGATATTCTACTAAGAGTAAAGCATACAAGTGCTTGAATTCTAACACTAAAAACAATTGTGGAAAGTGCAAATGTTAGAATTGATGAATGTGCAGAGGGAAATGAAGTTGAAAGCATGATTGAGCTTGAGAGTTACAGATCATTCACTTATCCTGAAGAGGAGGATTCTAAAAAAACTGAGAATGAAGTTGTTGAGAAACAGTCCGCACCTGTCGAGACACAAAACAAAATTGTCAGGCAACAGGAGGTGACTGTCAAGCTATCTGATGGAGATGCTGAGTCACATTTTCAACTTGAACTGAACATGAATGATCAAACTGAAGCTGAGAAAGAGCCTAATTTGGAAAAATACGTGAGAAGGCACCATAAACCTGATCAAATCATAGGAGAAAAGGATTCTACAGTTATGACAAGAAGCAAATTAAGAGAAGACACATGTTTGCTATGTGATTTTGAGCCTAAGACAGTAAAAGATGCTTTAGACAATGAAGACTAGATTCAAGCCATGAATGAAGAGATAGACTAGATAGAAAAGAATAAGACATGGACACTAGTGCCGAGGCCTGACAACAAAAATGTAAATGGTACTAAGTGGGTATTCAGAAACAAGATGAATGAACATGGAGAGGTAACAAGGAATAAAGCAAGACTGGTATGCAAAGGTTATGCACAAGAGGAAGGAATTTACTATGGAGAGACATTCGCCCCAGCTGCAAGATTGGAAGGAGTAAGAACTCTACTTGCATATGTAGCCTACAAAGGATTTAAAGTTTATCAAATGGATGTGAAGTCAACATTTCTAAATGGGATATTATAAGATGAAGTATATATTGAACAAGCTAATGGATTTGTTGACCTAAGAAAGAGGAACATGGTTTGCAGACTGCACAAGGCATTATATGGACTAAAACAAGCACCCAGAGCATGGTATGAAATATTGCACAATTATTTGATAAAGATTGGATTTGCAAGAACAAATGACAACAACAATCTGTATTTGAAAATAGAGCAAGGTAAAGGAATTTTATTGGCTGAAATTTTTGTTGATGACATCATATTCAGTGGACAAGATATGATATACAAAGCATTTGCAAAAGAGATGCAGACTGAATTTGAAATGTCTATGTTTGGTGAGATAAAATTATTTGTTGGTTTACAAATACATCAAATGAAGAATGGTATCTATATTACTCAATCAAAATATATCAAGGATATACTAAAAACTTTTGGTATGGAAGATTCAAAACTAGTGAGTACACCCATGGCTACTAGATAGAAGTTGACAAAGAATGATGATACAAAAGAGGTAAATCAAACACTGTACAGATTAATGATTGGTAAGTTGCAATATGTTGTAGACAGTAGACCTGATATTGCATTAGCAGTTGGAATTGTTGCTAGATTTTCTGCTAATCCAAAAGAGACACATATAATGGCAGTGAAAAGAATTCTAAGATATTTGAAAGGTGCAGAAGATTATGGCCTATATTACAAAAGGAATGACAAGTTTGAACTGAGTCTATACTAATTCTGACTGGGCTGGTAATGTGGATGATAGAAAAATCACCACAGGAGGAGCATTTATTTCGGGGAAAAGATTAATTTCCTGGACAAGCAAAAAATACAATTTCACCTCACAATCTACAACTGAAGTCGAGTATGTGGAAGCAACAGTCAATTGTTCAAACATTGTGTGGTTGAAGATACTACTGAAAGGTATGAAGGAGGAGATCAAAGAACTAGTTGTCATATATTGTGATAACATGAGTGCCATTAATATTTTTAAAAATCCTATAATTCACTCTAAGACAAAACATATAGCTATCAAGTATCATTACTTGAGGGAGCTAGTTCAAAAGAAGGAAGTGAGGCTGGAATATGTGAACACTAAGGAACAGTTGGCAGACATATTTAAAAAAGAATTACCCAAGGATGCTCATGAGTATCTAGGAGGTAAATTGGGGTGATTCCCCTAGCAGAGGCTAACTAGTTCTGAATGGCATTTTTGCATCAAATGTTTTAATCAGAACACTTGACACATTGATGCACAGTGAGTCACATTTTAAGGATGCTGCCTAAAAACTATGAAGTGGAAGACAAGAACATAAAATAAGATCAGTCATAAACAAAGATGACAGAAACAACATGATACAAAGATTAGAACAAGATGAATTTGCATAATAAAGATGTCAACATCTTTGGCATTGTTGTCAAAGAGGGAGATTATTGATAAAAACAACAGATATGAGGGAGATATTACTAAAAGAGGGAGCTGAACAAGCAACAAAAAGATATCGGTGTGATTACAGACATAGAGGGTGTAATATTTTACAGATGAGAGTCAGAATAAAGCTAAAGACATTAATGAAGATTTTTTCATATCAAGGAACACACACACTTTTTGGATTGTATGGTAACTTTGGTTGGAAATTATTGTTTTACAGTTTAGTGTTGCCATCAATGCCAAAGAGGGAGATTGTTGAAAAGATTTCTACAATGTAGACAATTGTTATTTTGTCATTGATGTTAGACCTTAACTGGCGAGACTATTATTGTATGTCTGAGTACCATATCTATTGATTGATGAAGATTTGAAGAATAGGATAACAAGAAGACCGAGGAAATGGTTGACTTATGAGTATACAACAGGGTACTTGATCATTTGGCACTTTGGAAAAATGATATGTTGTTTATGTTTCATTGACAGTTCACAGGAAGGTCAATGCCGAGCAAAGAAAAGTTGATGCCGAGAAAAGTGAAAGGTGATGCCAAGCAAAGAAAAGATGATGCTGAGCACTAGTGAAATGCTCAGGGAGACAGAGAAAGATGAGCAACCATATTTTATTAATTGATGAGATTTGAGATCTCTGGCTGACATAGTTGATTTTATTGGGATATGCATTGTTAATTAAGATTGGTCCACACTCATTTAATGCATGGGAAACTGTTATTAATACATGGATTCAATGTTTAATTAATGACTGTATTGGAGAAGTAAATAAAATGTAATGATGGAAAGATCCATTGGATCTGACCTAACCTAAGATCTATGATCTTGACTAAGTGAAAAAAGATCTATCTTACCTAGATGAAGAGGTATAATATAACCTACAAAGGTTATTGTTATTGTATCCAAGTGTAAGGAGAAGTTGCATGCAATAATATTGCATGGTTAATTGACTGATTGGAAAAACTAGCAAAGAAGGCTGAGCAGAGAAGCAGAGAGAGATTGCTTGATGGATTTCCAATTAGATCTGAAGCTTGAGATGAAAATGGAGGCCACTCAGTGAATTAGCATTAGAGGTGAAATTTGATCTGGATTTGCAAAGTAAGTTGTATGTATCATATCACACCTGCTGATTACTTTCTAACCATTGTATCAGTTCAAATCCTTTAACTAGGTTGACCTAAGAGTCATTGTATAAATCCTTTGAACAAGGTGACATTTAGATTGGAATATTCTAAGTCCTCTAACAAGGCCACTCCTGACAGGGCGATTAAATCCTTTAACCAGGTCACGTTTGACAGTGTGGTTTGTAACCTTTAACAAGGCTAGCTCCTAACAGGGCATCACTTCAGAAGAGTGAAATTTTGGTAGCATGTTACTAGTGGTTTTTCCCATATTGGGTTTCCACATTAAATAATGGTGTCAAAATGTGTGAATATTTATGTTGTGTTTTACTATTAAGTTTCTGTAATCTTATTTCATTAGTATAGTAAACTGCACACTTTTGTTGTTTATTGCTGCTGAGAAGATCTGAGTTGTTGATGTGGTATAAAGTTTTATATGGGCATATCTAGACCTGAAGATAAATAATTCACCCCCCCTCTCAGTTATTCTAAATTCATTCTAATAGACATATATGTTTCTATTTAACCTTTTCAAGAAATATAGGAAAGAATAATCTGTTGAAGGCCTTATAGAGATAGGGATCCCATTCCATGTCTTGAGGAATCTATTGTTGAAATATCTCATTTGTTCTTGAGGGGATATTTTTATAGTAGTCAGTTTCTCTACTAGGGACAAATGATCCGACTTATCTTCAAAATATCTATTGAGGGCGTCTCCAAGTCTATCCCATGAATCAATGGAGCCAACTTCTAAAGTTCTAAACCATTCCAAGGCTTTACCCTTAAAAGAGGCTACCAACAACTTAGTAGCCAAAGCTTATTCAGTTATATGATGGACATTACAAAATTTAACCACATCTCTTATGTGTTCACAAGATGTTTTCTGGCTTTCACCTGTGAAATTAGGAAAAAATTTTAGTGCTGCTAGAGGTACATCATGATGTTGAGAAAAATTCAATGGACTCCCTTGATTGAAGGCTACAAATGCAAACTATCTTCCCATTATAGGTACTGTGATTTTCTGAATAGCAACTGTGTGGGTTGTATTTGAACCAGGGAGTGAAGTTGAATCCTCTAGTAACTCTTTTCTTAAAGAACTTCCTCTCCTTATTGAATGGAAAATCAAGGGTCTCTCCTCTGAAATAGGGGGTGTAGACGGTACTCTCCTTGTAGGGGATGTCCTTTGAGATGATCTCCAGTTTCTTCTTGTTGGAGGAAACTACAAAAAATCATAAGGATTTGAACTCCTTGTTTCTATCCTTCTCATAAACTTTAGTGGGACTGGATCTTCTTGTTCTTAACACCAATGGAGTCACCAGATATGCATTGAAGAGACCCACTCTAGGTCATTACTATGTAATCAACATATCAAAGATAACATAGTTTTGAAAGATAAACTTCTTTTTTTGTGGTCCCACCAGGCCTGCCAGAAATGTTATACACCAAATTTTCACCCTATTAAACTCCTAAGCCTAATGATCTGTTATAACATGGGAATGACTTCCAGGTTGTGGGACCTTTGCTAATTGGAGTGAAACCTCTAGATTCTAGGCTGGTTCTTCTTGGATAATCACCTATTTTTCTCTTTAAACTTGAAAAGTAAACTTGGGAGGAAAATGGATAGAAGGATAACTAAAAGACTGAAAGCAAAACTTAACCTACAAGGTGATACACCAAAAGTGTCATGAATCACAACACAATGAATAATGACTAGCATGAAATCTATGAATCAAAACAAGCACAAATTCCTCAATAGGCTTGGAAAAGTGTTTCATAGAGAGGTCTAAGAAGAAAATAGACTATTTAGGGAAAGAAAAGATTTCACAAAGAATAGATTATTCAAGGAATAGACACAAACTATGACCTGCAAACAAACATCCACTCCAACAAATAGGCACATAAATGAGAAAACATGACAGGGGATAAAAAAAATCTACAAGATCATCCAAATCAATCATCCACAATAGTGCACAAAGATTTAGAAAGAAAGAGGGCTCACAAACTCCAAGATTTCTCTAATATTAGCCATTATATTATGCTTCAATAAGAGAAATATAGACAATAAAACTCAGGGACAAAGAAAATGTCACAAAGAGTCTTTGCATAATATGAATCTCAATGAGAAATTACAAACACATGAAAACATGGGGGTAGAAAGAATTCCACAAAAATTCTTGCATAAGCTCGGAAAAACTAGCTATAAAATCTCTTAAAACTACCTATATACAACCTCCCCTAGCACACAGGCTCGGGAGTCAATCCATCTGATTAGATCAGGGAAGAATTAGGGTTACAATAGATATCCATTAAAAAAAAAAACCATAAAAATAGTCAAGCTTATCCATTAATGCACTTGGGCAATATCTCAGACAATCAGATTAGCCTCAAAGATATCTCATATTACCATAAATTTGAGTAGACAGATCAACTCAATCCATCCACCTTCTCTGCAAGTTGGAACACGTCACCACTACCATGAAACCTTGAGAAAAGATTTGAATATTTAAAAATCTCTTTATAATGGTCACATGTGGCATGGAATGTCATATCAATGGCTCAAGTTTGAACCTGTGTCGACTTTAAAACAAAACTATCGATATCGTTTACGTTAGCCATGAGAAAAAGATTAAATCTTCCATGTGGCATGCAGGCGCGATGCCTTAAACATTATCCATATTAATATCTTCATCTTTTCTTGTTATGATTCATACGTACAGTGTAGCCAAAATGTTGGGAATAAGGTGTCTCAACCTTGTATATTTCCTTACATTTGATATTTTCCAAATGTTGGCACTTTGGACAATGTGTAAGGTAATCATGACTGAAACGGTTATGATGGATTCCTATGATGGTCATTAATATTTGTAAGAGATAATTTTGGAAGTTTTGATGATGGGTCAAGACGTGTAAGACATGTGGCAACTAATCAGTTGAGTACTGTATACTCTTCTGCAATCGTGGGGTTCGGGTTCCTATTTTCTTGGAGAATGGTAAAACCCTAATATGGCTGCCTTTGGAAGTTGCCCTAAAAAGTGAAGTGCATGATATAAGCATTTTTCAGGGTTGCAAATCTGACAGAAGTTAGTGTATTTTTGGAACATTTTTATGTTGCCGAATTTGTCTTCAAGTGTCGATTATCTACTAAAAGAACTTGCATTGCAAGTGTATTGTAAACAGTATTAGTTTTGATTAATACATTATGCAGGTTTTGGAGTGCTGGGGTTTTTTTACCGAAAGGTTTTCTGCAGGGTAAATCATTGTGTCATTCTCATTTTTCTATATATGCATGTTATTGTATTATAATTCTGTAATTGCTAAGGGTTAAATCTGAATTTGCATGATCCTCTTCTCGAGAGTTTAGCGTAGGGAACTATTTTGTACACACTTAGTTTCCTTTCAGTTGGTATCAGAGCCTGGCCAGTTTTGGTTCTATTTGTTAGGGTATGGGTTTTTTGAGCTAATATCCATTTCAGTGGGAGTATTTTTGTAGAGTATTCATAACCTTATTGTAGTAAGAGATGGCAAGTTCTTCATACAGTAGAATGGAGGTGGAAAATTTCAATGGCACAAACTTTGAGTTGTGGAAACTCAAGATGGAAGACATGCTCATAGACCGTGATGTATGGGAGGCAGTTGATAATGATATCAAACTATTAAACATGCCTCAAGAAAATTGGGATCTCAAGGATCGAAAAGCTAAGGGTCTCATTAGACTCTATCTAGTAGATTCTGTTCTCCTGAATGTTCTCGATGAGAAGACCACAAACAAACTATGGATACAGCTTGGGTCTGTGTATCAGGCCAAGTCCTTGGTGAACAGATTGGTTCTAAGAAAGAAGCTATATTATTTGAGAATGGAGGAAGGAGGATCCATTGTAGATCACCTGAATGCGTTTAACATGCTAATTGCATAGTTGACATCAACTAGTGTCAAGTTGAAGGAGGAGGATCGATGTATGACCCTACTATGTTCCTTGTCAGATTCATGGGACCATCTTGTGATGGCCCTAGGGAGTACTATTGTCACTTTCCAAATGGATGATGTGCCGTCTTTGCTGTTATCTGAAGAGATGTGAAGAAAGACTTCTGATTCAACCAAGGAAGCCCTTGCTATTCGCGGTAGATCCAAAGACACAGGAAAGAAACATGACAATAAATTTGAAAAGGGTAGATCCAAATCCCATGGGAAATATAAGACTCCTGGAAAGTCTAAGGTAATATGTTGGAATTGTGGTAAGACTAGGAACTTCCGTAAGGACTGCAAAGAGCCAATGAAGAAGAAGAAAAGCCCAGATTCAGATTCTAAAAAATCTCAAGAAGATGGTGATGCTTTTGTTGCAGCCTTGGCCACTCATGCATCTAATGATGTGTGGCTGATTGACTCTGGTGCTTCTTTTCACATGACCTCTCATAAAAGTTGGTTCTCAAAGTACAAGGATTTTGATGGTGGAAAGGTGTACCTACGTGATGATTCTTACCTAGAGATAGTTGGACAAGGAAGAGTCACTATCAGATTCCCTGATGGATGAGTAAAGGGAATCAATGGGGTAATGCACATCCCAGGTTTGGCATGAAACCTATTATCTGTAAGTATGTTGAATGATGCAGGTGTGCAAGTCGTTTTTAAAAATATGGATGCAAGATGATTAGAGGAGCTATAGTGCTTGCGAAAGGTACTAGGAGAGGTACCCTATTTTTGCTGGATGCTTGCACATCATAGTGAAATAGTTCTTCTATCTCAAGGAAGAGAGTAGCAGTCACTTCATCTCCACCATCTGAACCAATAGTGAAGAAGTCTGTTGTAATGGGTTTCGATGGTAGTGTAGCAAGTGTACCTAAGTGTGCTAACACTTTGGAAGGCAAACTTCCTGTAGAAAAGACAGTGTTGTGGCATATGAGATTTGGCCACATTGGTGAGAAGTGTCTCAGAACCCTAAAAAATAAAAACCTCATTGAAGGGTTAAGTGATTGTAGTCTCGAGTTTGACTTCTGCGAATACTATGTTTATGGTAAGCAAAATCATGTTCAGTTTTACTCCAGTTCTCACAAGTCTTCTAGTATTTTGGATCTTATCCATTCAGACATTTTTGGTCCTGTTAAAATTCCTTCACTCTCCAAATTTGTATATTTTTTTATCTTTTATAGATGATTACAGTAGAAGGACATGGATTTATTTCCTTAAAAGCAAGCCACAAGTTTTCAGTCGGTTCAAGGAATTTAAAGCTCTCATAGAGAATCAGATTGTTAAAAGAATTAAGTGTGTAAGAACTGACAATGGTGGTGAGTTTTGTTTGGCAGAGTTTGAACAATTCTGTAAAGAACGAGGGATCGAGAGGCATAAGACAACTCCTTATACCCCACAAAAAAATGGAGTTGCAAAAAGAATGAATAGGATACTGATGGAGAAGGCAAGGAGTATGCTTAGTGGAGCTGGCCTCAAACAAAGGTTTTGGGCTGAAGATGTGGCCACTGCTTGCTATCTAGTTAACATATCTCCTACATCAGTTCTTTTTGGTAAGACACCCTTGGAAGTGTGGTCTTGTAAGAAGCCTTCAGTTAGACATCTTCATGTTTTTGGTTGTGAAGCTTATGCACATGTGCCAAAGGAGAGAAGATCTAAGTTGGAAAACAAGGCTGTAAAATGTATCTTCATCAACTACAGTGTTGGTGTGAAAGGATACAAGTTTTGGGATCCTTTTTTGGTAAGGTGTTGTATAGAAGAAATGTTATTTTTAGAGAGCTAACACCTTCTCCTATTTTTCTACACCTAGATGAAAAAGAAATGAAAGAAGATGTTGTTCAGTTGCCTCCTACCCCTGAGAAGACTGAACAGAGAGACCATGATGGATCTGATGATGAGGAGAGCTCTAGCAGCTTTGCAAATTTAGAAGGAGAGGTAGAACAACCTCAACCTCAACCCTTGAGGAGACGCACAAGAGAAAGAAAGCAGCCATATAGGTTTGGATTTTCTATGCTAGATTCTAGTTGTGCTTATGCCTTGATTACAAACACCGGTGAGCCTAGATCTATGAAAGAGGCTATAGGTATGGAAGATGCAGGTTCCTAGATTGAGGCCATGGATGATGATATGGCTTCATTGGAGAAGAACAAAAATTGGGACATAGTACCTTTTCCTAAAGGACGGAAACCTATTAGAAGCAAATGGGTGTTTAAGAAGAAATTATGTGCAGATGGCAGTGTTGAGAGGTACAAGGCCAGATTGGTTGCAAAGGGGTATTCGCAGGTGGAGGGAATTGATTATGGTGAAATATTCTCTCCTGTTGCAAAGGTTACATCCATTAGATTTCTGTTATCTCTAGCAGCATCGTATGATTTAGAGGTAGAACAGATGGATGTGAAGACAACTTTCCTTCATGGTGATTTGGAGGAAGAGATCTATATGTCACAGCCTGAGCACTATATTCAGAAAGGTAAAGAGTCTTTAGTTTGCAGATTAAAGAAGTCTTTGTATGGTTTAAATCAATCTGCTAGGATGTGGTACCTTAAATTTGATGCCTTTGTGCTGTCGATTGGTTTTCTGAGATCGAAATCAGATCACTGTGTTTATTTCAAAGTTGACAATGATTGCCTTCTTATTATTGCATTATATGTTGATGCTTGGGAAGGGTATGGGTATGATTTCTGATTTGAAGTCTCAGTTGTCAGCACAGTTTGAGATGAAAGATCTATGGAAACAAAGTTATCTGTGGATGATTGTCCAAAATCTCCTAGTGAGGTGGAGGACATGAGAAAAGTACATTATGTGAGTGCAATTGGTAGCCTTATGTATGCTATGGTCTATACTAGACCAGACATTGCCCAAGCGGTGGGAGTCCTGAGTCGGTTTATGGCTAAACTTGGATGAGTACATTGGGATGCAATTAAGAGAGTGTTCAGATATTTGAAGGGTACATCAGATTATTCCATATGCTATCATGGAAACTCTTTTGGAGCTCCACACTCAGTTTTTATTCGTGCATTTGTGGATTCAGATTGGGCAGGTGACATTGATAGGAGGAGATCCACTAGTGTCTATGTGTTCACTATGTTTGGTGGTGCCATCAGTAGGATGAGTAAGTGACAACCTGTGGTTTCTTTGTCCATGACAGGAGCATAGTACATGGCAGCTACTCATGCTTGTAAGGAAGCCATTTTTCTTAAGAGACTATGTTCAAATGTTGGTGTTGATGTAGGAAAAATTAAAATTTGTTGCGACAGTCAGAGTGCTATTTGCCTTGTGAAGAATCCAACTTTCCACGCCAAAACCGAGCACATTGATGTGAATTTTCTCTTTATGAGAGATATGGTAGAGGATGGAAAGGTAAGTTTGGAGAAGGTAGATATAGTAAAGAATGTTGCAGATGCATTAACAAAACCTGTGGGCACAGAGAAGTTCAGATGGTGTTCAGATTCTATGGGACTCTTGACCTATAGCAATTAAATCATGTTATTTCCTTTGGCTCTTACAAGGTGTTCGACAAGTGGGAGAATGTTAGGAATAAGGTTTCTCAACCTTGTATATTTCCTTACATTTGATATTTTCCAAATGTCGGCACTTTGGACAATGTGTAAGGTAATCATGACTGAAACGGTTATGATGGATTCCTTTGATGGTCATTAATATTTGTAAGAGCTAATTTTGGAAGTTTTGATGATAGGTGAAGATGTGCAAGACATGTGGCAACTAATTATTTGAGTACTATACACTCTTTTGCAATCGTGGGGCTCCTATTTTCTTAGAGAATGGTAAAACCCTAATACGGCTTCCTTTGGAAGTTGCCCTAAAAAGTGAAGCACATGATATAAGCATTTTTTAGGGTTGTGAATCTGAGAGAAGTTAGTGTATTGTTGGAATGTTTTTATGTTTCCGATTTTGTCTTCAAGTGTCAATTATCTCCTGAAAGAAATTGCATTGCAAGTGTATTATAAACAATATTAGTTTTGATTAATACATTGTGCAGGTTTTGGAGTGCTGGGTTTTTTTTTTACCGAAAGGTTTTCCCCAGGGTAAATCATTGTGTCATTCTCATTTTTTCTATATATGCATGTTATTGTATTATCATTTTGTAATTGCTAAGGGTTAAATCTGAATTTGCATGATCCTTTTCTCCAGAGTTTAGCGTAGGGAACTATTTTCTGCACACTTAGTTTCCTTTCAAAAAATTGGACAGAATTGGAAGATTGGATAACGCTAACTTTTTAGGATGGTACATTTAGCTCCCACTTTAGCGTGAGCATGAGAAAAAATCATGCTCACGGTAAAGTAATTCAAATGCATAAGATGATCTCATCAATATAAAGGAGACAAAATAAATATCAAGGTGCCAAGTGAATTAAGTCCTCATCAAATACAAAAAAAAAATGAGAGAGAGAGAGAGAGAGAGTTTACTAGCCCAAGAAGAGTATGCCTTATTGTGAACCACACAAAATAAAGTATTGCAAAAGATGGATTTGAAAGGTCTAGAAAGTTGTATTATGATAATTAAATCCATCAACAAGGATCAGTCCTTAAGGAAATAAAGTCTATCCAATAAGGGATTCAATAGAGCGACAATCCATCCTTAGGGAAGGTAAGATTCCTTAGGGATCAAACAGGGAGGGTCATGTTAATTATATAAGGTACTGAGGGGGGAGGGTGGTGAATTAGTACAATGACAAATCTAAAAAATATTTTCATCAACTTCCAAAGAAACCAACATGCAAAGCTAAATATAACATAAAAGCTTAACATAACATTCATACAAAAAATCAACACAAAGACAACAATTTTTTTGTGTGGAAACCATTATTGGAGGGAAAAAACATGATGGGAATTATCACCCAAAAATATCACTAGTGTACCAATAAGGTCTGCCTTGTTAGGAGCATTACAACACCCTGCTAAGGATATACTTGGTTAAGAGTATCTATAGCCTGATTAGGAGATATTACAAAGTCATGTTAGGAACTACCTTATTAAGGGATTTAAAACTCCGTCTAAGATTCACCTGGTTAGAGGATTTAGACTTTAGACCTGTTAGGATCTTGCATACCCTGTTAGGAGTAACCTTTTTAGAGGATTTTGATTGGAAGCCTATTAGAACTTGCCTTGAGAATGAACTCAAATAAAGTGATCTGAATGCAACACACTCTCCCTAATAGATTGGCTTCAGTATTTCTCAAATTACTTCTCTGACCATATAAAATTTTCCTTCAACAATCACAATCATTGCAACAACAACAACAACAACAACCTTTTTTCTTCCAACTTCATCTCTTATAAACATATTTAGGTCGGTGGAATAAACCTAAAATATGTTACCTAAGTCGGCCTCTAAATATCAATCAAAATTCATAAGGGATCACGCCAACATAGTAAATTGAAATCCTCAAGGTTGGCCCTTAACAATACAATTAAAAAATTAAATGATCATTGATGAATAATTAACCAGTACCTCGATTTCATCACCTTGTCTTAACCAGTTGACTGTTGTAGCCGATAACACTGATGTTTCCTTGAAATCTTCATCTGTACATTGAATCTACTTATCTGATCATAGATGTAGGATAAAATGACTCTATAAATAATTCCTGAATGGTTGCACCATCTGAATATTCCAGAGAAATGTCGCGTAACACATTCACCATGATTGATTGTGTTATCACCGATTGACTGAACACTTAGAAAAATCCTTGTGTAATCACCTTCATCATTGGTATAATAGACTAAATCAACCTAGAAGACTTTTTTCCAGGAATGACAATGCTACAACATTTATCACATGATCTAGGATATGATCATCTTCATCATATGCCAACAATCTCCCCCTTTGGCATTGATGGAAACACCTAGAAAAAAATTTGCTAAGTGTCTAACTATGAAAAATTGAAATAAATCAAGTACAAAGCTTCAATCAATAATGAATCCCCTTATGATAATTACAAAAATATCATGCAATGTCATGTAACATATTGCACAACACTACCTATGCTATTCCCATTAATAAATACTTAGGCAATTTTCAGTATATACTATTCCCCCTTCGACAACAATGAACAAGGTAATACAATGAATAACCAAAAGGAAAAAAAAATATTTATAAAGAGTAGCATATACCTATTTACAATCTACTGAATACATCTACAAAATTGTCTTTCAAAACCTGTAAAATCATTAACCCAAGTGTTCAGTAGATTCTCCATGATAAGTATATGCCCATGCAACAAATATGAAAACTCCTCCAATCCTTCTACATTGCATGGATAAAGTGAGAATAGCACTATTATAGTCTCTTTAACACCTTTTTGCAAAATATCCAACTCAGGAATTAATAGACTATGTAACTCCATTAAGTTTGCAATCCTCTTTTCCTACTCATCCCTATAAGCCTTAAGCTTATGATTGATTTCACTAACTTGACCAATAAAAATTGTAGCTGAACCATTGATAGAATCAAAATTTATTGTTAGTAGCCTTATCTTATATTAAGCTTCACATCTCTTCCTATCTAATTCCTTGAAAATTTGTGAAAAAATTAGTAGTTGAGGTAAGAATCTTACCTCTAGGAGTGGTCTCATTTCTGCAATTCTAGACTCTCCTTGGCTTCTCTGATCAGTCCCTCTACCTTGGTATCCTCCTATATGTCCTCTTTAATCCCTTCCTCTTCCTCTATTCTTGGAAGTCTGATCTTTCCTTCTCCTACTCTTTTCTTCAATCTTCATAGCCAATTGATAACATTGGTGCACTATTTTGGGACTGAGAAGAGTCATCTCTTCTTGGATATTCCACTTCAATCCATTAAGGTATCTAGCCACCTTAAGGATTTCATCTTCAGAGACATTTGATCTCATACACAACTTTTGAAATTCCTCAGTGTAGGAATTGACATCAAGATCCTTCTGTCTTAAGCTCTACCTCTTCTTGTGCAGTTAGATTTCATAATCATCTGACATGTATGCTTCCTCACTTTGTTCACCATCCCTTTCTAAGTTGAAATTAGCTTCTTTCCTTCTTTTTCTCTCTCTGAATGAATGAACTTCCACCATGTCAGAGAAGAGCCTCTAAGTCTTGACTTTGCTACTTTGATCTTTTGAGCTTATGTGACTCCATCACATTCAAAGTGATTTTCCATACCCTCAATCCAGTCCATAACTAGATCTGCCTCCATTTTTCCACTGAATAGTGGTATTCCTTCAAGTTCCTTCCCACTCATAGCCTTCAATGCCTTCAAGAAATCCCCTCTTGTAATAGAGGATAAAGTTTAGGGATCTTGTCTTCCTCTACAACCTCTTTACCCTTAGATTCTTTCCCTTCCAACTTATCACTAAATGCATNGTCCATAACTAGATCTGCCTCCATTTTTCCACTGAATAGTGGTATTCCTTCAAGTTCCTTCCCACTCATAGCCTTCAATGCCTTCAAGAAATCCCCTCTTGTAATAGAGGATAAAATTTAGGGATCTTGTCTTCCTCTACAACCTCTTTACCCTTAGATTCTTTCCCTTCCAACTTATCACTAAATGCATCAGTCGTAGTCTACATTGCACTTAGTGCTTGTTCAAGTTTAGATATTCTTTTCATTAATAGCTTATTATCTTCCTCTTGTTCATAAACCTTCTTGGCCAATTCCACATTAGTTACCATGATTATGGACCCCTTAGAATCACAATATGACTTGCACTAATAATCCTAGATCTTTTTGGGGCTCTGATACCAATCTGATAGGGAAGATTGGATGAATCAATCACTAATTCATGCTCTTAGTCTTTCTTGGAAGAATACTAGGGTGTCTCTCTCCACCACTTGAAACCTTTAGGATCTTCACCTTCTTAGGATCCCCTGGCTCTCCTTGCATATACAACTATCAACAAATTCCCTCTATCAAATCACCACTTGATGTTTTCTTGCAACATTTGACATTATCTCTTAAAACCACTTTTAAGGCTTTCCACCTCCAATTCTTGAAATTGGTTATAAAGAGGTGTGGAGGTGATTCAAAAATATTCTTTCCATCCTACTAGGGTTACTACATATCCACCAATCTCCATTTTCAAGTCGCTTCCACCAAACTGCATATTTAGGCCTAAAAGGCTACTAGCCCTATTAGGTCTCCTACTCTGAGAAATTAGGGATTTTCCCTAAATCCTTCCAAAGAAACCCCCTATCTTTTTTGGTGATTCCTAGTTCATATTACCACCCCTTAAGGATTTTTGGGGTCACTACTGTCCGTACAATGCCCTAACTAAAAATGAGCAAAATTAAGGCTTTTTAGGCCTTTCTTGGCTTCTCTGAAACTTGCAAAGTGTTACCTTCCCAAATGGATTGGTAGAGTCTTCTTCTCTTCACCAAATTTAGGTAAGACTCATATCTTTCTTCTCCAAGAAGAAATTCATCTCTGAGAATTCACCTATGTAAATTAAGTGCCCCACACTGTGGTCTTTCCTAATCGAGCTCTTCTCTAGCTCGCCTAGGGAAAGACTCAAAAATGAGCTCCTATGCTTCGAAGGGGCCCAAATCCTGCCATATGTAGACCCATGGATTCTAGCCACTATCCCCAAAGGGCAATACAATTTTTACAGTGGGAAAATGAGCTAGCACTCCATTCTTTACAAACTGTCTCGTTCAGTCCAGAGACAGTCTAGAACACAAAATATTTACAAGAAGTACTTTAAAAAAAAGCCTAACTAGTGCCTTACAAAATTCAAATAAAAATCACACTACATGATGCATGAGTTATAATTCTTAAACTAATCCATTAAACAATTACTATAATCCAAAAACTACAAAATTACACACTAAATCACTTATGCTATCTTCATTTTAGAAATCCAGTCCATACAGTAGGGATCCAACCTTGCTACTTGGTCTCCAATTACCTTATATAGGGTGGTGGATTAGTTATCAACCCCTTATTTCATATTTTGGATGAGTTTTCCAATTCTTTCAAAATTTGTCGGAGCAACTTTGCAAAGTTGCATTTTGCAACTTTTGCAACTTTCCTCATTTCTTGTCAACTATGCAAAATAGTTTCATTACTTCACCAAAATTTACCAAAGACCTGATTTAAGGTTTAAATACATTTCCAACCTATCTTAGACCCTACTAATCTCATGATGACATCATCATCACACATGTGTCAATTAGAAGGCTTTAGAACTTCTTAGTCCTAATTGCACTTTCTAAAAGGTCCTAAGACTCCAACTAAACATCCTATATCACCTATGCTATGATCAACATGACCTTAAGCTTGATTCAAGATTATCACAACCAAAAATTTCATAAGGTAGACACACACAAATAAACTAACTAGATTTCCTAAACAACCTATGGTTGCTCCTGCACCAATAGGAAAATAGAAGCATAATTAGGGGGAAATGGATAGGGAAAGGTAGAAGAAATCATGAAGAAAATTAATAGGGAGATAAGAATAATTAGATGAGATGAAAAAATAGGTAGATTGATGAGGGATTTATTCAATTAAAAATTCAATATTCCTCATAAAATAATAATTAATATTTATGAAATTCTAAAATTCTATAAACTAGAATCAGCCTATTAATTAATTATAAATTATTTAATTGTGAAGGCTTAGGATAAGAAATGATTAAATATAATTTATTAATAAAGGATATGGATAAATCTTAGGTCATTCATACCAAGAGGATAAATTATTGAATTATTGGTCAGATTTAAGGCATTAATGCACAATTGAATTGGTTTTGATAATATTGATAGAATTATGATAGTTTCGAGGCATTAATGAAATTTGATTATGCACTCAAATAATGATGTTAAAAAATGATTAACTAGCATCAATTAATTTTGATGACACCATGGGATTGATAGCTAAAATAAGGAGACATTGATGAACTTGGAAAATGTTCCCGAGATAATGATGATTTTCAATAGCATTGATGAACTTGGACAATACTATTAAATTGATAATGATAGGTTGATAAGGATAACATCGATGATGTTGGACAATGCTATCAAATGGGTGATAAAGGGATACGAATCATTGATTAAATTGGACAAAGCCCCTATAATGATGACAAGATTGATTAGATTTGGAAAAGGGTTTTGATTGATTTAAAAAGTGATTTAATTAGGCAATGATGATCTTGGACAATGCCTCAGAATGGTTGGAATGAGTCCAAAATGATTCTAAAATGATTAGGAAGAGAATAGAATAGATTTAAATTATTTTAGGATAGCTTAGGATCATTTAGGATTGAATAGGATTGGTTTAGGATGATTTAGGATTGATCGGAATCAATTACGAAAATGATCAATTCAGCCAAGAGGACAGGAATATTAGTAAATAATTGAACAATTTGCAATATTCAATTATCGACGAAAGATACAATATTTTCATATAATAAATATCATATTGAAACATAGAGGAATAATTAAATCTCAAAACAATGTTTCACTTGTAGTGCCAAAAATGTTAACAGACATAGACTAGCAGGCTCGAATAATTTTTGAGCGTGTATAGGTACATACATTCTTATTCATACATCTTGTATCTAGTTTAATGTATTAGATCATATATATTATTGTACCTTGTTGTTACATCTTATTTCAATAATAAACATAAGATATCTTATCACTTTCTTCCATACATCACAAAAGAACACCCTAAATTCTCCCCTTAGCTACATCTTGTATTTGTTCCCTTGCACGCTTTGGGTTTTATAAATTAGATTTCCCTTGAGGATAGGATTTAGGGTCTTTTCAATGTACATGTGTGACCGTGTGGTCTAAAATTCATCACCATTTCACCATATGCAGTGCATATATGTTCCTTTTTCATTTATGTCAAGGGGAAGAGAGAATTGTGTCAAAAAAAAAGCATATGTATATGGGGGAAGAAGTACACTATTAGAGGGAGAGATTATTTATCGATTGAGAATGTTTTTTATAGAGATTCTGAAAGATAGTGTGAATATTGTTGATAGTACTATTGATATAGTTTCTTTGTGCATTGATTTTGTTTTTCACATCATATGTTTCCATCAATGCCAAAGGGGAGATTGTTGGGAGATTTTTTAAAAATGTGCATATATGTGTTGATATTGATTTTTTGTCATTGATATAAATATATTCCTACTATTAATGACAATGTTCCTTTGTGTTCCTAAGATGTTCAGTGAGAAGGTTACTTTGCTATGACTATTATGGTGAATATCAGATGTTGCGAAGGAATAAATGGTTTCATTGATGTTTGTAGTTGATCTATGTCAACTTACAAAGGTTTTCATAATGATTTGAGTGAGTTATGAAGGATTTATCATGTACTGATATATTTTTTGTTCAGGTAGAGATAATGTTTCAGTTCTTCAATTGGTGTGGATTGGTTATGAAATATTCTTGGTTGCTAACTTGGTGGTGAGTTCATAATATGGATGTGTTCTCAAATTGAGTAGATCATTATTTATATGTTGGAAATATATTTTTATTTAATGACTGAGGTTGTTGTTTGGTGTTCCTAAGGAGTAGTGCAAAGATAGTTATGAATTCTGAGATAGAGTTGTTCTTGTTGATCTCATGGAATTTCATGTTTCTTTCTGATGTTTTTGTTGGAAAGTTGAATTTACTGAGATTATATGACTATTTTTTTGTTTTCATTATGACAACAAAGTCATATGGTGTTTTGATAGTTAGTTCACAAACTTTGAAGATCAAAATTGGCTAAGTATAGAAGACAAAGCAGAACAGAGATATACTGTTGATTAGAGCACCAACGCACATGTGTACTATTTAGTTATGGTATGTGCCTTTAGACTTAAGCTTTTGGATATGTTGTTATGATTATTCTAAATAGGCATGGTCATATATGACAGGATGGTGAAGTTACAACAAGTCTAAGTGCCACTAGCAATTTAGTAGAACAGAGCATGGATCCGACTACAGTTTTTGATTCACGTGTATTAATTTGTTTTGTAATGGCTATGTGCCTATTGTAATATGTTTTTAATCATGTTTTTATCACTCATGTAATCACGCTTAAGCCAATTAATTTGGAAGTGTTGCGAATGTTGATTTTGGGCCAGCTAAGTTTTAGTTTTGGTTGTGTCTATTAATGCATGTATATATACTTGATATACATTTTTGTATTGGCATGAAGTACAAAGATAGAAGAAAAAAAATATGTGAAGAAGAGAACTATGTATGAGATAGAAATCTACAAGAGGTTAGAGCATCAGTGCACAAATAGAACTGATTAGACAACAGTGTCATAACAATAATTCCCCTTTCAAATATTGTGTGTATCTATTCTCAGGAGGTTGTAGCCTTCTTCTTATTGATCAGTGAGCTCTGGAAGTGTGCCATCCACCTTTAACAGGGTTTGTAAAAGACTCCCAATAGGGTCATTATACTCAGCATTGTAATGACTTCTCCTAATAGGGAAAAGGAACTCTAACAAGTTCATAAGACTAGAGCAATTATTTGTGGGTACTAATTCCCACCGGGGTTTTACTTTGATCAAGGTTTCCCCATAAACATATCTTGTGTTATGTGTTATGACTGATATGCTTTTCTTATTAAATTTGTTATCTATTTATTGGGCTAAGTTTCAAGTTTCTGAAATATAATAAATTGTTGAACACTGATTCACCCCCCCTCTCAGTGTTCCCATTCCTAACAATTGGTATCAGAGCTCTGGTTCTCTAAGAAAAGTTTAACCACTTTAGGAGATCATGGATTCAACAGAATTAAAACATCTGAAGAAAAATCTTGAGGCAGCTCTTGAAGATCTTGACAAATCTGAAAAATAAAATGAAGAACTGAAATTGAAAGTTGATGGTTCACAAATACTCATCAAGAAATTAAGACAAGATGTGAAATATTGTTCTACGAATGATTTGGGAAAAATGGTCAAAAAGTTGAATGAAGAAAACATGTCTCTGAAGGATAAGATTGAAGATTTGAATGAATAGATAAATGATAGCTAGACAGCTATTGAAGAAAATACTAAAGAAAACAATCAATTAGATGAAGAACTTAAGCAAGAAAATATGAAAATCTTGGAGTTGGAGAGCATCAAGAAAAATATAGAATCTGAGTTGACAGAAGCCAAGAATCATATTGAGAAATTGCACACAAGTTCTGATCTATTACAATAACAACTTTATGCACAAAAGTTTAGAGGTGATACCACTGGTGTTGGATACAATGAAGCACAAATTCAAATCAATAAAATTCAAGAAAGAAAGAAAGAACAAGAAGAATCTACAGAAGAAAATACAATTGAGAATCTTGCAGAAGCTAAAGTAGAACCACCTAAAGATGAACACAAACTAGTTAACCATACTTGTTATGCCTGTAACAAGAAAGGGCATACAACAAGGGATTGTAAAAAGGTAAGAACTTTCAATGGCTATTGTTATTCATGCAATAAATTTGGTCATAGAGCTATACATTGTAGATCAAATCTAAGAAATCAGACACAAAAAATCAAATAAGTCAGACTCAGTACAATCAGAGAAATCAACCACAACAAAATTACCAGAATATTACATGCTAGATATGCAATTACAATGGACACATAGCTAAACAGTGCAACATGGTTAATCATATCAACAAGCCTCCAGTGATTTATCACTCTTGTAACAAGGCTAGACACATA
Source organism: Thuja plicata (assembly GCA_018584345.1). Classification (NCBI taxonomy): domain Eukaryota; kingdom Viridiplantae; phylum Streptophyta; class Pinopsida; order Cupressales; family Cupressaceae; genus Thuja; species Thuja plicata. Next base: position 115,254 of record MU224466.1, read on the forward strand.
TCTAGGTTTTGCAAATCTAGAGCGCAAAATCAAGAAACACCTAATAAGTCTCAAGGATCTCTATTTGAAGAATCTGGAGAAGTCAAGTTTATGAAAGCTACAAAAGATTCAGGAAAATATGGGTTGAATTAAAGAAAGCTGATGGTGTTGACAAAGTGGTAGATGCATCCATAGTGGATGCACCTTCTAATTCTAGATAGATGAACCTCATGGTCATAGGGGGAGCTAGATAAGATCTAAACCCCTGTGCGACTGGTATACTCACCTTCAAGTATGCGCCTTCAGTTTTATGTTCTTGTTTACATGTTGATGTAGTATGCAAGAGCGCATAGTTCTAAGTGGAGTAGGAACTAAATTTGGAATTCATAGTGGAAACCCGTGTTACGACAATGAGCATTAATTGTAGTAACTCAATTTATAAGTCACCGAAAGATCTATTATCCTCACTTCTTCATTTGAGATCAAGCATTTGAAGAGTACATAAGAGTTAAGAATCTAAGAGTTGAAAGATTACTGTTGTTCAGTTAGCCAAGTGATTTGCAGTTGTAACAGAACCCTAGTGCGGACGTGTCATTTTAGAATTTCTATGGAACCCTACTTAAGCAATCAACAAGTAAGTAATGGAAACTCTAGTAGTCTTTGATATCACTAAAAGGAAGAGATATATATTTAAGAAGCACATGTTCAAGTTAGTATTAGATGATATAGAAGGAGCATTTTCCAAGACTCCGTTAGGAGTCATGCATGTTGAAGACATTCACGCATACATATATTGTAAGAAGAAATATGTAGGAATAGACTACATCATGTCACTAATGGCATCTATGTCAAACCATAATTTTTCACTCAAGAATGAGTTCTCACATATCTCAGGAAACCCTATTATTGAGTATGCAAATGCACACGAGTTATATGAAATAGAATGGATCAAGATTTTTCTTAGTAGGATTCATGATGATTTTTTTTGGATTGGAGAAGTCCCTGTACGCATCACAACTGATCTCATTCGTGAGATGACTAGACTCTCTAAGGATGGTCCCCTTCTTCCCATTGGAAAGGATGTCAAGAAATAGGTTGAGCAGGCATGCTTGTCTAGGAGTGATAGACGTGGAATGAATCTTGATCCTATTGTGGAGAAAGACATCAAACTCATTGCTATGATACTTGGATACAAGTTTCAGCACACAAGAAGAGTTAATAGTGTATCTGCAACTATAGTTCTGGTAGCAATAAGGATAGTAAGAGATAACACTCACTATAACCTTTGTGAGATATTGCAAGCACAACTAATTGAGAATATTAGAGCTATCAAGAATGATAAAGACATTCAAAATCAAGATGTAGAAAAGGTTCAGAATACCTGAGAACATAGTTGAAAAATACAAAGACACTATATGCTTTATGGTAGAAACATATTGTACATGCATGGAAGCAGTTGAGCCTAGAACTAAATGGATTCATCCACTTGGTTATGAGGTAGAAGAGCATATTCTGGAAGGATATGCAAAAGTCCTTCTATCTGGGCCTAAAGATCCAATGAGCCTAGATGGGGCACATATAGAGAAAAGACAAATCAAGTTGATTCTATCCTATAGAGTGCAGAAAATAAGAGGAAAGCATCAAGGATTACCTCTAATATTTTGAAAGTTCATGGTGTCACCCAAGAAGACCTAGATAAATATAGGGATGCTAAAATTGCTAAGGAACTTGAGAAAACACCTGTAGAAGTCAAGATTGAAAAATCTGATGATATCCATAAGAAGAAAAGGAATAAGTTTGGAGAGACCACATCTGCGCCCTCAACTACCATTGATCTGGAATCCTCTATGCCTTTTGTGCCAAACAAGATGACTAGAAGAAGGAAGCAAATCCCCACAAGCCACCCATCCTCAAGGACAACTCGAAGAAAAGTAAAGAATACTCAAGCGCCTCCTGAGGTAGGATTCAAACCTATTTTGGAAGTTTTGAGGAACATAATCATTAATGAAGGCCTGTTAGATTCAATTGAAAATGTCTATGATAAGTATCAAGAGATTGATAAATTAGAAATCCATCCTATGATTATCTCACATATGATCAAGTTCAAAAAGCCATTTTTAGAACTTAAGACAGTCATTCCAGAAAAATTATGGAACATACTTGACTTATTAAAAAGACAAGCCTTAGAAGAGGATATGAGGATTAGAGAAGAAACATTAGATAATCTTCTTACTATTTTTTCACATGATGAGAAGGTGATACTGTTAGATCTGGTAAAACCTGATCTAAGGTCTAAGACAAGAACTCTACACATTATGAATAAAGAGTATGATTTGGTTGGAAAGGTGACTGAGAAAGCATTCGAGCAAGTGTTTTTGGATAGACACATGTATCCATCAATGATTCCTACAAAAAAAATTCTTTTGTTCCCTCTAAGCATGAAAAAGAATCAAAGATTCCTAAAGTGCCTAGTACAGGTCCACATGATTTTGTGCCCAAAGTTTCAACTTCCTCTAATATAGTTAAAGATACAAATGAAACCATTATGATAAATGATGTTGAGATAACCATGTCAACCTCAGATAATGATTTGGAGAAATTTGAAGAATCCTTTGTGATTACTAAGGAAGATGAGATCCTATGCAGTGATAAAACATCTTTGCAACAAGAAGATGTCCCTATTGAAGATACAACAGGTTAGAATAATGATAAAGAGGATGAACTAAAAGAATCACTCTTTGTTGAGATCCCAGTGAAGAGTGAATGTATGGATGTGAGTCAAAATCAAATATTCACTCCATCTGTCAAGCCATCAATGTCATTGTTTTCAATTTGACCCTTGATACAACAAGCCTAGATGCATGGGGAGAAGAAGATTTGATCAAAATAAGTGTATTGGCTATGGAGAAAGCAAAAGAGAAAAAAGTAATGAGAAATCCTCTCTTTCTTGAGTTAGTTATCATTTTGAACAACTTAGTGCCAGCAGATAAGAAATTGGAAAATATTCAATTAGTTGATGATGTCAATAGTATCCTATCAAGCTTCAAATAAAACTTTACAAGTCTAGTAGATTCAGGGACAAAAATTGTAGAAGACAAGTATAATAAGAAATGGTTGGATGAGATAATAAAGAACTTCTCATTAGATCTTAATTCACTGAAGAATGGTTAGGCCATTCTGAAAGAGTTAGCAGCTAAAGGAAGAAATTTGATAGAAAACTACATAAAAAAAAAAACTCACTTCATAATACAACAAGAAGATTGAGGAAGAAGAAAACTTGATTGTAGCAGTAAGTAAATCAGTCAAAGACCCTTCTCAAGCCATCAATGTTTGTAACAACATTTATCAAGGGTAGTTAGATAAGATAGAAAAATCTAAGATGGAAATTGCAAAGATAAGGACAGGGCAAGCACAGTTAAGAAATGCTCTTGCGCGATCCTTAGACATACTAAATCAGAATATCAAGAATATTGATGCCACCATTGCTACATATGATCAAGGCCCTTGCATGGATCTGGAAAAGATGGAGAAACTCACCTATGCACTATGCACCCATCTTCAGACTGTAGATGCACTCTAGGTGTTTTGGCAGTAAGAAGTAAAAAAAATTTAGATTGCATATCCAGATGTGTACTCTGAGTAAGTACTTTGAGAATTTTCTTTTTTGACACCTTTGTCATTAATGTCAAAGGGGGAGTATAGTCGTGTAATATATATATATATATATATCTATATATATATATATGGTGTGTATATATATTTTAAATTGTAAATGTGTGTGGAGGGTAGTATTGTTCTTTTAATCCCAAATTTCGCAAAGGGAAGATCCAAATTGACTAACCCTACGGAAAGGATCAATACATAAATGAATCAACCTATTAAGGAGATGGATTAAAGAGAGAAACCTTAATTCCCATTTTATAGAAGAGAGTATGTGATAGTTTTAGAAATATTAAGAACTTTAATTGACTTGAATAGGAGAAATGTACTAACCTTAAATGTTGCAGATTTGAAGAATGCTATTTTCTGAAGCCTGTGTTGAGTTTATGGAAAATTTGAGACCAGATTAGGAATAGAAATGTCGAGACAGACAAAACCCAGAAATCTTTTTCTATTTTGAGATAGTTATGATTTGTACCCTCAAGTCAATGTCACCATTTGCTAGAATTTCCGATTGCGCCCTAGGTCACAATCGACTTAAAAAGTCTCAGACCAAAATTCTATTTTTAGTTCCCGAAAGTTTTCTAAAAAGGGTATCCGAATCTCCATCCCAATCTGCTGTTCCAAACCTGTACCTGAAAGAAAAATGGTTTGTTTGTTGGGGGGAGGGGTTTACCTTAGTCAAACCCCGATTTAGGAATTAACCTTGAAATCAATAATTAAAATAAAAAATGCTAGCAAGTAGTAGAAGTAAATCTAATAATGAAGCTATGATATTCAAATTGATATGCACTTGTATTTTGAATGTAAACAAGTATGTAAATATGAAAGCTTGGACTCAATTAGAAACCATAAACCTCCATGATTGTATGCTTGGAATCCACCTTGAAGAGAGAATGGATGAGTCTTGAGGATGCACAAAGGATATTGAAGGAAGATCAATCCACCATGAAGGATAGATCTAGGGTTTGAATTATGAATCTTGAATGCTTGAACCAAATCCTTTCAAAGGCTTGAAAGCTTGAATCCTTGATCTTCAATGGAGAACTCAAACGCTTGAGAGGAAGACTTGAACACTTTGAGAGCTTGAAAACATGTAGAACCAATGGATGCTTGAAATTTTTTCTTAATGAATTCTTGCTTGATTTCACTAGGAGAGAATTAGTGCTTAACTTGAATTTTGATGATTATTGCTTCACATGACTTATGATTGATGGTTAGAGAAAATGAGAGGAGAAAGCTTCCTTTTATATGAAACTAGGGAAAAATCTTCTAGAGAGGCTGACATAGGAGAATTAAATTCCAATTAAACCCATGCCCCTAGAAGGCTACCTATATTAAATATAATTTAAGATTTTTCCGCTTTGGAACCCAAAACAACCGACTTGGAAGCGGGAAATGAATTTTTGATGACCTCCGACAGCTGACAGACTTCCAGATTTGAAAGGGGGACCCAGGTTAAGGTCATCCTTGACCTAGGTCAAGGTTGAGGTCAAACTTGACCCAAGGGGTCAAGACCCCTGTAAAACATGCCAGTTGGGATGGGAGGTGTCCGGAGAGGCCCAATTAGGGTCATAAATAGACACAGAAGTAAGAGAGGATGCAGAAATGAAAGGACAATGTGATGGTGGTCAAAAAAATCCCCTAAGGAGGGTGAAACATTCTTAACATGGAAGTGTGTCCATTTTAAGATGATACATTAAGCCCCCACTTTAGCGGGAGTATGGAAATCAAACATACTTGTGGTAAAGTTAGAAGAAAGACTTTGGTGGATTGCAATTAGGTAGAACATCACTAAGTCAAGGACATGAGCCCCCAGACCAAGGATTCTAACTCAACATAAATGCATAAAGATATGGAATTAAAGTGCAATTAATCATAGTAAACATACATGATTACATAAGTAAGACAAGAGCAACACTACATATAACATAGCTTCATGATCTAATCCTACTAGCATGAAAGCGAAAAAGAGAGAAAAGAGATAGTGATTACCTCGCCTAGTAAGATGCCCACCTTACCATGAATCACAAAAGAGGGAGAACCCAATAAGTTCACCCATAAAATGTGCTTTGTAATTGTAATGCGTCTTCTAAAGGCTTTTGAAATATCCATAGATCCACATTCTTGTATCACTATGGAAAATGTATAANCATGATCTAATCCTACTAGCATGAAAGCGAAAAAGAGAGAAAAGAGATAGTGATTACCTCGCCTAGTAAGATGCCCACCTTACCATGAATCACCAAAGAGGGAGAACCCAATAAGTTCACCCATAAAATGTGCTTTGTAATTGTAATGCGTCTTCTAAAGGCTTTTGAAATATCCATAGATCCACATTCTTGTATCACTATGGAAAATGTATAAAATGCGTGTCTTTTCAGGATTTAGAAAATTATGTGTGTTACCTTCCAAGGATTTAGCATATTGTAAAATTTAAAAATGTATATCTCTTAAGGATTTAGCAACTTATGTGAGTTACCCTCCGAGGATTTAGCAAAAAATAAAAATAAAAATGCGTCTCTCCAGGATTTAGAAACTTATGTGCGTTACCTTCCGAGGATTTAGCATATTTGTAAAATCTAAATGTAAACTATAGTAAGAGGGAGACCCTATATATGCCTCCCTCCTTATCATGGCTACCCACTAGGCATGATAAGGGAGAGAAAGAGGATACCTACTTCACAAGGTAAGGATATATCCAGTTTAACAACAATATGCACTATACCCTTAGCAAAGAGTATTGACCCTTACCTCTAAGAACATAGATAATCGTGAAATGGATATGTCACATATGGAAAAAGGATCCTCAAAGAGGAAGAGATGTTATCATAAGGACCTACACCATAGAGTAATGCTTAGGATAAAATATCATCTTCTAAAGAAAAGAGGGACCCAAGATTCGAACATCTAGCCCCCTGCGATGAAGAGGAAAAGGAATCTCGGAATGAAGGAGTCAAACTCTAACCCAAATGAAAGGAAAGAATTTATCAAGATCATTGTTTGCAAAATAAAGAAGAGGTGATGACCTAGGAGAATCACCTCCCATATAAGAGGGTATCCATAGTAAAAAACATACATATTTATAAGGAAATAATGCTATATGATAAACAAATGCCACTAAGCTAAGGAAAGTAGATCCTTAGATAGAGGAAGAAGGAAAATACCTTGCCCCTAGGGATGAAAGAAAGGGATATATCAAATTATATCAAGAGATTTCATAGAAAAGAGATATATTTACAAAAAAATTGTCCTAGAAAAGATATCATGAATGGTTTATAGGGATATAATATCGAAACAATAACCAATTAAACTCAAAACAAAATACATGCAAAGAGCAAAAATGGATCCTAGAAGACTGGAATAAAATACCTCTTGCCCACTAGTTAAGAACAAGACGAGAAATGTGATCTGACTTATAGAAGAATGAAGGGAATGCCCTATATCAAAATTATGAAGAAATTGTAATACTGCATGGGAATGAGATATAATTCCCAAAGTAGCTCTTTCTTGAACATATAACTTGAAATGCACACAATAAGCAAGTAAATGTTTATTAATATAATGAAAAGGACATCTGTATTTAGAGAGAGCATTTTTTAGGATAGGTTTGAAGATTTCTTTCTTATAATTCATTAATTGGACATACACTTTCTTAGCCACATCTTGAGGAGTATCAGGGTGATCTAAAGAAGGTGTTGGAAGAAGAACATGAAGAGGAGGATGGTGGTCAAGATCCACTACCTTGATTGGAGGAGGTGGGAAACCTATACCATGCATATCTTTTTTAGGAGATGAATCAATTAGGTTTTTAATTCCTTGTTCATTTATATCAAGCCCTAAACCTTTATAGCCTTGTTTATCCACCATAGTATATCCAGTAGTGTACCTATCTTGCAAAGCTTCGATAGGAGGAGATTGATTATGGTGTTCATGGGAAAATGTTGTGTATGGTGGAATGATAGGATTAGAAGAGTTTTCCTTGGTTTTACCTTTAACATCATCATGGATTTGGTAGGGAGGGGAAGGTAAATGAAAGAATTCTCAAACATCATTATCATGAATCCTAGCTTGAGCCTCATCATAAATGTGGGAAGAAATAGGGATTGAAGATGGAGAAATAGAAATAGGAATATTTGGAATTGGATTAGGATTGATAGGATTAGGATTAGGATCAGGAAGATTAGGAGATAGATTAGGCATGATAGGAGTGGGAAGATTAGGAGGTGGGGTATCATCTACCCAATTCTTCACATAATCTAAAAGAGTAATAAGTCCACTAAATAAATCCTTGATGAAAGTTTTGAAAGTAGGAATACTAGTATTAGTTAATCTCAAAATTGCATAAGAAAGTGAAACATGAAGATTAACAAACATAATGACATGGAGGATGTTAGGAATAAGGTGTCTCAACCTTGTATATTTCCTTACATTTGATATTAGTTGTTTTGTATTTAATTGTTTGCAAATAATGTATTTAATTTTGATATCCATTCTGTCATTTAGTTGAGTGGACATGTGTTTTCACTCCACTTGGAAGATGACAAGGATGATAAAAATTGGTCTAGGTGATTAGAGGTTATTTTCCAAATGTCGGCACTTTGGACAATGTGTAAGGTAATCGTGACTGAAACAGTTATGACGGATTCCTATGACAGTCATTAATATTTGTAAGAGATAATTGTGAAAGATTCGATGATAGGTGAAGACAAGAAAGACATGTGGAAACTGATTATGTTGAGTACTATACACTCTTCTGCAATTTTGGGGTTCCTATTTTTTTGGAGAATGGAAAAACCCTAATACAGTTATCTTTGGAAGTTTCCCTAAAAAGGGAAGCACATGATATAAATGTTTCTGGGTTGCAAATCATAGAGTGAAGTTAGTGTATTGTTGGAATGTTGTTATGATGCTAGATTTATCTTCAAGTGTCGATTATCTCTTGAAAGAACTTGCATTGCAAGTGTATTGTAAAAACCAATAGTTTTGATTAATACATTGTGCAGGTTTTGGAGTGCTGGGGTTTTTTACCGAAAGGTTTTCCCCAGGGTAAATCATTGTGTCATTCTCATTTTTCTATGTATTCATGTTATTGTATTATCATTTTGTAATTGATAAGGGTTAAATCTAAATTTGCATGATCCTCTTCTCAGGAGTTTAGTGTAGGGAACTATTTTCTGCACACTTAGTTTCCTTTCAATTGGTATAAGAGCCTAGCCAATTTTGGTTCTATTTGTTAGGGTATGGGTTTTATGAGCTAATATCTAGTTCAGTGGGAGTATTGTTGTAGAGTATTCATAACCTTATTGTAGGAAGAGATGGTAGATTCTTCATACAGTAGAATGGAGGTGGAAAATTTCAGTGGCACAAACTTTGAGTTGTGGAAACTCAAGATGGAAGACATGCTTGTAGATTGTGATGTATGGGAGGTGGTTGCAAATGATATCAAACTAGTAAACATGCCTCAAGAAGATTGGGATCTCAAGGATCGAAAAGCTAAGGGTCTCATTAGACTGTATCTAGCAGATTCTGTTCTCCTAAATGTTCTCAAGGAGAAGACCGCAAACAAATTGTGGACACAGCTTGGGTCTGTGTATCAGGCCAAGTCCTTGGTGAACAGATTGTTCGTGAGAAAGAAGTTGTATTCTATGAGAATGGAGGAAGGATGATCCATTGTAAATCACCTAAACACATTCAAAATACTAATTACATAGTTGACATCAACCGATGTCAAGTTGGAGGAGGAGGATCGATGTATGACCCTTCTATGTTCCTTGTTAGATTCATAGGACCATCTTGTGATGGCCCTTAGCAGTACTATTGTCACTTTCCAAATGGATGATGTGGTGTCTTTGCTTTTATTTGAGGAGATGCAAAGAAAGACCTCTGATTCAACCAAGGAAGCCCTTGCTATTCACGGTAGATTCAAAGACAGAGGAAAGAAAAATGACAAGAAGTTTGGTCCCATGGGAAATATAAGACTCCTAGAAAGGATAAGGCAACATGTTGGAACTGTGGTAAGTCTGGGCACTTCCATAAGGACTGCAAAGAGCCAAAGAAGAAGAAGAAAAGTCAAGATTCAGATTATGAAAAATCTCAAGAAGATGGTGATGCTTCTATCGCAACCTTGGCCACCCATGCATCTAATGATGTGTGGCTAATTGACTTGGGTGCTTATTTTCACATGACCTATCATTGAAGTTGGTTCTCAAAGTATGAGGATTTTTATGGTGGAAAGGTGTAGTTGGGTGATGATTCTCACCTAGACATAGTTGGATGAGGAAAAGTCACTATCAGATTCCCCGATGGATGAGTAAAGGGGATCAATGGGGTAATGCACATCCCAGGTTTGGCATGAAACCTATTATTTGTACATATGCTGAATGATGTAGGTGTGCAAGTTGTTTTTTTGAAAGATGGATGCAAGATGATTGTAGGAGCTATGGTGCTCGCGAAAGGTACTAGAAGAGGTACCCTATTTCAGCTGGATGCTTTCACTTCACAGTGCAATAGTTCTTCTGTCTCAAGGAAGAGAGTAGAAGTCACTTCATCTCCACCATCTGAACCAACAGTGAAGAAGTCTGTGGTAATAGGTTCCGATGGTAGTGCAGCAAGTGTACCTAAGGGTGCTAACACTTTGGAAGGAAATCTTCTTGCAGAAAAGACAATGTTGTGGCATATGAGATTTGGCCACATTGGTGAGAAGGGTCTCAGAACCCTAAAAAATAAAAACCTTGTTGAGGGGATAAATGATTGTAATTTGGAGTTCAACTTTCGTGAACACTATGTTTATGGTAAGAAAAATCATGTTAAGTTTTACTCCAATTCTCACAAGTCTTCTAGTATTTTGGATCTTATCCATTCAAATGTGTTTGGTCCTGTTAAAGTTCCTTTGTAAGGAAACTCAGGTGCGGAAACAACTTCCTACACTAATCTCTAAAGGAAAGTATTGTGCAAATTCTTTTAAATCCTTACAATTTTTGATTTGTTAACTACTTTAACAATGATATTGTGGCCATGTACCATGCATACAGAAAAATAGAGAATGACACAATGATTTACCCTGGGGAAAACCTTTCGGTAAAAAACCCCAGCACTCCAAAACTTGCACAATGTATTATCTTTAACACAACGGTTACAACACACTTGCAATGCAAGTTCTTTAAGGAGACAATCGACACTCAAAGAAAAATCCCGTAGCATGAGATCATACCAACAATACACTCTTTTTCCTATCCCAATCTACAACCCTAAAAAATGCTTATATCATGAGCTTTCCTTTTTAGGGCAACTTCCAAAGATAGCTATATTAGGGTTTTACCATTCTCTGAGAAAATAGGTACTCAACTTTATCAGTTTCCACATGTCTTGCATGTCTTCACCCATCATTGAATCTTCTAGAAATAGCTCTTATGTGTCATAGGAATCCATCATAGCCATTTCAACCATGATCTCCTTACACACAATTCAAGATGCTGACACATCAACATGCCAACTAGACATGTACACTCACACTTAATTACATTATTTGCAAGAAATATATTTTACAAAACTAATAATAAGAATAGGAATTATCCAAGGTTGATACACCTTATTCCTAACATTCTCCCACTTGTCGAACACCTTGTAAGAGAAATAGGAACATAACAGGAACTAACTGCTATAGGCCAAAAGGCCCATAGACTCCGAACACCATCTGAACTTCACAGTGCCCATTGGTTTTGTTAATGCATTTGCAACATTCTTCATAGTATCTACCTTCTCCAAATTTACCTTTCCATCTTCCACCATATCTCTCACAAAGTGAAACTGCACATCAATGTGCTTTGTTCTGGCATGGAAAGTTGGGTTCTTCACAAGGCAAATAGCGCTTTGACTATCACACCAAATAGTAATCTCTTCCGCATCAAAACCAACATTAGAACACAATCTCCTAAGAAAAATGGATTCCTTACAAGCATGAGTAGCAGCCATGTACTCAGCTTCTATAGTGGACAAAGCAACCATAGGTTTTCGCTTACTCATCCAACTGATGGCACCACCAAACATAGTGAACACATAAGCACTGGTGGATCTTTTGTTGTTAATATCACCTACCCAATCTGAATCCACAAACCCATGAATACAAATTGAATGTGAAGATCTAGAAGAGTTACCATGGTAACATATGGAGTAATCTAATGTACCCCTCAAATATCTGAATGCTCGCTTAACTGCATCCCAATATACCCGTCCAGGGTTAGCCATAAAACGACTCAGGACTCCCACTGCTTGGGCAATGTCTGGTCTAGTACAGACCATAGAATACATAAGACTACCAACTGCACTAGCATAAGGTACTCTACTCGTGTCCTCCACCTCACTAGGAGATTTTGGACAATCATCTACAAATAACTTTGTTCCCACTGAAACAGGAACACATAGTGGTCTACAATCTGCCATGCTAAACCTGTCCAACACAGACTTCACATACTTACTCTGACTCAACCAAAGTTTTCTGTTAGACCTGTCTCTACTGATTTCCATACCCAAGATGTACCTTGTTGCCACAAGATCTTTCATCTCAAACTATGCTGACAACTGAGATTTAAAATTAGAAATCATACCCTTACACTTCCCAAACAACAACATATCATCAACATATAATGCAACAATAAGAAGGCGATCATTTTCAACTCTGAAATAAACACAATGATTTGATTTCAATCTTACAAATCCAATTGACAACACAAAGGCATCAAACT
>MU224466.1:145484-166357 GCA_018584345.1 Thuja plicata
AGTACAATATTTGTGGGTACTAATTCCCACTAGGGTTTTCCTCTGATCAAGGTTTCCCCATAATCATATCATGTGTTATAAGTTCTTATGTTAAGCTTCATTCAATGTATGTTTGATTTATGTTTAAATTTCTGAAAATTAATAAATAGACAAACACTGATTCACCCCCTCTCTCAGTGTTTCTAACAGTAAGAAGATAGAAGAACATAAATATGTGAAGAAGATAACTATGTAATAAATCAATATGAGATAGATCTCTACAAGAGGTTAGATCATCAGCGCACAAACAAAATTGATCAAACAACAATGTCATAAAAATAGTTCACCTTTCAGATATTGTGTGTATCTGTTCTTAGAAGGTTGTAGCCATATTTTTATTGAGAAGTGAGCTCTGACAGTGTGCCATCCACCTATAATAGGGTTTGTAAAAGACTCCTAACAGGGTCATTGTACTTAGCATTGTAATGACTGCTCCTAATAGGGAAAAGGAACTCTAACAAGCTCATAAGACTAGTGTAATTATTTGTGGGTACTAATTCCCACTGGGGTTTTCCTCTGATCAAGGTTTCCCCATAAACATATGTTGTGTTATGTGTTATGGTTGATATGATTTTATTATTAAATTTTTTATCTATTTATTGGGATAAGTTTCAAGTTGTTGAAATATAATAAATTATTGAACATTAATTCAGCCCCCTCTAAGTATTCCCATTCCTAACAGTTTCTAGATCGTGTCTTATTTGTGTTGTTGGATCACATTGGATTATGTGATCATATTTGGTTATTTTCATGTGGCGTATTGTTTTTCTTATTGTTATTAGCTAACTTGATGATGTAACATGTTGCAAAGGATTGTGGCATGATTTATGGATCTGGAGCAAGTTCGATGATTTTGGTATTCATCATTTATATTTCTTACCTGAAACAATGGATTGCATTGTGTATTTATCTCTAATGAATTAATATTTTTTAATTAGGTCCCTTACTGACCTAGTTGAAATAAATTTGATGTAATATATAAAAGATGTAATCATTTTTTATTGTGAGGGTGTGTGAGTGGTATGGAAGAGTGAATACTATGAGTTATGAGTGGAATATCCAATTAGGTAGAGATTTTATACATTTCATTGGAACTGTATTGGAATACCAGAGATGCTATATATCCATTCGTGAGATATAGAATTTTGTCCCTTGGAAAATGTAATCAGAGATTGTTGTAAGGAACTGAAGCTTCTTTTAGGTTGAAGCCCTTATTTTATTTGAGCAGCGAGCTCTGGGAAGTGTGCCTAAATTCATGTGCATTCCACTTTGTAATACTCCTAATAGGGTATAGTGCTTTTAACAAAGTACAGTCATGTTGTGGATTTGATCTGCACTATAGTTTTCCCCTTAACTGGGGTTACACATAAAAAATATTGGTGTTATTATATTGATTAATGTGTTTCGATCTTGCAATCATGTTTAGCATTTAGATATGAGATCAATGTTATAAGTTGGTTAATGATTTGATTTTTTGAGACACAACTCATTCACCCCCTCTTAGTTGTGCATGTTGCCTTAATTCTAAAAGGGAAAGGGTGATATCAAGAAACTCTCAATAAAAGATATCATTGAAATATGTAGGAACTATTCTAGGACCAGAATAGAGACTAGAGGTTCTAGGAGGAAGACTTTGTCACCTGATGTTTCCCAAGTTATGTCCTTTGAACTGGGTTGATCTCTATGCAATTTGTGAAAAGCCTCATGTCACCAATACCTATAATCTCTTGTTAGAGATTAAGAACCAGTTGAAAAAACAAACTATTATGGAGGAAGACCTTAATTACATTAGACAAAGACCTCAAAATTCTAAGTTAAATCAAGGGTAGTATGGTTGAAGGAATAATTAAAATCAAAACTCCTAGAATAACCCAAATTAGTGGAATCCTCAATATCCAATGCAATATGCTAATATTCCTTGGGGACCACCATGAGGACCTCCTGAATGCATGAATCCTCAATGGAACCAACCACATTGGGATAAAAAACAACCACAGTGGTAGAAAAACCAACCATAGTGGTAAAAAAATAAACCACAATGGCAACAAAATCAACCACAGTGAGAAAGAATCAAAATCAGTTCCAACCTTGGCAGAATAAAAGTGTGAAGAGACCATGGGGAAAACCTCTACCTCTCCTTAATACACCTAATCAATCCAAAGATCAAGTAAAATAACCCCAGATACCAGCTCAACCTGTCCCAAACCCAAAGAATAATAGAGCTTAATAAACTAACAATGTTGATGCTAACGTGCTGGTTTAAATTTTATTGAAATTAATGATATTCACTTAAGAAACCATAATTTTCCCTCCAAAATTGGTTTCATAGGTCAGGAATGGGAGAGGTTAGGTAAAACAATAGAGAAAAACTAGGACAAAACTAAAAATTTTCCTGACAAAGGACCATTTCCTGAGAAATTCCTGATGATGGATCACGGAGTGTGATCCGAAACGTTGATTCTTAAAAATGCACACAATCAAAAACCAGAAATTTAGCTCTAAATTCAATGGATTGTGGAAATCTGATCGATTTAATTTTAAAAAGGATCAAGAAGCTTTGGATAACACTCGAATAGATCATGATAGTATTATGGATTCAAAAAAATAAAGGGAGTTGAAGAAAATCAATATTGAAATTCCTTTGCTACAAGATATTAAGGACATTCCTAAGATTAAGAAATTAATTAAATCACTCTGTATTAAAACACTAGGAAGAAAAATGAAAATGCGTCCAACTATTTAGGCTGGAGTTAAGCTTATTGATACTTTATCAGGGAAATTTCTTCCATAGAAGTATAGTGGCCCTGGTAGTCCTGCAATTACCTTAAACATTGGATAGATAGAAATACATAATTTATCACTAGTACATTTAACCCCTAAAATCAACCTAAATTTTTGACTATTCATTATATTTCTTTGTCTCGGTCGGATTATAGAAGGAAAATTTTTATTTTTTAAAAGTAATTCCCGTGTTCATCATAATTTTGATGAACACCCATATTTGTATAAATTACAATGAACACATGTATTACTTAACAAAAAAAGAAAGGTTTCATTTCATTGTTTCCTTACACATTTCAGAGACCACAGAGGGTGTGAATTAGGGTGAAAGAAGCGAGGGCATGTTGGTGAGGGCATGAGTAAGATCTACACCCGCTCCAAGATTTCATACAGTAAGTGGTATCGATAAGATAGAAACACCTAAAATTAGCATTGGGAAACTTAGAATTTAAGTCATTGTCAGAAAGGGTTTGGGTCAATGCAATTCCACAAATGTCTTCTCTAAAGAATCCCAATCTTTTAAAACATTCCAGTTTCCTACGTACCCAAAGCTTCAGGTCACCCAAAATCAAATCGCAGAGCATAAAATCAACTTTGAAACAAACTAAAAAGAGGCCAGCTCACTTCCATATAAACACAAATCCACTATATTTCAATATAGATGAGCTCAGACATTTGTTGACAGACACCCACCAAAATTGTGATCAATTTCTTGAGATATTAGATGATGGGTTTGTCAAGCCCGTGGATCCCAGGAAGCTCAAAGTTGCATTGTTGAATAGCAATTTTGTCATTTCAGTTTGACAACATCTATTTAGTTTGCTGTCAAATTTTTGAAGATTAAACAATCATTTTAAAATGCTGTTGACTTGGGTTGATTGAAGGTAGCACATGCATGGCACGAGGAATATGTTTCCCCAAAGGCAACACAGACCCGGTTTGAGTGTTGCTGATTGAAAGAAGAGGAATACATGGCACTTTATCTCATTCTAGTTGCAAACCACTGATAACTCTTGTTGTATAAGGCTAGAACATTGATGGCTATATAAATTTGTTACCGTGCAGCAAATTAATGTATGGGATCTTTTAAGCTATGTGGGATAGACTCATCTTACTAGTTTATTTTCTTCAGTCAATTCATGTGTAGGTCTGGGAATGTTTAAAAAGGCAATGTAATTCAAAAACCGATCAAAAATTTAGTAAAAATTTTAGTTTTTCACTCTTCAATAGAATGTATGCGAACTGTTTGACAAAATGTCTATCTTTTAAATATTGGATAAAAGTGAAAATTTTGCATAGAAATTGGCAAGTGCGATTATAAATTTATAATGGTAGCACTGCTAGTGGGTTTGATCATAGCTCATTGATGTATGTACTTATCCCATTGAATAAGTGGAAGGTTTGGGATTTATTTAGCCCACTGAACAAGTGGTTACATGTTAATTTTACTTTCCCTCTCAATAAATGGGAGTGCCCTTATTTTCCTATTGAGTAAGTGGATGAATTGTAATTGCACTCTGTTGAATAAGTGTGTAGTGTTCTTTCTTTTAGTATTGCATAAGCACTCTATTGAATAAGTGAGATTGGCTTTTTGCCTAGTGCATTTCCTTTTAGTTGCAACATTCTAGTTAATTGTACTATTTTGAACACTATATGCTCCCCCTTTTTCCATCATGGGGTTTGGGTCAGAAAGTTCAAAGGACATTGCGTTGAATTTTAATTAAGTTAGAAGTTATGTGAAAAAGGGATGTTTATTATAGAAAGAGTTTTGAGAGAGCTCGAGAGTGCCAAAACTGTAAGAAGAAAATCCAAAGAGAGCCAAGAGTGTAAAAGTGAAACTTCTGATTCTAGTTTGACAGCAAACTGAAACTTCTGATTCCAGTTTGACAACATCTATTCATGACTTAGTGGTAAGATTAGATGTATCTTTACAAGAGGGAAAACAAATATAGGTGTATGGGATCAGCTAAAATGAATTTATTGATTAGGATTTTTGTCCTTCAACCTCCCACAAATTTGCAAGTTTTTATCCATAAATTTAAATATTCATACATGTGTGCTCACAATGATTTCTATTTAGGTGTTTTCATTTTTTAAAAAATATTTTTCATAGATGTCATCTTTTTTCAAGCTTCAAATCATTCATACCTCTTTATATTGCTATCTAATCTCACGGGATGAGGGTTTCATAAATAAAAATTTCTTCTTTTCAACCCTATTAGATTTCACGGTTCCTTACTTATTTTTATAATTTTTTTGTATTGAAAAAATGAATATTTTATGTTTTCCATGCTATATCACTGCTTTGACAGTGAAAGGCTTTTGAAATTTGCAATGAAAATGGTACTTATTGTCTTATAATAGTCATATCATCATTCATTACTCTATTTCTACAGGAAGTAGTTCATCAATTTTCTTTCTAGATTGAAAACTTTCATTAGCTAGAGCATCCATGTTTCCCATACTTGCAAACTAAATTTAGAGCTAGGGATGAAGGTGAGGGATAAAATAATTGTGTTTTAATTTTCTAATAAGTTTCTTGTATGCTGCAAAACAATTGTTATATAAGCTTGAATTTTTTTTGATTTCTCAACAAGAAGTAGTTCATCAATTTGCTTTCTGGATTGAAAACTTTCATCAGCTAGAGCATCCATGTTTCCCATACTTGCAAATCAAATTTAGAGCTAGGGATGAAGGTGAGTGATAAAATAATGGTCTTTTCATTTGCTAATAATTTTCTTGTATGCTGCAATACAATTTTTATATAAGCTTGAATTTTGTTTGATACCTTTCTTTGTTATCTTCACCAAACTATCACATATCATCTAGTGTTCTAAAATTTAAATTAATTAAGAATTTTGTATGGATCCCAGATTGAGGTATAACACCATTTACTTTGAAAAATGTAAACTCATACTCTTAATGCTAAAGTCACCAAAAAAATGTAGAATTACTATACAACTTCTCTAGAAAAAGATGAACAATTTTATTCAAGTATATGGATGTTGCCAATGAGGCCCCCAAAAGTTATTTTATTTTATTACAAAATCTATGCTCTTTTAGGAACTCCACATAACGCCCATTGCTGCTCTTTGCTTTCTTTTTTTCTTATCAGTTTAATTCCGATTTAACAATCAAAGTTCACTATTTCTTATTTTATATTAATATTTGTAGCGAAATTGTAAGCTTTCATGTTTGAGAACAATAATAGGGATTCCAAATATAATTATGTAACAGTCAAATTATTAAACAAAATGGTGTTGAAATAGAGAATGAATTTTACAAAAAAATGGAAATATTAACAAAAGCATAACCATAATGATGCATCCAAAATACATACAAGTAGTGTTGATCATTATGGTTGTAATGAATAGATTAAAACAAGTATTGAAGGGCTTCTTTCCACTTGTTAGTTTTTTAGGTTTCTCTTTAGACATAGGGGTACAAGTGTAGATTGATCCATCTCCTATCTCCTCCCATTTTTAAATCATGTTTTTCCTTCTCTTCTTTATTCTCAAAATTCATAACCATTCTTTACCATTGTCAACTTTTCTATTATTTTGAATCTTGATCAATCCATTATATACAAGAATGTAAAAAATCCCGTGACAGATTAAAAGATATGGATTGTACCTCTTTCAATAGCACACTTCCCACATCTCCATCTCCATCTTCATATTCAATCAGAATAGAAAATCAGTAGTCGGTTGAACCCTCATTCACATGGAATGTAATGTTTCTTCTGGGATACTCGCATTTTGTCCTGAAAGATTAGCTTACAAAGAGTTAATGATAATAGATTTCCCCAATCCATAGTAATTATTTAGACAGTATTTTTGGGTAGGAAATTTTTTCTAAATAATTACAAAGAATTGGTTGAAGTTTTTCACAATTCATAATGTAGTATGTCAAATATTTTTTTATGTTTTTGAAACTCATTGTATATGTTTTTGAATCCACATTTTCAATCAGGATTAGCAATTCATCTTCTTTAACCATTACATTCAATGATAGAAGAAAATAGACCATTAAATATGACTGAAAATGTCCAAACAAAAACATAAACAAAAAAATTTTCAAAGTCCATGTAACAGTGGTGGAAAGAAAAAACTTATCAAAGTACATGTTGTAGTCGTGGAAAGATTGTTTAGTTTCTGAATAAGTGTATTTTTGTAGCAACATTATTTTAAAAACCATTAACTTTCTGTAGTCGATGATAATTGTCAATCAAGTTCAGCCAGTCTTGGACAACCACACCCAACAATCTGAAAAGATAGATTGCTAGATAGAAAATGTCCATACATAAACACACAGAGTTGATTCCTAAAACAGTCTTCTGAATATTAACTCACATTTTACATCTCTTGAAAGCTTTACACAAGAAAATAAAAGAACATGAGTGACTAGAGGCTTGTATTTATGATTAATAATAATTCTCTCTATTTTATTCAATGATCACAGTCAGCAATGCATCATTTGAAAATGAAAATGAATCAATTAAAAACATACACAATTGATTTCAAAAACAAGATTAACTTCCGTTTTAATCTTAGAATTAGAAAGCCATGCATAAGATTATATATAGTGTGAATTACTTAGTGAGATGATTAAGAATTTTTTTTTTAATTTTACGATCCAAGAGGGAGTTGTTTCTTAATTGCAATTTGATATAATCCTTTGGTAAGAGGATTGTCTCTAAGAACTAGTGTGCATCCACCAGTAGTGACTTCCTCAGCATCTGGGCTTGAACTCAAGAGTCTGAAAGGTATGGATTAATTTTTCAATTTTGAGTCTTGTTAATTCAAATTCAATTATGACTACCATAAATGTTTCATCTGAGTTCATCACATTATAGCCCCATTCGGGTTTGTTTTATTCTTACGATTTATGCTTTAGTGCTTACTAATATACTAGAGCCATTTGATATAAAATTGGGAACATTGTTTCACATTGTGGCATAGATCAACTAATAATCTCGACCACTAAAGCACACGTTATACATGGAGACTTCTACGTAAAAATTATGGACACATTGTCAAATATTGTAGAAGAGGAAATTATAATCATGTTACATCAGAAATAATGAATGATCCTATGAAAAATATTGACATAGAAGAAGTAAGATAGGAAACGAACAAAATATGGAAGAAGAAAGAAGAAGAAGATACATCAAACATTGTGGTTACACCTAGCTCTAGCATAGAAAATCTCTTTGAAAACTAGTTTAGAGTGTGTTAGCTTAGGGGGAGCTACAAAGAAGATTTTTTTTCCTTGCCAAATAAGATGGTGTTTTTATCACAATACGATATGTTTTTCGTATTAACAATACAAAAAAAGTGGTGAAATCTGTGGTAGAATATGTTGATTTGAGAAAGTTTGCAAAATAATGGAAAAGAGACTGTTGCATTTAGATAAAATGGGTTTGACAATTTTTTGTGATTTGATGTTTTGGAGACAAAAATATAAGTACATTTAAGGGAAAAAAAACAATTTTTGGTCATCTTTTTCATCTCTAAGATCTAGAAAATTATGAAGTGTGAAAGAAGATTTGAAGTCAAAACTACAAACTACAAAAAAGGTATTTTTATCATGGATCATGTACATCATGTGAATTATAATAATGATTCCCTTCCAAAATTTGAAAATTTCATGAGTTAACAAGTAAGGGTTTCATTGGATGGTCCATTTTTGGCACTACCTAATAGGGTTATTTGTGTTGAGGATATTTAAAATTTTGTTGAAGTAGAATTTGAAGAATATGACAATGATAAAATAAGAAATCTTAAGGATTCACTATCTAGAGATAAAATAAAAAGAATTCCTGCCCTAGGTCATAAAGGATTGGATACATGGAGCAAATTTTTTATGATAATTGGTGAACAAATAATCAAGATAGTACTGAGTATAATACAAGATGATTACATCTAGCCAGACAAGCCCTATCAGATAACTAAAGATGCAATCATAGTAGTGACAAATATTTGCTCATTTGGTTCTATACTAATTATGAAATTAGTTAAGAAAAAGGAAGTTGGAGATTTAATTGAGGTGGCAGGAGATCATGAAACATTGTTTATTGATACAATCACTAACCCAACAGTAAGGTATGTAGCTTTTGATATTATTTCCAAAATAGGGAAGGTACTACTTCTATTGCAGTATATGTTGCGCATCAAATGATGAAAAATGGTATAGATTTTGATCTATCTGAATTAATTAGATTGTAATTGTTACACAATTTGATATTGACAAAGAAGGAAAGGATACACATTTTGATATGCATCTTTGGGTGCCAACACAAAGGGTATTTCATGTTGCTTCTTAGTCATAGACATCTGGGTAAGGTAATAATTTTTTTTGTAATTTTTTTGGATTTGCATAGGTGATGAACATGTAGATTTTCCTAAGCACTACTTGGAGCTTACCTAGAAATAGATGTACTATTGTGATAAAATCATCACAAGTCCATTTGTTGTCAGGTCAAGCGCCAAGTAATATTGCTTGGTCAAATCTACACGTTTTTCACTTGTGCATATACCTTCTCTGATCAAAATTCCTTGCAATTGCTCCAAGGAAACCAATAGGGAGAGGGACTAATGAAGGCATGCTCATTTGTAACTCTGGGAAATGGCTCTTGAGAGGTGTGAGGTGGCTCATTCGTAACTCTATCTCCTGCAACCACATTCTAAACCTCCCAAATGGAGCACTAACACTAGAGCCCATATTCCATACATTCAAAAAGACATTGAAACCTTCTCTTTATTTAGAAGGAAGTGCAAAATTGTAGAAATTATCTTCAAATTAACAAAATAACCATTTTCTAATATTTTATTATTAAGTATAAATATTCGTAATTACAAAAAAGAGAGATGAAATATCAGGGTTTAGTCATCACCTAATTTTTCCATGTTCCCTGTTTCTCAGTCTAAGCATAAGAAACCAAGAGAAAATTTTCAAATATCGACAACCATTATATCTCAAATTCTTTGAAGTCCATCATAAGAATTCAAAGATCTAGTAACAAAAACAAAACCAGAATTAATAGCTTAGCTTACTATCAAATATTCTGTCGAAGTGGATATTTTATATTTTATTTTATTTTCCTAGCATTCCTATCAAATATGAATAACATTCCTATCAAATATGAATCATGATTAGATTAAATGTACAATGCTTTGTAGTCAAAATCTATTTAATGGATTTACGTTTGCTTTTATACAAGATAGTACTAATGCTACTATGTTTATATTTGATGGATTACAATGTTAATATCTTAATTCAGGGTATGGGAGACAAGTTTTTGGTATAATTATAGTCTGAATATTTTCATGTGAAGAAAGACCATGTCTGACAATATGAACCTAGAACAAAATAAGGAGACAATTGCTAGATTCTGGGCTAATTTTAAAATAAAAGGTGATGGAAAATGTTATTGTGCCTGCAAAAATTGCAAGGGCTTAAAGAATCAAAGACTTCTAGTCAAAACAACTGAGAAACACTATAGAGAGCATGGTTAGATTGAAGGGGGGCACGATTTTCATCCATTGGTAAGTATTTCAATATATTGTTTTAACAATTTATATACATAAGAATTAAATTGATGATGAGATCATGGTCATGGTTAATTTAATGTCATCATTTTGATATAGGTTAACCACCCTGGGTTACATGTTATGGACCATATAAATCTAGAGAATGTGAATTTCCAAGTGGAGGAACATGGAGGTGTGAATATCCAAGGAGAAGATAATAATTCCATGGAAGAAGATGATCCTGTGATAGAGAACACAATTGAAGATGATTGTATTGTTCCAGTTGATCATGTGCCAGAGAATACGATTGAAGATGAAAGTACTAGCGCAACTAATCATGATGATGAAGATGGCCTTGATTTACCTATACTTTAGAAGGCATGTGAGCCCCTATATGAAGGATCCCAAACAAATCTTATGTCTACTATATTGTTGTTGGTGAACTTCAAGGTTTTGAATGGTTTATCCAATGTAGCAATGTCACGAATGTTAAGGTATGTCATATATGTCATCTTTTTCACCTATTTTAGTCATAATTTCCTTATTGTTAACAAATTTTGAATCATGTATGCTAATTATATCTTTTCCATAGGTTGATAGGTGAGTGCTTTTTACCACCTTCAAACATTCTACCTAGCTCATACCGAGAACTATCTGCTATTATGAAAGATATTGGGATGGAGTATCAAACAATACATGCATGTCCCAATAATCATACTATATATCATAAAAAACATAAATTTGCAACACAATGCCCTAATTTTCATATTAGTAGATATCGAACAGATCGTTCATAAAAAAAAGGTGCCTCGCAAGGTTCTTCGGTATATTCCCATTATTCCATGTCTGCACTGATTATTCAGGTGCACTACCTTGGCACAATTTATGGATTACCATGCACGCAATAGAAGTCGATATGACATTATGCGAATTCCTATGGATGGTTCTGAATTTAAGGACATAGAGGAAACTTGGCCACACTTTAAAGAAGAAACTCATAATCTCAAGCCTTCATTGGCAGCGGACGGTGTCAATCCATTTGGAGAGATGAGATCTGTTTACTCAGTGTGTCCTATTTTTGCTATCAACCATAATATTCCTCCTTGGATGTCCATAAAGAGGGAGCACATAATGTTGGCAATGATTGTTCTAGGTATTTTTTCATTCAATAGTCATCTAAATTTATTCTTAAATACCACATCAAAATGACAATAATTATGTAATGTTTCTGTTCATTCAACTAGGTAAGTAGCAAGTTAAAGATATGAATGTATATATTGAGCCCCTTATCGGGGAGTTGTTAACTTTATGGAATGGGCTCACTATGTATGAAATCTCTAGACCAATAGGAAAAAGACAATTTCAATTCCATGCAATGCTTGTATGGACAAGACATGATGCCCCTGAGATAACACATTTTTGTGGTATGTTCTCTTGTTAACACCTGTTTTTTGGTATCCTATAGTGCTAACACATCTTTGTTGTATGTCCAAGTTTGCGCATGATAATTGTAACTATCAAAATCAACATATTAAATCCAATTATACATGATCTTGTAGGTCTTTAGACAAAGGGAAAATTTGCATGTCCACTTTGTGGTCCAAAGATAAAATCTCATCATTCAAAAATTTTAGGAAAGCAGGTGTTCGATGAGTATAGGAACTTTCTCCATAGAAATTATAAGTATCAAATTACCAAAAACATCTTTTCAATGGGAAAGAACAGACTACATCAAATTCACGAAGAATGACACCTCACCTATGGAAGTTGGAATACAATTGAATAAATTGATGAGGAAATGTCATTCAATCTGATGGTTTTTGTTTGAAATTTATATTTTGATATTGTCTTTTGTTTACTGATGAGGTAATTGATTCTCATGAACGTCGTCAAGGCGTCAATGACCAACTTCCAAAAGGACTAAAAAGTTATCCTAGACAGTCTAGTAGGTTTTCGTACTATGAGAACCTCCCAATTGTGCATTTGTTTGATGCTATGCATATTGGAAACAATGTAACAAAGACATTATGGAAATTATTGGATGGAAGGCGTGATAAAGAAAAAATTGTCAAAATTTGTAGTGACATTGAAGATTCTAACCATGCATTGAAAAATGTCATTTGATCAAATAAAAATGGAGACCATATTGATATAAGTGCCCTTCCTTGGTTATTATTGGAGCAACAAAGCAATGCTATAAAATAAGTCATACAAAAAATTTGATTGACCACAGGGTTTTTTGCGAACATAAACAATCTCATATCAAAGAAAAAAGAATTTGGGCCAGGGATGAAAACACACGATTAGCATACCTTTATTAAGGTAATTCATGTTATTTTGTATCCTCTATATATTTGTACACTGCATGTATTTTTCATTGTATTATTCTCTAAAATATTGAAATGATCATTTTATAATTATCATAGTACATTCTACCTCTATCTCTCCCACACCACTTTGACAATTGTGTCAAACAAGTTATATATGATCTTGGAAAATAAATGAGGTTAGAAGAATTATTTGTTAGATTTTTTGTATAGATATTATATCTGCGACTTGTTTTACCTTTTCAGTAATTTATTGTATATTTTTTGTAATGTCTCAATTTTATGTTTTGCATTTTGAATCACATCTAGGTGGTTGTCATCAAAAGAAATGAATAAAGAAGATATACAATATTGGAAGAGAAAAATTCTTCATCTTATGTGTGAAATGCAAAAGTGTTTACCGTCTAATTTTTTCAATGCACAAGAACACTACCTCATACATCAAGTTAAGGAGATTGAATTGTGTGGACCCGTGCAAACTAGGTCAATGTGAATGGTTGAGAGACACCTAAATTTTTTGAAGGGTTTGGTTTGACAAAGAGCACATCCTAAGGGTTCTATGGTGGAGGGATATATGGTATACTAGACCATGGTGTACATTAGTGAATATCTTCCTAAGTTTGCAGCAAAGATACATGTAGATCGCATTTGGGACACCAACACCATTAACAAGTTTGAAGGGGAGTACTTGATGGGGAAAGGTAGATTGAGGAAAGTGAAAGGTAATTATAAGATGTTATTGTAGTTAACTAATTCTTATAAATCTTGAATTGAAGTTGTTTGTAAGTGGTCTTTTTTTTAATATAGTTGGTCGAGAGTGGGATTCACTACATTTGTATATTGCAAACAATCTTGATTGGTTCATGGTATGGATTGAACTATGTCAACAAAATGGTCACTCATTAACATGGGAAGGTGTTACTTCATTGGTTAAAGAATCTCATCGTAAAGTAGATTCCAATGTTATGCCAATGGTAATTGATATAGAAAATGGTTTAAGAGGTAGACAAGTACGTATAAATTTATTAATCACGACCCATATGTTTAATATCAACTCACGATGCAAATGATTTTCACATGTTTGAAAAATTCCAGGTCAAGCACCACAAAGCTATGTACTACCATGGCCATAAATTTTGCATAAAAAAGTTGGACGAAACAAAGAAAAATTGTGATTCTGGGATAACTGCAGTCTTCGAGGTCACTAATATTTCATCTAGAAATGACATGCATCCTTAAGAATCTCAAAACTGATACTATGGTATTTTGGATGACATAATTGAGTGTGACTTTGAATCCTTCAAATAAGTTCTATTCATCATCAAATGGTATAGGATACAACTGAATAAAAGTGATCCTAATAGAACTTTTATTCAACATGATAATAGATTTACAATGATTAATACAAGGTCATTTGAGCTAGTTGGAGATGAGCCTTACATTCTTCCAAGCCAATGTGAGAAAGTGTTTTAGATATAGGGGAGAGGACCCCGTAGTTGAGTGCGTTCTAATAGTTGTGATAGTAGTTGTTAATTAAATATCCACACTTGCTGATTTAATATCCAATATTTTTAACAAAATTGTACCAATAGTTATGACTTTAAATTTTCTTTTGCTAATGATGACTACCCATAATTGAATGAAATGTGTCCATTTTCCTAAAAAAAAACCAATAGTGTGATGCCACATCAGCTGTACAAGGTACAAGTATGGGGCTCCTTAATGCACTATGATTGGTCTCACTTTTATTTTGGGCTATTTTGGACACATTGGAAAAAAGCATGTTGATGTGGCATCATATTTGATGATGTGGCCCTGAAACCTTAGTTATATGCAGGGGACTTGCCAGGTAAGCTTCTGTAAAAAAATGGGAGTGATTTGAAATTTCCATGTAGGATTTTGGGAACCACAAAGTTAGGGTGCTCAACTACCGGGTCCTCTCCTGTAGGTTCCACAAAAAATGGGTTGGTCATTTGTTGTTAGACATGATACAAGAGGAAGGCCAGTAAAGTATAACATGATGGAAGAAGAAGAAACCAAAGATGATGAAGAAGAAGAAGAAGATGATGATGAACAAGAAGAAGAAGAAGAAGAAGATGATGATGATGATGATGATGATGATGATGGTGATGGTGATGGTGATGGTGATGGTGATGGTGATGGTGATGGTGATGATGGTGATGGCGATGGTGATGGTGATGGTGATGATGATGATAGTGATGATGATGACAATGACGATGATGGTGGTGCTAGTGGTGATGATGATGATGATGATGATGATGGTGGTGATGATGATCATGTTGAGGACAATGATGACAATGATGGTCATGATGATGATGGTAATATTGATCTAGTCATAAAAATTTATTTGACTTATATGTTTTCATAATTTATTTATTATGTATTAAACTCTAATGCCATGGTACAATTAAATTAATGTGGTCATTTCTAATGTTTACAACATATGTGATTTATGATACTTGTGTTTCAGTTATTACTCATATATTTAATGTATTTATTGTATAATAAATTACCAATGTATTGCTTATGATGCTTAATTGTTGGTCTTGATTACATGCATATATTTTGTTTGATTGTAACCCTTTGTGGAAATAGGCAATTGACTAGAGACATCGTCACCCCTTTTGTTGACAAGCCTGCATAGAAAACATAAAGTAAAGGTAAGGAATTAAAATAATATACAATGATTATGATGAATTCATATTGTTCATGTTTTCTTCTATGTAATTTGTAGCATAGGTATCACGTAGTTGTTGGCTAACTTAAGATAAATGATTCACATATGCAGACCCCTTTCATAAGGATCCTACATAGTGACATGGATCGACAGGTATAAGTCAATACACCCTATAGATTACATCAACATTACCCTCATTTAGAGAAATATCTCACTCCTTACCAACTATATTTGTCATTTGATGGACTATAGGAACCACCTAATATGTATTTGTCAGGTCTATCTTCCTCGAGTCAAGGAAATGCGGGAGTAGAAGATGAAAGTGAGACATGTAGTAGGCCTAAAATTGGGAAATCAACCAGAGGTCAAAATATTAAAAGAAAATTCAATAAATGCATGCAATTTTTCCTTGCTGAAGGGGGGTCATGTTCTTATGATGATGAGACCATAGATGACATTGAGGTGCCCTTGAGGTACACACATCTTCTGAAAGAATGGGTACCCAAGGAACTACCTCCAATTAACACTGATTTTTGTATTAATGAGAGGATATATCGTATAGCTCCATCGTCATTACATGCTTTGGGCCTATTTTCAATGGATGGCATAAAGGTATGTTACAACAAAGTTGTTGAATTGATGGAGTTTATCGGACCTTGTTACAATTACAATCATTTGATACAGATTGTTCGATATAAAAAAAGTATGCGTAGGTATGCATTGTCAGCGAATTATATACAATGAAAAGAAAAGGATCAAAGTAAAGGATTTTTTATGTACATTGATGGAAGGCCAAAAGAAACAGGTAATATTGTGGGTTTTATAAATAGTACGTGACCTGGGTCAACTAATAAGAGTCCCAATTACATATTTGAAGCACACGAGGGGAATCATGTTTTTGTATGTGCGATAAAGTCAATAAGTGTAGGGCAAGAACTGCTAATAGATTACCAGTTGAATTGCATAGATACAAAAAAATACACTATTATGAGGGTGGTAAGTACACTATACCATTTAAACTAACCTCCAATTTATGACTCCAATACCAATTTATTAATAAGTTTTTTTTGTTAGTTAAGTCTATTGCTTTCATTTTGTTGAATTTTTTATATTTAATCTTTGTCATAGGATAACATGGATCCACCACGTGATGATGGAGGTGGGGATTTTACTCCCACCCGTTCTTCAGAAAAGGTAAACCTTATTGTATTGTACAAATTAATAATATAAAAGAAAAATGTTACATTATTATGTTCTTTTCTTTAGGGTTTTGGAGTGATTCTCATAGTTTGATTGATATTCCTATCACAAATTGATGTTCAGGGAAAGGGTAAAGTGCCTGCAGCAACACCTACAATAGTGCCAGATATGGATGATGCCATCCCAGATATCCGTAACCCCGTGTATCTGGTCAAGAAGAAATTAGAAAAATTCAGTTCAAAAATTCTTTAAATTTTTCTCGATCCAGATCCAAGTGAGGAATTGGTTGCGAGGAAATATTTATTGGTGTGACAAGCACATAGTTTGGAAGTAAGCAATAATTAATTTTTAGTTATAACAAAAGTTCAATAAAGTTTTATGTTTTATACTCTTTTATGTCATGTACTAAAATATGCATGCGTTCTTACAAAATTTTTTGACTGCTCAAGAAAATCATCATGGACATCACGGTGAGGCTGGTACTAGTACAACTTCCGTAGGTAAAATAATCCTTAAGTTAACAGGTTACAAACTTCATTGGTCTTACTGATTTGAAATCTACATTTTTCATTGGATTTACTAGTTGTTTTATTCAAACTCACATGTATATCTTGACTCCTCACTTCAAACTGTACATTTAGGTGATCATGATGTACTCTAGACGCCTCCTCCTACAAGGACGTCATTGCCAGCTACAATTTCAGCAACAAGGAGCATGTAAACATCCACGTTTGCATGGTCTATACCTGGTAGGTCCTTTTTTTCTATATTTGATTATGTGTTATTTATGGTTTGATTTGTACTTTAATCTTGGATGCATTTCATAGTGGAATAATTTTGTGCAGAACAAGTTACACCTCCTCGGGTTACAGAGACCAGTACTGGTGATAAATCATCAACGTTTCTTGGATCTACCCATGTTGCTAGTACGTGAAAATTGCATATGTCATTGTTGTTGACTGATGAAGATGTGATCCCTTAAAATTACCAAAGCTTCCAGGTACTTTAAAATTATTATTATTTATATTCTAATTTTAAGTTCCTTGTTCATTACTCATTTTGTATTGATGATCCCATGATGTATTTGCAGGGAATGATTTTTTTTATGAAAATCTTTATGAGATGACATTGTCGCTATTCAGGCCCACCATACGTAGAAGGTGGAACATCATATGCTAACTAACCCTATCCCACTGCTTTGATTTCTTATAATTGCTAGAATATTTTCCCTTTCATCTATTTATTGTACTATATTCAAGGTACGCAACTTCAGTTAATTTTTTTAGCTAACAACTTTGTTTTTTATTAAAAGGTGGAATTTACAAGATAAAAAATTAAAAGTTGAGCTCATAATATCTTTAGAGAAGCTATTTGGAAGTAACATTTTTGACCATGAAAATGTTCTTCAGAGAGCTTGCAAACATCTAAAGAATGTGAGGGACACATACGGAAGGAATCTAGTGAGCAACCCAAAGTACGAGAATCCTCCCATGATTCCAGATAAGGTGTGGAAGGAATTCATTTTGGATGCAAAGGAGAAAGCGCAAAGCCAAAGAGGAATTGCACCAGTAAATGAGAATAGAAAGGTATGCGACAGTATTAAGTATAACGTAATTATGCACTAATTAGTGATCTTTATATTTATATAATCTAACATATTTTGAACTTTTCATACACTGCAGGACACATCAAAGGCTACAAAGGCTAGAATAGAAAAGATTGGCCAACACAAACTTGGCTCTAGTGGTTATCTGAAACTTCAAGACAGAATTGTAAGCAACAGTAAATGAAATTTTGAATCAAATTTTTTATAAATTGCAAATAATTTTGTTTAATCAAAAAATACCCGCAGAATTGACGATATTAAGCCAAAAATGTAGGGCTTGGAGTTTAATGTAGCACCCACAGAAGAAGACAAAAATATTGGCTTAAAGGAAGGATATAAAGCCATGGCCGAACACCTACGCCAAAGCCAATAGTCTCCTACACCAGTTCACACACAGGTAATTATGCCAAATGAAAATTATTTCAACTTGAATACTTTAGCGATAATCTATTTGATGTTTATTTAACCCCTTTAGCGCATGACATTGCAATGTAGCCTTCTAATCCTAGCACAGAACCTCCACATGATGAAGACCCTGATGTGCATCACAGTGATGGAGGTATTCATTTGCTATTGAACATCAATTGTGTAATTTTTAATACAAGTTAACATTTTAAATTAAAATTGGTGTAACGTTTCTTGTGTAAATTTTAGAGCTTGCAAAACGTCATGGTGAACAAGTGGAGGATGATCTGAGTGTTCACCATATTCGAGATGATGTGGCTTTGTTAGGTAAAGAAAATCTTTGTTATGTTATTTTAATTTTTTTTTGATCAGTTGTTATCTTCTTTTAATTAATGAAGTACTTGTAACACTAATATAAAATGTTGTGCATCTAACCCATTTAGTTGTTATTGCAGTGGAACCCCCTTTGGCGCACCAACGTCCTCTTATGTCACATAGGAGGAGGCATATATTAGGTTCACAAGAAGAATCGCAGGGGAATGAAGAAGATCTTGATGCTCCGCTTAGCACTTTCATGCATAAACCAATAAACAAGAAACCTCCAAAAAAGAAAAGATTGCAATAAACCTTTTTTGATAATATATTTACGTTTTCTTAATAAATGTAATTTTGTGCTACTAAATGTTGATGAATTATTGATGAATGTCCAATTGTTAATTAATTTTCGGTGTTATTGAATGTTATGTGATTATAATGATTGAATGTTATATTTCATAAATTTGATGAATGAATGAATGAATGTTAGATGTTAATGGGTAATTTAGAGTGATGTTAGGGGGGTGGGACCAAATGAGCTTCCACCTTCACTTGGTTGGCCTTGTTATGTAGAGAATATTAAACTATTCTTAAAACCAAGTAAAGCTTGAGCTAAATTGATACAGAGCCCTAGTCTACTATCCCCTTAAGGAACCCAACTCAACTCAAGGATTATACAAGTGTCTTGGAACTCACTCAAGGAACCCAACTCAACTCAAAGATTCTACAAGTGTTCTGGTTCAAAACATGATTTCCTTGCCTATCATCAACCAAATGCAACAATATAAAAACCAAAATAATCTTAGTTCAATGTAGTAACATGCCCAATCAAAGAGATCTTAAAATAGTAGCATTTAGAGACTACCTTTGGTTCATAGTCAACAATCATAAGATCAACTACCATTATTATTCTAGTCAAATTATTGTGTACTCATGATGAATTATCCATTATAATTCTACTTTACTTGATTCAATGTGTTCTGATATTTGTTGCCAATTCAATCCATGCCAATGAGTTTGGTGTCTTTTCATCAATACAGATTATGCTCCTGAAGTCAATGAGCTTCTTCAATTAGACCTTCAGACAAAAACATCTTATAAGTAATGAGCTTCTCTACCTCCAAAACAAATCCATCTTTGCACTTTATGCAAAACACAGTTATGTTGTCATCAACAATGAGATTTATTATGCTTTCCTCTATCTAGCTATGATTAATTGATAAGTGTTCAATTCATTTTGTTTCAGTGATAAGTAATCAACTTAATGTCTTATATGTATTTATATGCTCTGGGGGAAACAACACGGGGGGGATATATTCCCCTTTAACTAATTTTTCATTCTGACTAATACTAATGCCTCTTAAGAAATTTTTTTGTAGAAGCATATTATTCCATTTTTGCGCTAATAATATTTTTCAAAATATAATGTTTAATTGCACAAAAATACATTGTTAGAGGAACAAAAGAGCACCTTCTTTAAAAAATCTTAATGTAGTGATTTGGTTGGTTCCTAAAATGGTGTGAAGCCTCCTACTCTAATGTCTGATTGACAATGGCCTTAAAAGATCATGGATAACCTTGAATTATATTTTCCTAAAATCCTTTCAAGAGCGTTTTAATGCTATAGTGTAAGACATAACTATCTAGAAGATAATACAAATTTGTTTGCAATGCACCTCAAATAGGGATGTTTATATTTTTTGGTACTTGTGTAAAGTTCTCATTTATGTTAGGCTAGGAGGGCTCAATTTGATCCTAACTTGATGGGGATTCCACATGCATTCCTGGTCTACACCTCAATTACGGTGGTATGATCCTATTCATCAAGTTGGCCTTCACATGTCCCTTTGTTTGTTGTCTTTGTTGTTGGCTCTTTCTTAAGAGTTGTCTCATCCTTTGTTTATCTTATAATGATATCTAGATAAGCTATCTTTCATCACTTTATGATTCAATACTATGAACTTCTTGTT
>MU224466.1:167164-177848 GCA_018584345.1 Thuja plicata
ATCATAATTGGTATTTTCCATCTTCATCATGCCCTATTTTTTGTTGTGTTAAAAGACTATAGACTGAAAAATATGCCCTTTGTAATTAAAAGTGTGCCCGCTACATTAAAAAGTATGTACTCTATATATAGAAATGTGCCCACAACTGCAAAAATGTGACTATTTTCAAAGGAATTTAAGTGTTTTTTAAATTTGTTAAATGGCTTTCAACATTATGTTTCATTGGAGGACAAGATGCTTGTGGACTAAAAACCTCTGCATGGCCTTCCTCAATTTAGCATTCGATTAGGATTATGAAGAGATTTTGTTTGTGAAAAGTGGTAGATTGATGATATCATTGTGCTCTGCTCGTTGTTCTTAAACCCTATTTTTTATCATTGTATTTTGTTTTATGGTTATTTCTCTGGTTTTTTTAATGTCCAACCTCTTCCTAGCCAGCATACATATTGCCCAAGTTTCTAGCTTCTGATTGTCGGTGATAAAGAGGTTTGATAGTTATGAATTTTGGGGTGTAATGTTTTTTGTGTTTCGAATGATCCTAATGTGTTGTTGACTATGGGAATCTATATCAACAGGAAAAACCACATTTGTGAAGCGTCATCTTATAGGCAAATTTGAGGAAAAATAGGAGCATATGTGGACTTCTATATGTGTCTTTGAAATATCTTATAAATGTAATTGGGGTTTCTTTTATCATTACAAATCATACTTAGATTTGTTTAGAGGTTGTAGTAAATAGATGCTCAATTTAAAGTTATAAATCATGTTGATTGTTTACACATTAGATATTCTGAGTAGTTTGTTTTGTTTTACAGCTACCATTGGTGTAGAAGTCCATCTTCTCAACTTCAGAAATTGTGGAAAGATTTTTTTTTACTCCGGGGAAGTTTGGTGGGCTACGTAATGACTGCTAGTGAGTTTTAATTTACCTTTAATTTGCATTCTCCCTTTCTTATTTCCTAAGTTGGTCATACTCTAGTGGAGTTTTGATTAATTAAATATTTTGGCTAAATATTTGCATAGATCAAATATATTTTTCTTTTAACTATACCTTCATTATTATAGTTGTTGATCAAGTACTTGCACAACTCTTTGTGTAATGTTCTTTAGTTTGGATTTATGTGTTTCTTCACTAACCTATGTTCTATGTGAACCTTATACTGGTGGATCATTTTTTATCCATATTTGTCTAGTTCTTTCCTTAGATAATTACTTCATGTTTGATTGAACTGTTAGTAAATATGATTGTAGTTATATGATCACAGTTATTTGCATGCATTAGTTTTTATACTATCATCATTTTTAATTGTAGATGCAATTGTGTATTGAATGCTAGGTTGTATACAATGTATTTCAAATTACATTTATTAAGGATTGGTTAAATTTTGTTCTAGGGTGTAACAGTTGTATGGGTATTAATTTATTATTTTAAGATTTTAAAATATGATGTTTTACTTGTCTATCAAAGTCAGGTACATGATTATTTAATCTTTTTTCTATCAATGTATTTTTTATC
Organism: Thuja plicata; assembly: GCA_018584345.1. Lineage (NCBI taxonomy): Eukaryota > Viridiplantae > Streptophyta > Pinopsida > Cupressales > Cupressaceae > Thuja > Thuja plicata. The sequence goes on from MU224466.1 coordinate 168,681, forward strand.
GCACTCCATCAATCTTCATTGTATTATACCATATTTGAGGGTGGATCATGGAGCATGCACTAGTTAACAAATTTTCATTATTGTCTTCCAAAAGCTAATGTTATTGAATTTAACTAGTTTGGGAATTTTTCCTTTGTATGCCTAATTATTGTGGACTTTCATATACGGGATTTCCTATTTATTGTTTGTAATTCAATTGTGATTACTCATTTGTGTAGGATTCACTGTAATTGTAAATTGTAGTCTTCAATTTAAATCACTATACTTTGCTTAATCATTCATTTTGAACTTAATACTTTAACCAATGAATTTACTTTTTGAATTGAAAGGCATATATAAATACAACTCATGAGGTGGAGTCAGAGTTAGAAGTAGCAAAAAAGAAGCATCTGCAAGATTCCATTGCTTTCACTATGAAGAAGGTGTTGGTTCAAAATTACAAGAGAGGATATATGAGTGGTCACCCTCCTCTTTATAAATTACAATTAGTCCAATTAAATATTTTTAATGGGTCTGTTGTTGCTCCCCTTGTGTGGCTAAAATGTCTATTGCTACTCCCATGGCTCTATTTCCATGATTTTCCTACATGCATGTTTATTGTCTGAGATTGTTGACCCTCCACTGCCTTTTTATCTGCTTATAACAACTTCAATGCAAATCTATTCTAATTAAACATCAATGCCACGAAGTATAGTGGCCATGCAAGGTTACACCACCTTGAACAAGCTTGTAGAAGGAAGAAATCTATGCATGTTATCTACTTTCATAGTGTAGACAACAAGAACAAGGATCATGTTAAGATTTCTTGGGAACTTCCATGGATTCTAGGCCTTTGAGTCCATGGAATGTTTAGTGTTTTAAAAAAACTCAAACTGTTATTCAAATTATAGAGGGGCAATGCTTATTATGTTGCAAATGGGAAAATGGTCCTGGTAACTGACTTTCAAAACATTCAATATGTTTAATGTTACCTCTCTAAGAACTATGGATGCTGTGCAGATTTGTCCTCAACAAAACTCAAATGAAACACTGCATTTAAATCTCCAAAATGATATCAATCCTTGATCATGGAAGTAAATGATATGAAAAGAATAATGTATTATACTTGGAAAATTTTGTATATTGAGGAAGGTACTGATTTTTAGTATTGTCATGTATTCTATAAACAACAAGGATAAATTATAAGTATTGTCATGTATTCATGTATTTTGTGTACATTTCATGATTTGAGATTATTCTTAGGGAAATATCCTTGGTGAGCTACAAGATTTTTTATTCTTAGAGACTCATGACTTGCATGCTTTTGTCTTTCCCATATTCAAGTTTATTTATTTATATTCCAAAAATACTATGAGTGACTCTAGAAATTATGGAAGTTGGGACAACTACAAGAGAATAATATGAAGGTATAGTCAAGACTTTATTAGAAAGTTTTTTATTTTTTGTTGACCTGATTGATAGACAACCAGAGACACTCTTGTTATACTATTTTAGAATAAAATATATATTATAAGAATAAAACAATCTATATTATGAGATTTTGTTTTGACTGTGATAGTTCATTAATTAAATATTAAGTAGTAAATGATGGGATTAATGGGAAGTATGTACTGAGAGGGGAGGGGTGAATCGGTACCTCTAAAAATTTTGTATCCCTTTTATCAATTAATCTTTGTAATCAATTGTATATCCATTCAATCTGATTTATACTATCTTGCTGTGAGTTATATCAATTTATAACATTAACATACATGTGAACATTCATAGAAACATTCATGAAAGTAAATGGACACATAAAACAAGATATGATATCATAGAAAACTCTAGTGAGGAAGTAAAAACTGTGGTGGGGATGGCACCCATAAAATATTCACTATCTATAGATTGGAAGTGGTCGGTTAAGGCTTACAAATTGATCACTTCTGATGATCTACCCTATTAGGAGTATCGGTGGAGATCTGTTAAAGTATACTCTGTTAAGAGCTTTAGCAACACTGTTGAGTGTGCACCCGGTTAAGAGATTTGTTGTTGGATAGTTAAATCCACCTTCCTTGAAAGGATTTTTACACTTTTCTCCACTTGTTAGAATGATAGAAAATTACAAATTTACCTGGTAAATGCAATCTCCTATTTTCTGATACAGATCCAATTTAGTTTACATAAAAATATTATCACCTTAACTATGATTGAATAATACCTCTGATTCTTGGTTTACTCTGTTCTTGGTTCTTGCTAACCAAATTCACCTTTTGATGTCCCTGTTCTTGAAACTCTCAATTTGATCCATAGATGTACTTGTCTGATTCATTCATGTTCTCCTCTCTCTTCACATCATCTATTCATACATAATAATGAATGATTTCATCATCTATTTATATATGGATTGGCTTCATCAAGTTATGATAAAAACAATGTTAACTCTAAGATTAGGTTTACAACTTATACCTAGATCTCCTAGTCTATGTGTTTTAAATCAATTAGACTGATTAAAGCACTTACATTCATGTATCTTTTCCCTAAAGAAATGGATTTAAAATAATTAAATATCCTATAAATAGAATACACTTGCTTTATCTAACATGGAAGTCAGATCCACTTTTTGCGGGCTGCAACTGACTTTCAATTCTATCTGTCAGTCATGCTTGACTATCCTTTGGTTTTGTTGTGTCAGTTGCACTGTATCTGTCTTTTCATTCTACACTATAACTTGCATATTTGGTTCCTCTGTCAGGTTCCACTTTATCTTTCTATCTTTTCAATTTTGGTTTACACACAAACTTGTGTCATCGATTCTCTTTGCACTTAGTCATTTTTAGTGATCTCTTAGTATCTGGTCTTTGATTTTGTCAGTCCTGTCTTTCAGTGTAAGCTTACTGAAAGTGTTGTTTTCATACTAATGATAATTTAATGTCATCAATCTCCCCATTTGAAATTATTATAAAAAAATGATATGTGCAAAATACTAACAAAAATGTTAAGTATATACAACATATATAATTCTTAGTCATTTAATGACTCCACCTATGTATATGTCGGTATATCTGTACATATGATGTCTTTCCTTATGCATATCATATACTTATACATATTTTCCATTTGCACATATGAATGAATTAATGTACATATCATCATTTTCCTATTTGTATTTTGTACTCTTCATTTTCCCCCTTTTTTGATATTAAGGGTAAAGATCTTTTACCTTAGAGCTTATAAAAAATATGGGAATGTGAAGACTTCATGTCTTCTATCATTTTCTCCCATTTCTCTTTGAGTTTCTCTAGAGACATGTGCTCGAGTGTAATCTTGGAGTGCATATCATAGATGTTTTCTGTCACATACATCTTGGGAGTTGTAATCAGTTGCCTTGGTGAACTGATATGTTGTTCGAGCAGTGTAAGGTTTGGTAGAAGTTGAGCTTGGAGCTTGGTTACTTCTTCCATGAAATGTGTCTCTGCCTCCCATATCTATTTCCTTAACCATTTAATCTTTATGATTTTCTCATAATGTAGTTTGACTGCATTGTCTCCATCGGTGGCTAAGCTTTTTTACACTTTTTGCTAGATCAGTATCCAGCTTTGCAATGTTGTCACTATTCTCCTTAGTGAACTTGTCTATTGTTCTCAATGTTTGAATTAAGGCTATAGCTTCAAATATGATTGGATCTAATCCAGTGATGAATTATGATAGCTTTACCTTATTTACCACCACTTCTTGGCTGATGTTCTCTATGAGCTTCTGTTGGTACTTCATCTCGGTTCTCTCCTCTATTTCCTTCTCAGCATCAATGTTCTGAGTTATAATTGCATCGGTGAGGGTAGCTAATTGATCAAGTATTGGTTTTCTTTGATCAATATCAACATCAGGCACTATTTGATGTTGTATGTCCCGTGTTTTCTCCAGTACCATGGAGTCCCTATGCTATTTCTTCATCTTTTACTGTAATGTTTTTCTTTGGCATATCTCTCCATATTTCTTCTTCTTCTTCTTATTCATCTTTTGTGACTCAGTAGAATGTAAAACCATTGCCAATTTCTTGGCCTTCTCTATTGTACTTAATGAAGTTACCTATTGTTCTTCTTTCTACTTCTTAGCATCGGTTTCAACTTGCTATGTGTCTGCACACATCTCCACATTCAACTTAACATCGATGGTAGCACTCTTGTTAGTTTCCTTAGGAGTACCATCTTTTGGTTTGTCTCCTTCATTGGTGTCCTTTGCTTCATCAGTCTTTGTTTCTTCATTCTTGTCTTGAGTATCTGCATCCTTTTCCTTATCTCCTCTAGTAACCTTATTAGTGTTGGTTACATCTTGAGTATCTTTGATGTCTTGCTAACCATCAGTGTTATCCTTGTTTGCTTCTTCTCCTGCATCCTTTGGAGTATCCTGTTCAGGTGACTTGCTTGATTCTTGAATGATATTGATAGCTTGTATCAATATTGGCAGTTTGCCAAGAATGTTCACCTGTGCAGTTGTTAGTAATAAATGAGAGGGGGTGGGGGGGGGGGGGGGTGAATTAGTGGCCTAAAAAAATAATCCTTAAATCAACCCTTCAAACTTAGTACCAAAATTTATACCTCTATTTATCTTCAGTCCTATAAGATGAATGCCTTGAAATACTTATATCAAATTTCTACTTGTCGGAATGCATTGTAAAACCTTCTTTTGTATGTTTACCGATAAGCAGTCTTTCTATTTACTGAAACATAGTAAATAACTAGTGTATACCAATCAATCCAGATTTACTTAAGTGAAATGAAAAAAAAATAAAGTAATGACTCATAGACACATTAACACTTGGATTTTTAACGTGGAAACCCTATTAAGGGAAAAACCACTGGGATCGGTACCCCAAATTTTCACTCTTCTGAAGTGAGCTTGGTTAACAACAAACCCTATTAAAGGTTATAAACATACTGTTAGGTGTGACCTTGTTAGAGGATTTAAATAGATAGTTTGTCACTTAGTATCTGGTTTCTAATGCTACCATCCTTGATCAAACACTCACTTGGCCTGTCAATAGGTATCGGGCATATCCAATGCTACTTTCCATGATCAAAATTTTTGATACTCCTTGGGATGTATCTCAATTACAAAAGAATTTTAAGTCTTACTCAGTAAAGAGACTTGATGCTCAATGGTTAAACTAAAACAATAAATAGATCTGTTCACATATACAACTTGAATTGTAGATTTTCAGATCTATTGTAAGTACATTACCTTTCTGACCAATGTTATCAATTCAATACCTTTGCTCCACATTGTTCTACACTATGATGCTATATCACTATTCATCAGTGTCTGTAGAATTTAGCTCTTTCCTCAGCTTGATTGATCAGGTCTAAATGAAGACTTTCTTCTCCTTCATTATCTCTTTGGCATCTATTCTCTTGTCACTCACCTTCACCACCTTTGTAATGAATTAGGTTGTCTCTTTATAGACATGATTTCACCATTTCTTGTCTTTCTATCTTGGCATGATCCTTAATTCTCACCAATTAGATTTAAAGCAAAAATCTAGTTTTATCTCGTGGAGATCTTCTTGCCAACGAGACAAAGCAACTTTAAATCCTTTACTTATCTTGGGCTTTATCTTGTCAATTAAAAAAATGATAAGTATCAGTTAAATCTATTTTTAGCTCTTGACAGCTAAGCATTTTGTCATTTCTAAACTTTCTATTCTGTCGGTCAATACTTTAGTTATTCATCGGTGATAACTAACTATTCCATTGGTGTGACTTCAGTTGTCTTCGGGATCTACGTCCGTCGAGCAACACTGTAATTTTTTCCGTTGGGTTACACTGTGCTTTGCTCATCTGGCAACACTGACTTTTCTCATCGATAATGTTGTGCATTTACTCATCGGGTAACACTGTGACTTTTCTCTTTTACTCTGACCGTCGGTGTGCACTTCGCTAGTTTATACAGTCACTTTGTGAATACTTGACTAATATGCATTACTGATAGCATAGCCTTTGATTCATTGGTTCTTTGAAGTCTTTAGAAATATGTCCATGACCATATATATTATATCAAGTTGACATCAATGACAATACAATACATTAACTGATTTAATGTCTTGCATAAACTTTCTTATGTCACTGTGATCATCAAATTAGCATCTTCAAACATTCAATCAATTATAGTTCATCAATCTCTCCCTTTGGCATTGATGGCAACATACTACATTATCACACTATATTATTACTAATACAAGATGAAATATAATAGTTGAAGTTCATTAAACTACCAATCTTATGTACTATAACCGATACAAATATCTGGTTCTCGGTAAGCTCATATAAGCTTAGATTTGATTCTTGCAGCTTCCTTTCTATCTTCAATCCCTTCACTGGATAGATGTAGAATCTTTCTTCTTGTGATGTGATGTGTTATTTTCCTATGTCAAACTCTCTCCCTTTCACTGTTCTCTTTTCTTTTAATGCCTCTTGTTAATAATTCTTTCCCCTTGTATGTACTCTCCCTTTCTGGTTACATCTCTCCCTTTCGATAATGTGATGGATAAAATCTCTCCTGATATAGTCTCTCCTTATATAATCTCTCCTTGAGGGATATAATCTCTCCCTGAGGTTATAATGGATATAATCTCCCCCTTTGACAACAATGGAAAACAAATATTTGACAGTAATGCCAAACAAATCCTTTCTATCCATAATATACTCCTTGAATTTCCCAATCCATTAGCAATACAACAACTTTGGTGCTCAAAGTGATAAATACCTTGTTGTGTATAGATGTATCTTTGAAGTCCATCTCTCTGCTTGCATCAACATGAATGATATTACGATAATATGTAGGTTGATGCAGCCATCTAGTCTTTTACTAACCAGTAGACAAGGGTTTGGCCCCTAGTCTCTTTCTCAAGTACTCAAATGCATCCTTGGGGAGTGGCTTGGTGAAGATATTAGCTAGTTGCTCCTTTGATTGCACATACTCAAGTATCACCTCCTTTGCTTGAACTTGTTCTCTCAAATAATGATAATTGATAGCAATATGCTTTGTCTTAACATGCATGACTAGATTCTTGGAAATGTTTATTGCACTGGTATTTTCACAATAGATAATTAATGGTTCAAGAATTTTCATATGCATACCTTCCAGTAACCGTTTGATCCATGCAATATTTGAGTAGTTTGGAGTAGAAACAACATACTCTGCTTCTATAGTAGAGCGAGATATGCATCCTTGCTTCTTGCTTATCCATGTGACAAGTTTGTCACCCATAAATAATGCTCCTACAGTTGTTCTCTTTCATTCATCAATATTTCTATCCCAATCAGCCTTGGTAAAGACCTTAAGTTCAAATTTTCCTTCTCTTCTATACCTTAAGCCATATTCCTCGATATTCTTCAGATATCTTAGGATTCTTTTTACAACAATCATATGTGATTCCCTAGGATTAGCAAAAAAACTTGCAACTATTCCTAGTGCATGTGCAATATCAGGTCTAGTATGTACAACATACATGAGTTTTCCAATCATTGATCTATACAAAGTTTGATTTACCTCTAATGAGTTGTCCTCCTTTTTCAGTTTACATCTAGTTTCCATTAGTGTTCCAACTAGTTTGGAATCTTTCATCTTGAATGTTTTCAACATTTCCTTGATGTATTTGGATTGTGTAATGAAAATACCTTCATCTTGTTGCATGATCTATAGACCAAGAAAGAACTTGATCTCTCCAAGCATAGACATATCAAAATATTTGCTCATTTCATTTGCAAATGGTTTGCATAGCATATCATTGCCTCCAAATATGATGTCATCAACAAATATCTCAGCAATCAAAATGTTAGCATCAGTATCTTCCTTCAAATAAAGATTACTATTTTCACTAGTTCTTACAAATCCAATACTTATGAGATAGGAATGAATTCTTTCATACTAGGCTCGGGGTGCTTGTTTCAATTCATACAAGGCTTTGTGTAGTCTACATACCATGTTCATTTTTTTTGGATCAACAAATCCTTCTGGTTTCTCAATGTATACCTCTTCTTCAAGTATTCCATTTAGGAATGCAGACTTGACATCCATTTGGTATACCTTGAATCCTTTACATGTAACATAAGAAAGTGATATTCTCACTCCTTCTAGCCTAGCAACGGATGCAAAGGTCTCTCCATAGTCAATCCCTTCTTCTTGTGGATACCCCTTGCATACTAGTCTTTCTTTGTTTCTGGTGACTTCTCCATTCTCATTCAGTTTATTCCTGAATATCCACTTTGTATCAATGACATTCTTGTCATTTGGTCTTGGTACAAGTGTCCATGTCTTCTTTTTCTCTATCTGTTCAATCTCCTCATTCATAGCACTAATCCATTCATCATTATCAAGTGCAACATTGATAGATTTTGTCTCATAATCATAAATAAGAAATCCTGTGCTTAGAGACTTACTTCTGGTTCTCATACTAGCCTTCTTGTCTCCAATGATCTAGCTCTATGGATGGTTCCTTCTGACATATCTGGCAATTATAGGTTCAATTCTTTGTCTATAATATTTATCTTCATTGTGTCCTTCATTCTGATCTCCATCGCTTGGTACATCATCTTGAGCAATTTCCTGATTGTTGGTATTTGCAGCCTAATGCTCAGGTGCAATAATTTGTTGCTCAGGAGCTATACATTGTTGTGTGGGTAGAGTGTCGGGTTCTTCATTGTAAGAAAACCTGTGGTAGTCCTCTTGTTCTTTTTTTCTTTCCTTTTTGTTCTTCCCTGCAAATTCATCTATATTTATATTTGCACTTTAAACAATTTTGTTAGAGGCCTTATTGAGACATTTATAATCCCTGCTCTTGGTGGAATACCCTAGAAATATTCCTTCATCACTTTTGGAGTCAAGCTTTCCATTTCTATCATCTTTTAAGATATAACATTGACTACCAAAATTTTTGAAGTAACTTACATTGGGTGTATAACCATACCATAGCTCATAAGGTGTCTTCCTGGTGTCTTTCTTCAATTGCACTATGTTCAATGTGTAAACAACAGTACTAAAAGCTTCTCTCCAGAATATTTGGGTGATGTCTTTCTCTATCATCAATGTCCTTGCACAATCAACAATGGATATGTTTCTTCTTTCAACAATTCCATTTTGTTGTGATGTTCTCGGTGCAGAGACCTGTCTCTTGATTCCATTCTCATTACAAAA
>MU224466.1:206672-222633 GCA_018584345.1 Thuja plicata
TAACTCTAGATCCAAGGTTTACAACTTGACCTTGATCTTTAGTTAGATATGTTTTAGATCCATTAGGATGCTTTAAAACATTTACATTATGCTTGCTTGACCCTCAAGTAATGATTTAAAAAAAATTTAAAACTCTAAAAATAGAATTACAATGCTTTATCTAACGTGTAAAACTCAGATCCACTATTTGCGAGTTCTCTAACTAACTGTCGGTTCTGATGGTCAGGCTTCTCTGTCAGTCTGTCAGTTTTCTTTCCTGTCAGTGTTCCTTTCTTGAGCTGTTCATTGGGTATGCCTTTTTCTGCTCCATCAGTTTTGTTCTCAAAAGTGTTTCGTCAATGATGATCTTTGTGTTATGTCATTGATCTGTCGGTGATGTCCTGTTTACTTTGTCGATGTTAACACTTGTCAGTGTTCATCGGTCAATTCCATACTTAGCATTTTCTTGTGAATTTTTGTTCTATCAGGTATGATTGGTGTCTATTGGTTATGCTTGTACCAATGATCTCTATCAATGTTTTTCACTAAGTGTACTAATGGAAAAATTAATGTCATCAAAATGCAGTTTCCTTCTTGGTCTCTTTACTTGTAGGCTCGACACAGCCTTTGTTGCAAATTTTTTTTTTGATCCTAGAAGTACTCTCTCCAACCTTCTTCGCAGAAAATTTTGTTTTCTCTACTGGAGATGTGGCAAGAGATGTCCTTGTCCTTGGATGATTGGCAATGGGAGGGGTAAATTTAGGTTTTGCTTGGCTTGGATTAGTTACCTTGGCTAATGCTAGTTTCTTTCCTTTTTCTTTAACATAGATCTCTTCCTTAGATTCACTTATTCTTTCTTCTTCTTCTTCAGATTCATCTTCTCCTTGTCTAGTAGATATTCCTAGAGGTGCATCTTCTGGCTCCTCATTACTCGGAAATCCAACCATTTTCTTCATATTATTCACAATATTTTTCCTCTCTCTCTCCATGGTTCCCACCTTAAGATTCATATATATCTTTTCCTTAGCTTCATCATAAGTTCCAAATCTCTTTGCTTTTGTATCAATATCCTCTTCTAGGAGTGCTATGATAGCTACTGATGTTTCATCAATGTTAACTTCATAGGGAAATGGCTCCAGCCATGATACCCTAGGTGTCACAACCTGAATGTTAGTGTAATCTATATCGACTAGAAAACATATCTCTTCATAGTGCTTTTCCATAAGTGAACTAGGAATTCTAGACCTCAATCTCATTCTCTTTTTGAATTCCACAAAGTATTTTCCCATAATACTATTGAAATTATTGCCTAATTGCTGAATACATTCGCTAATCTGCATAGTAATAGGTCTATCCTTCTTCCAAACAATATTTCCCAGTGTAGTAAATGAATTCTATACATAGAAGAATATGAAAACTAGTAAAGAGCCAAACTTACATGATGAGCTCTTATATTTTTTGATTGATAGTAAGTTCTTGGCTAGTTGTGTCAATTGTAGCTTGGCAAGGTCGTAGGTGTGATTCTTCTTTACTATCTTCCATGCTCGATCCACAGCTATTCAGGGAACACTATCCAGTCAGCTTGACTGATAGAACTTATGTGCAATCACTCTCACTCCACACTAATACATTTGGTACCAAATTGCAACGGTAGTGCCATTGCAGTTTTTCCATCACAACCTTGTCGTTGTCGCAATTGTGATGACAGACCGTCTTAATTGCAACGACGACAAGGTTGTGACGGAAAAATTGCAACGACACTGCCGTTGCAATTTGGTACCAAATGTATTAGTGCCAAAGTCAAGTTCTAAATCTTCAATTGTAGAGATAGTCATACCTATATTATTCTAGACAGCTCCAGTGTTAGCTACTATTTCTTCTTTACGTTGGTCTCTCATTGTTTGTTTTCCGCTGAAAAAAGGATATCCAGTTACTCGATGAATAATATATTTAGTGATCCTAACTGGTCCATTATCTTGCCACATATGCATATTATGAAATCAACTTAGAACAACCTTGATCCATTCATCCTTGAATTCTGGCGGAAAATCTAGGGCATGAGTTAACCCTTTGTTGGCTAAATGCTTGAATTCATCTTTTAGAACTCCATTTTTGCACAACTTGTTGTAGGATTTTCTCAATTCACTATCACCTACTTCACCAATCTTAACCATATAACAAGATATAACATCATGGATCATAATTAATTTTGGTGGGATAGATGAGAGGGCTCCGTTAAGATCACCTAAAATTGCTCTTTCAGGAACGGCTCGAAAGTTAGGAGGTGCACATTCATCACTTCTTACTAGCTTAATTTGTTTCAGCTCCTCCTCCATACCTTTGACTAGTGCGGAAGAACTTGTATCCATAATCTCTGAAATTAGGGTTAAAAAATGAAGAATAGGGTACCTCGGAAAGTAACACTTTGCACTGTTCACCTTAGGGTTGCCGACGACACGCTAGAAAGATTTTTGAAACAAACTTTACTAAGATCAATTCTGCAACTTCTTCGATCACTCTGTGAATACTAAAAAATTGCAAGGTAAAATGAAGAATAAACTATTCATCCTTATATAGGCTCAAAAGGTCAAGGTAGGTAAGAAATAAATGTTCTTCTTGTTAGGTTAGTGCAAACCAGCTGTCATTGGTTGACTAACACAACTTGCATACCACTCAGCTTACCATACTCATCCACCAAAAAACTTACTCAGCAAACCAACTCGACATCTATAGTGCAGTTGACTCTTCTCAACATTTTCACAAACATGTCTTGGTGCATCTCAACATATGTAAACATGGACTTTGGCACATCTACATATTAGGAAATAATGTAAGATTTGGAATTTAAATGCAGTTCCTTACATACCTCTATTGTTTAGTTAGAGATGGTGTGATCACCTGATCCATTGGATTAGGTGACCTCGGCTTTAGTAGTTTCACTATTGCTCAACTCTATTTTCCTTACCCATGTTTGGTTCATCTTTGCTCTTATTTCCTCAATAGTAGGAGCAGGTACTCTTGTCCTACACTCTCTCTTAGTGTGACCAATTTTCAAACAACTAAAGCAGACTAGGCTTCCATTCATCCAACTCTTAGATTTTCCTCTGAAATGTGTCTTTAAGCAATCTTCAGGTGCATATCCATATTATTCACAGTAATGACAATTCTGCCTTGTGTTATAATCCCAATTGTAAGTGTTACCTTTCCTAGGTGCTTTTGTTTGTGTCTTTGATGTCCAATGCTATTTAGCATTGGATCTACAGTCTTGTGCTTTATGACCATGTTTCTAACACTTATAACAATAACCATTGAATCTTGGTTTGGGAGGTGCATCACTTGATTTAGCCCAACATTCATGTGCTTTATGTATAAATTTCTTGCAATTAAAACAGTGACCATTGAACTTAGGTTTAGGATTGGACTTACCTTTCTTGCTTCAGAAAATGTTTGCTGTATGACCTGGTTTTCCATAGTTGTGGAAAACAAGTTTGTTGTCCTTTGTCTTTGCATTCTTCCTTTCACCATTCTTAGATGATTCTCCTTTCTTAGTAAATGTCTTTGGTTCAGTGTGACCTAATCTAGAAGAATCTTTTGGTCTCCTTGATGCTTCCATCAGATTCTCAAAATGAGTCAAAGATTCATTAGGTTTATTCAACATTTCATTTAGTTCCTTCTCAGATCTCAAATCATCTTTCAATTGATTGTTCTCAGATCTCAGATTTATCATTTCCATATCTTTCCTACTAATCTCCTGATTTGCAAGTAGCAGTTGATTTTCCATATCAACTTGATTGATTATCATCTTTTGCACATCATGTGTCTTTTCATCAAGTTTGATAGTTATCACTCTTTTATCTTTTTCTGCCATAGCTTTTTCATCTTCATCTTTCTTCTTTTCTTCCACTACTTCACATAGTCTCACTGTGTGCATTTCTTGTTCTCATTTCAAGTTTTTGACTTCTTCACACAGTACATTGTTCTTTTCCAATAGATCTGTAATTGCTACATCACTCTCAGTAGAATCTCCATTCTGAAATATATTTGCAGTGTCATCTTCCTGATAATGAGTATCATTCATTTTTTTGGCCAAATCTCTCCTAGCTATCAATGATTTCTTCAATTCGTATCTTGCTATCTCAAGTTGATGTAATACTAGCTAAATCTCTATCTTTTGATTCTCAATGACTTTACTCAACTTGTAAACCTCCATTTCAGGATCTATACTCACAAGCTGATTGAAATATTTTGTAGGAGAACTGTGCTATGATACCAATTGTTGGAAGTACAATAATGGGAAAGAAAGATACTAAGAGGGGGGGGGGGTGAATCAGATCTTAAAATTTCATAACTTAAAACAAATTGATCCAGATTCATACATATATGAATTTAACCTAACATTAGATAACATCAACAATATGAAATGTATAACCCATAACACAAAATTTTGGTAACCTAGAAACCCAAATAGGTAAAACTAGGGTGGGGATGACACCCAAAAAATCTTCACTACTGTAGCAATAAAGTGTGCCTGTTAGGGCTACAAGAGTTTGATTACAAAATGTAATCTACCTGGTTAAAGGTCTGTTCGGTTAAGAACTAAAGATCATTACAATCTACCTTGTGAAAGGATTTCAACTTACATTAAAGTAAGCACTCGGCTAAGAGATTTTAAATTAGGTCTGTTAGAACCACTCTGTCAAGAGATTTCACCTGATACACTTGGTAGAATTTTTCAAGTAGTGATCCTTCTTTATGCACTCAAATGCTGATGACAGATCTTCTCTTTCCAATACCTTCTATGATCTCACAATCTGATATGTCTTTACTCTGCTCTTCACTGCTCTGTCATTCTGCTTGATCTAGGCTTCTTCTCAAAAATAACTGATTGTTCATCTTTCATGAACACAACAACTCTTCTCTGTGTATATCTCTTACTAGGGTTAGAAGCAATCTTATATGTCTTTACAGATCTATTGGCAAGATCTAGATCAATGATCAAGATCTAATATTTATTCCTCTAATGCATTCTGATTTCCTGATTGGCTCCATGCCATGCATAGTATAAAAAAATTAAATGCGTAAATAACTCAGTAGATAAATATTAAATGTGTACATATGTCGGCCCAAATCTCATACAAGTTGGCCTAAACATTTCACCTCAAAGTTTGAATCAATCCTGACATGTATGCAAAAACTATTTTTCTCAGCACTTAACGTCTCTGTCGCTCGACACTTAATAGTCTACTCAGCTCGACATGATGTAACTCGGCAACCTGTATTCCTACTTGGCAATGTTGCTTGGCGTTGAATAGTTTTAGCTCGGCCATAGTGATAACCAACTAAAACTGCCTAAGTAAATGACTAAGTGTAGGTCACTAATCATCAACAAAAGTTTAGGGATTAATAGGGTGAAATATTTGAAAAAAAAAACTAGAGTTGATTTTTTGACCTTCATTACAGTGACAATCAACGAGAATCATATACAAACAATGAATTGGTCAACTAACTTTTCTTGATGTTTTGACAACCTTTTGTCAATCAATTCATCATTTATATAGGAATCTCATCATAGAGTCATTGCAAAAGTGACATACTGTGAAAAGGGGTCAGGCTGAAAGGTGCACACAACATCTCTATTACAACCCTCTTTTTTCGACCTTTAGGTTGTTGTTCTTACAATGAATATACAAAACATGGCAAATTTTGACAAAAAAATCTGACGACAATAGTGGTCGTTTGGTCGACCAACATGCATTGAAAAATCAACGAAATCGCATAAAAAAATATGGCCAAAATTTACTAGTGTATTGATAGATTTGGGAGTATTAATTAATGTCATCACTGCTGATATAGTTGAGAAATTAGGATTTACAAGTGTTCAACCAAAAAAAAATGTGCTTCAATTGGAGGATCAATCTATTGCCAAGCCTGAGGATGTTTTGGAAAATATCATGCTTACTATAAAGACTTGGGAGTATCGTATGTATTTACTAGTTCTTAAAGGAAGGAAAAAGGAAATAGGGTATCCAATAGTTCTAGGAAGTCCTTGGTTGGCAAAAACAGTAACATTAATAGGTTGTAGGTCAAGGAGTATGACAATTTCAAATGGGTTTAAACAAAAAGAAATCTCACTATATCCTCCAGCAAAACTACATTACATTCAAATGTGTCACCTTGGGTAGAGGAGGAAATGGATACAGAGGGGGATGGAGTGATAGAGTTGGAAATGGTAACACTAATAGATCATTTTGATGAATTCCAAGAATTTATTTAAAATGAGGATGATTTTGAGGAAAATTCACAAGAATGTATACCCTAAAGAAATGTTGTAATTGATGAATTTATGAAACAAGGAAAAATGTCTAAGACAAGTGTGCATAATACTACATCAAATCCTTTTCATTTGAATACACTCATAGGATAACCAACTAAAGAATCCAATCAAATGAAGAAAATCTTAGTGAATGATGATAAAGTTATCTTCATAAATTCAATGTTGTTACCTAAACAAGAAGTTAAAACAAGTATTGGAAAAACACACTGAAGAATTTTCTTGGGAATGCCAGGACATGAGAGGAATCCATCCATAAATGTGTACCCATCAAATATATACAGAAGATATTAAACTTGTTAGACAAGGGTAGAGAATAATTAATCCATCCCTTAGAGATTTTGTGAACCAAGAAATAGAAAAATGGATAAAGGTGAGATTTATTGATCCTATTTCTGATAGTTAGTGGGTTTCTCCATTAGTTATAGCACTTAATAAAATTGGTAAGTGGTGAGTATGTGTGGATTATAGAGAATTGTATAAGGCCACTAAGAGGGATTATTTTCCTTTTCCATTTATGGACTAGGTACTAGATAATCTTTTTGGCAGTATTTATTTCTCTTTTATTAATGGATTTAGTGGATATAATCACATCCAAGTAGCTCCAAAAGACCAAGACAAGAACACATTCACTTTCCCTTGGGGCACTTATTCTTATAGGGTCTTTCCTTTTGGATTTTGAAATGCTCCTACTATGTTTCAAAGAATATTTTTAGCTATTTTTTCTAATCTCACTACTTCTTGTGTTGAAGTATATATAGATGATTTCACAGTTCATGATATGACATTTGAAGAAGCCTTAAAGTGTTTAGATAAATTTCTCCAAAGATGTAAAGATATTAGACTCTCCCTGAACCATGAGATGTATTCCTTAATGACAAAAAAATGGATTGTATTAGATCATCACATATCCTAGGAAGGAATTAAGGTTGGTCCTAAAAAGGTGAAAACTATCAAACAAATAATTGTGCCAAAAAATCAAACTCGTGTTAGATGTTTTCTTGGGCAAGCAGGGTACTATAGAAGATTCATATAAGGATTTTTTTTACTTTTCTCAAGAAGGACATTGAATTCATGTGGAAAAAGGATTGCTAGAAATCATTTAACTTAATCAAACAAGATTTGGTGACATCCCCTATTATAAAATGACCAGTCTGGGGAGATCCTTTTCATATACACCGATGCTTCTAATTTTTCTCTCGGGGCAATTTTGGGATAAAAAGATGAGAATAGAAAAATGCATTCTATTTACTATATCAGAAAGAATTTGATACCTATAGAGATAAATTATACAACAAATGAAAATGAATTCTTAGCTCTGGTGTATGAAATTATCAAATTTGGGCATTATATTACTAGTTACAAAGTTCTTTGTTCATACTGATCATTCTACAATTAGTTAATTAATGAAAAAAGTTGTTGTAGCTAGAAGAATCATTAGATGCTTTCTTTTGTTAGAAGATTGATATAACTATTGTGGATAAACCAGGAAAGGATAATGGTGTTGTAGATTTTTTTTGTCAAGAATTGTTATGTAGGGTAATAATGAACTAGTGGATGATAATTTTCTAAATGAACCTCTCTTTGCTATTTTAATTCAATCACCATGGTTTGTTTATCTTTCTAGCTACCTTGTTACAAGAAATTTTCCAAGTTATTTCAATTAAAAAAAAAAGAGGTTAATAAGAGAAAGCTCAAGATTTAAATGGATTGATGGTCTTTTGTTTAGAAATTTTCCAGATCATGTTTTTGTAGATGTGTGCAAGAAATATAAGTATATAACATCATTCATTCTTGTCATAGTGCACCAAAAGGAGTCCATTACTCAACCATTCAGACTGTACACAAGATCCTTGGAGAAAGATACTTTTGGCCAATAATGACTAAGGATGCTTCATTTTATATGAAACATTGTGATGAGTACTAGTGCATGGGAAGAACTACACCAACAATGAAGATGCCTTTGCAACAACAGATAGCTCTCAAACCATTTGAAAAATGGGGAATTGACTTAGCTAAATTATGTTCAATATTTTCCACAACTAGATGTTTTCATATCAATAGATTCTTTAGGATAAGGTTTGTTCAATTTTGATTCAACATTTATAAGTACAAGAATACTTTGATTTGTTCCTTGTAGGCAGGGAAAGAACTCCCAAGAGCTCTTGGTGGAGCATGATTTACAAACTAGTCAACACCATTCTGCTGGGGTGTTCTTGCTGCTAAAAACTATCTCTTAATACCATACTTTTTAGGAAAACTTTCAAAAGCATCAAATGTAAATTTTCCTCCATTTCCAAATATCAAACATTTAATCTTTCTATCACACTCATTTTCAGTTCTATCCTTAAATGTCTTGAATTTTAAAAAGACCTATAATTTGTTTCTAGGAAAACAAACCCATGTCATCCTTGAATAGTCATCAATAAAGAGATAAAGTACCTTTCACCTTGAAAACTCCTTTTTCTAGTAGGACCAAAAATATTGGTGTGCACAATATCCAATACATTGGTAGATGAATAGTATTTTGTCTTGAATTATTCTCTTCTCTTCTTCCCTTCTTGACAACCCTTGCAAATAATTTTTCTGGTTTACATAGTCTGGGTAGATCTCTCACTGCACGAGATGAGCTAATTCTCACCAGGTTATCAAAGTTTATATGAAAAATCCTCTGATGTAAAATCCAACTGTCATCAGTCTGAGATATTAAATAGCATCTTTTTGATTCTCCTTCTAGCTAGTTCATATTCCTTCCTATTCTTTTCCTGATTGCAATTAGATCTCTTGATATTTTCCTAATTTCACAACCTTGATTTTTTTAAATGACATCATGTCCATGTTCAAACATCTGTCCAACACTCAAAAAGTTATGATACAAACCCTTCAAATAATAGACATTGCCATTTTTATTCTTTCCATCAAAAGTAATAGAGCCTTTACCAACAATATAGCCTACTATCTCATCACCAAGTCTAATAGGACCGCCATGATATTTTCTAAATGACAAAAAATTACTTTAATCTCTAGTCATATGATGAGAACAACCACTATCAATCAACCATTTATTTTATTTCTTCTAACAGACAAAGCAGTTTCAACATCATCATCAATTTTAGCACATATGTTAATAATATCAATTTCTAATTTCTCATCATCTTCAACATAAAATAAATAATCTTGTCTTTGATTTATGACTTGAGATACTATCATCTTCATTCACATAGTAATATTTTTCATTAAACTTCTTACAATTCTATTTAGGACCTTTCTCTGGACATCTAGTCACCAAATGACCAATTTTACCACATCTAAAACATTTTGGAGGTAACATACCTTTCTACTTGTTGGCGCCTTTCTTCAATCTGCTTGAAAAGTTTTCTTTGAATTCTTCTTCATCATCACTATTAGAATCATCATCTGATTTTTTTGCTTTGAATTTCATTTCAAATATCCTCTTGTCTCTTTCAAACTTTCTTAAGTCAAATGTTGTCAGGATACCAAACATTTGTTCTTTGGTAAACTTCTTTGGATCGTACAACACTTCAATTGTCAAGATCTTGTCACTGTAGTTGTCTGGTAATATCATCAAGATCTTCTCTATGAGGTCTTCATCGGTAATAGTTACTCCTTTCTTCTTGATATCATTCACTATATTATCAACCCTCTGAAAATAGCTTTTGATACCTTCACAATCTTCCATTCTCATATTCTCATAATGTCTCTTAGATGTTAGTTTATTAGATAACTTAACTCTATCATTTACCTCATAGATATTTGTCAACTTTTCCCAAACTTCATAAGTAGTTTTCAATGATATAACATTTTCTTTAACTCAATCTTTGATAAAGAACTTGTAATAACATACCTTGTCTTTTCATTTTCCTCATATGCCTCAATTTCTTCCTAAGTGGCAAGCCCATTCTAAGGAAATAAATAATTTGTCTCCACATGATTTCAATTATTGTAACCAAATGATACCAAGTATCCTTTTATATGCTCTTTCCATGAAATTTAATCTGATCCATCAAAAAAAGGGATAGTCAATTTGTGCACCATCGGATATGCCTCAAGAAGTTAAGCTCTTGATTGAGGAACCAAGATTTGGTACCAACTATTGAACAAGTTGAATAATTGAGATGGGGTGAATCATTTATTCCCACACAACTTATAAAACATTTCCTCTATCGGTCAACTCACAAACAAAAATATTAAAAACTTTAAATTTATCAATTAAGCACATCAAACATCCATATAAATGTAAGAATTAATAACACAGAAACATAGACCTAGAGAAAACTAGAATTTAATTTGGAAACCAAAAATGGGAAAAACCATGGAGAAGATAATTCTTATGAAATATCAAACACCTGTTAAGGTGACACCGATATGATGATTTTTACAAAGGCTCACTACCATTACATAGGCTCACTTCTGATACACAGAGGTTCACTACCGATATAAAAATGCTCATTTTTGATACATAAAGACTCACTACCAATACACAAAGGATCACTATAGTTACACAAAGGCTCACTACAAATACAATAAGGGATCACTATCAATACATATAGGTTCATTTCCAATATAAAGAGGATCACTGCCAATACAATAAGGCTCTAGTGCAAGGAACCGAATATATATCCTTTATGTTCTTCCCTCAGATAGATTAGGATCCTTTGGGATCAATTGATAAATGAGAAAATGTAATAAGCCTAGTGTAAGATCTTTTGGATCCTAGGTGCAATTATAAACCAGGATGCCAAAGTGATCAAATGGGCATACAGTTGTGTTTTCTAGGTTTCTAACTAGGTATTAGGTAATTAGGACATGTTTTGAAGCCATTTGTGGCATTTCATAAGCCTAAGTGTGCAAAAGTTTCAAATTAGCAAAATTGTCAAAAATGTTGTTTGACAACATTGACAACTTTTCAAAAATTTGTTGGGTATAGTTGACAAGTTTCAACTTTGGTTGATAATTATTTGAATTATAGTTATGATCATTGCAACTGGTATTTAAATATGTTTGAATCCCATTCATGGTTTGGTATTGATTTTACAACCTTTTGGAAGAGAAAATAAATAAGGAATTTTATTATTTTGTGAACAGTTACTGAGTTTTCAAGTTTGCAAATTTTGTATAGATTGGTAGAGATGAAAATCTAATTGATTTTATTTTCTTATTGATCTATTTGATCTTTTCTTTTGGTTTGGACTGATTTTTTTTGGTTTGGTGAGAGAACCATTAATTACAAGTTCACTGGTTATATAAAACCCATAAATTGAGGGTAATTTGGTTATGGAGACGTAACTTGTTTTCCCACCATGGAAAAATCATGGCCATTTGGGAAATGAAAGTTAGGGGAGTCAGCTTAGTTATTCTAGAAGTACAAAAGTAGAGGACTCCGTTGGAGGGTTTTTCCACCCAGCCCTAGGTCAAATATCTCTATGTATTTGACTAGGCAAGTAGGAGGAAGAGTGGATAACTAGTCTCAGAGATTGGAGAAACTTTGTGATTGGTTGGGATTGATCATTTAGAGGAAAGGGAAGATTCCTAAGGGGTTGAATTGGTTTTTGTAAGACCAAAAAAGGCATATTAGCATATCTAGGAGATCACAAACCCTAATCAATATGCTAACCTATCTAATCCTATCATGAAAGCCATTCAAAACAAGAGTTCACAAATATAAAAGCATAAAAACACTAAGAAATACCTTCAAATGCAGCTCCTATGTCCTCCTTTCTTCTCCATAATTAGATTTGATGTTTCTCTTTGACAATAAAAAAATTGCACAAAGATACAAAAGCCATGTTTGAAAGTGAGAATAATAGGAGAGACTGATCTCACCTTAAAAGAGTGAAATGCCTCTCAATTTATAGAAAATGAGAGTCAATTAGGTGAGGATTGCACAAAATCCATGCATAAATGAAGATATTGGTAGGTAGGATGTTGGGAAGCATGATATGGGGGAGATCAAATAAGGAGATATTGAGGATATTCATGAAGCACCTTAATAGGGATGTGAATCTCCATTAAGGGATATGATAATTAGGTAAGATTAGAAATCATTAAATCAATTAATAATTCAATATTCTTAATATTCCTCATAAAATCAATAATTAGATTTATGAAATTATGGAAATCTCATAAATTGAAATTAGCCAATTAATTAATTGTTGAAGACTTAGGGAAAAGGGAATAAATAAAGTCAATTTATTTATTCAATTAGGACATAGGGATAAACTATGGGTTATTCATCCCAAGGGGGGAATTAGTAAATTATTGATCGAATTGAAGGTGTTAATGTCAAATTAAAATGATTTTGATGATATTGATAAGGATTAGGATCAATTCTGAGGGTTCTAGAATAGTTTAGGAAATTATGAGGCATCAATGAGCTTTGACAATGCACCCGCATAATGATGTTTGGAAATGATTGAAAAGTGCCAATGAATTTTGATAGCATCATAGGATCGAAATAGAAATGGGGAAACATCCATGATCTTAGACAATGTTCCTAAAATAATGATGATCAAAAATAGTATTGAAAAACATGGACAACACTATTGAATTGATATTGATAGATTGATAACAATAACACCGATGAACTTTGACAATGTTATCAAATAGCTGATTAAGGGGATACGAAGCATTGATGAACGTTGATAATGCTTCTAAAATTATGACAAGATTGATGGAATTGAAATAGGTTTTTGATCAGTTTGGAAATTCAGTTAATTAGGCTTCGATGATCTTGGACAATGCCCCAGTATGGTTGGAATGAGTCCAAACAATTATGCAAGTGATTAGGAACAAAATAGAATGGATTTGAATTGATTTAGGAAGGTTTGGAATGGTTTAGGATCAAATAGGATCAGTTTAGGATCAAATAGGATCAAATAGGATTGGTTTAGGGTTGATCAAAATTGATTAGGAAAATGATTGATTTGATAAAGAGAGTAGAAATGCTAGTAAATAATTGAACAATTTTGCAATATTCAATCATCGATGAAAGACAGAATGTTGTCATATAATAAAGATCATATGCGCAACATAGAGGAATAATTAGGTTGCAAAAAAAAATTTCAATTGTAATGCTAAAATGTTAAAATACGTAGACTAGTAGGCTCAAACCATTTTTAGGTGTCTACATTTTGCCCCTCTTTGATACAATGCGATTATGAGTGTTGTGTCAAAGAATCCTGAAGAAAATAGCATTAAAACATGCTCCAGTGATAGCGGGATACATAGGTTCCCCCTCAAGAAATCATCTAAAAAATGAAAATGATAGGTCGATTTGTCGACAATGCTGAGACAGATCCACAGTAATGATCAGATAAAAAATCAGAGGTCAAACGCAAAAGATAGCACGTGCAGACTGTAAAAAGCATTGTGACCAACACAAAATGCAAGGGTTGCATGTCCATCTAGGCAACCAAGAGGCTATAAAAGGGCTTGGAGAGGGTTTTGAGCTCATTTTCACTCTCACATTTGGAAGAATTGAGCTCTGAAGCAAGGAGGATGGATCAAGTGCCAACAGAGCATCAGTGCGGGGAACGAGTGTGGACCTACCGATAGACGACCGATGAGTACATCTGAGCCTCTCAGTGATTTCTAGGTTTTCATGCTTTTCTAGGTGGTTTAGAGGTCAAATAGGGTCAAATAAGGCCCGCAGGGGGTTCACACGTGCCACCTACGTAGGTAATGTGCCCTCTTGTGTAGCAAGCACAAGTGGGATGACCACCTGCGCAGCTTGCGCAGGTGGTAAGCCAATCTGCGCAGATGGTCAGGAGGGTATGTAAATGCCCTAAAATTAGGTACGGGGGTTCCTAAACCATTGTAAACTTCCCTAAATAGGTCATATCCCTAGAAAAAGGTTAAAATTAGTTCAAAGGTGGTCAAAATAGGTCCTAGGTTGGTCAACAAGAAATAGAAAGTACAAAAATTTGACCAAAGTTGCATGGTGATCGTAGGAGGAGCTTGCAGTTCCATAGATATGTGAGAGAAAACCAGCGTGTCTGAACATCTGACATCAACTTAGCAGTCACAAGAGATAGATATTAGCCTCACTAGGACTGTATTACATCACTTACATGCCTGTGATTAGGGCAAATTGAGGTTTGACCACAGCATTGGCAGAGCGGTGGCACTCGGAGACGAGCTCATTCCACTTGCTGACAGCTGAGGCTATAGTGACATTGGAGGATGTATGGCACATCCTTAGGATTCCCATCCATGGGGATTTAGCAGAGTATGACCCCTTGATAGGGAGATTAGCATTGCACAGATTGTTTGACAATGATGACCTAGAGATCCGGGACTACGAGATCCGATGGGAGACGGTCACGAGACAACATGACAGGTTGATTACAGTTATATGTGGGGTGATCGCGTGTCTACTAGTTCCTGGAAGACAAGGCCATGGATTCCCTATCGGCTGGGGGAGGGTCCCCGAGAGAATGATCATGGAGGGGTCAGTGTTCGCATGGGGTCCGTGTATGCTGGTGATGACATACTATCAGCTCCATTAGTTGGCATACAGGGGAGGATTATCGATCAGCAATGGGATCACAATACTGTAGGTTTGGGCATACAAGCACATAGCTATTTTCTGACCCATTTCTCAGAGGGTTGTATAGCTAGACATGCCATACGTATACTACTATCAGGGAGCTCTTGCACATGGGTCATTGGGATACACATTGCATTTACGACATGAGATAGACCTGCTCAGAGATTTTACATGGCGACCATATAGAGATTGCCTCAGATGGGATGATGACATAGAGAACCTACCTTACTGTCGACATGAGAGATACCTCATTAGGAGGTTCATCATGGGTCATATGTTCATTGAAATTCAGCAACAAGAGTGGGTTCATAGATGGTTTGGAGAGAGGTAGGGAGTACCGATAGGTACAACATTGTTCGCTCGGTCAAGGGTTGAGGTCAGGGCATGGGGTGCAGTGCTCAGGCCTCAGGTGGCATACGTGGAGTTTGAGTAGTTACAGCCCAGATGGTAGGGAGTAGGTGCAGATATTACACATGTAGGGAGTACAGAGGAGTATGATAGATGGTTTGCTGAGAACATGCTTGTTCCTTTGATAGATCCAGAGGTGGCAGTACTGAGAGTATAGATGCCTAGGGATGAGAGCACCAAGGAGGAGGATGAGGATGAGGATGAGGATGAGTCAGATGATGAGGAGGATGAGGAGGAGTCATATGATGATAGGTTTGAGGATCATAGACAGTGCATTATAGAGCTTATGTTCCAGATAGACTGATTGACACCTGAGAGAGATACATGGGCTGCAGAGTGAGGATCACTGGTAGCATAGGTGGACAGATTGACAGTAGAGAGGGATATGTTTCTCACCTCTTGAGATACAGTGATGTCCAGGGCATAGAGAGCTGATGAGGAGTCACACTAGTTTATCAGTACCATTAGAGATGCAGGTGCACATGATATCATAGGGATGCTAGGGGATGCTTGAGTAGAGTCACAGTATTGGAAGGACATGTATAGGAGAGACATGCCGCGAGAGAAATGGGCACCGAGTTAAAGGGATTCTTCTAACAGATCACTCTCCTAGAGGACACAGAGTAGTGGGGGAGTGCTAGGACAAATGGGGCCACTGAGATCAAGACAGTGAG
>MU224466.1:229609-250491 GCA_018584345.1 Thuja plicata
AAGGAGATTAGGTCATGAATATGAAAGATGAAGATTATCAAGCATGCCAAGAGGTTCCAAGTGAAAATTTTAAGGTTCCATATGTTTACTCAAAGACAAGGTGTTTTTGACCATTTGATTGCTCTTAAAAATTGATTTGGAAAAAGTGTTCTTTAGGAGAGTGTTTTTAAGATGTTTTAATTTTTATTAAGGTTTGAAACACTCACACAAGACACATTATTGAGAATGGTTTTTGTAAAAATGAACAAACACACCACTTCCTAAGGATAGAAAGGACAATATCTGTTGAATCCCCACTTGAACCAAAGTTTAGCCGCAATTAGTAATAGAGGACAACCTAGAAGATTGGAGGCATGGGCTCTTCCTTATAGTGTACTCACTTCTTAGGCACTCCAAGCTTCAAGTCCCAAGGGTCATCACTTCCCAAGGGATTGTTGTCTCGAATAATAGCTGTGAAAGTGTGGGGCATCTTAGTTGGTCTTTTGAACTTCTGTGCCAACAAATAGAAGGTTTTTGGATACTATGACATGGTGTTTAGTAAGGGCATCCATTCAGGTGGTTATATGTATGGAAAATTAGATCCATTATGGAGGCCTCCCAGCCTACAAAAGTTATATTCTGTAGGTTTTAACGCACCACAAGGGTACTGAGGGAGATCTTCTTGCTGGTATAACACATTCAACACCCATTCATTGTGAGATTAATCACAATGACATATTTTCTATACCAGTTTGGATGAGCTTGGCTTTAGCCTGTTACCAGTTGGGCATCCACTCTCACTGGCTCTACTAAAGCACTTGGGAGGTAGCCTATCTAAAGGACTTGCATGGATTTCTCTTATACCCAAGATCCACGAAGGCGAGGGGAGAGGATACATCCATACATTTCCTAGGGTTTACAAACTAAAAGACACTTCAAACACATGAATGAAATGATTCATTTTAAAGCACCAAGCTGAAGTGTTTTCTAACTACTAAAACACACATGAAAGTTTCAGAAAAAACAAGGTCTTCTGCAAACATCCTGCATTGAAATCATTAGTAGTTTTTTATGATTCATTCTTCAACTCACGATTGCCAACATGCTGCACAAATCATCAGTAACACAAAAATCCAGTATACTAAGTGCAGAAACGGGTTTAGGAATGTAGAAAATTAGAAATTTGCATGAAAAACATCAAATTTACCACCTGTACAGGAATAGGCTACCGCTTGTGCAGAACCAGGGTACCACCTATGCAGAAAAAGGCTACCACCTGTGCAGCTTCTGACCACCTACCCAGAACCTGCAACCAAGTGCGCAACAACTCATCAGAAGTCTAAGAAGTGGTAAAAACTTGCAAAATCAGAGGTCTTTTCCACATCTAAGCATGCAATACTATCAGAAACACAACTACGGTTTAATTCCTTATGCAATTTAGGATTTAAGTCAATTTGAAACCCTAATTAGCATGCATGTGCATTAAAATTATTTAGGAACACCTTAAAGAAGAAATCTGCATTTGATCCTAAACTAGTTCAAAGTTCATTTTAGGAGACCAAATCAGATGTGCATGTTCATTTTAGGTTACTTATCAACTTAAGCAACTTTATTTTGCATAAATTATTCCATTTCAACCCCTAGTTATGCTAGATTGCAATTTTGATTGAAATTTGAAAAAGCTTGATTGCATGTAACCCTAAATTAGGTGATGTTCATTTTAAGAGCCCAAATCAAATGTGAGAGTTCATTTTAGGCTTGAAAATTGAAATGTTAGGCTCATTAACCAAATTAATGTTTATTTTCATAGTTTAGGATCCATTTTAACATTACAATAGATAAAAAGCAGAAGAGAAAGCATAAAATGTAGAAGTGCTTCCTAAACATGAAAATACTAATCCTAAACCATAAACATGGATCTCATTTGACCAACTGCATAGCTAAGCAGCCAACTGTGCAACTCTAGGCTCCAAGTCCACAGGTTTGGGTCCCAACTACGTAGGACTTAACCACCTACAAAGAAAAAAGGACCACATGTGTAGGAGTAGTGACCGCCTACGTAGCAAGTGCAGGTGGTATGACCACCTATGTAGAACCTATAACCACCTACATAGAACCTGTCACCACCTGCGTAGAACTCTTCCAGAACGTACAAAATGCACAAAAACACAAAAAAATTATCAGTTAAGAATTTTTCATGTTGGGTTCACCAAATGTAAGACCAGAAAAAGGCATATTAGCATATCTAGGAGATCACAAACCCTAATCAATATGCTAACCTATCTAATCCTATCATGAAAGCCATTCAAAACAAGAGTTCACAAATATAAAGCTTAAAAACACTAGAACTCCCTTCAAATGTAGCTCCCATGTCCTCCTTTCTTCTCCATAATCAAATTTGATGTTGCTCTTTGATAATAACACAATTGCACAAAGATACAAAAGCTAAGTTTGTAAGTGAGAATACTAGGAGAGAGTGATCTAACCTTGAAAGAGTGAAATGCCTCTCAATTTATAGAAAATGAGAGTCAATTAGGCGAGGATTGCACAAAATCCATGCATAATGAAGATATTGGTAGGTAGGATGTTAGGAAGCATGATATGGGGGACATCAAATAAGGAGATATTGAGGATATTCATGAAGCACCTTAATAGGGATGTGAATCTCCATTAAGGGATATGATAATTAGGTAATATTAGGAATCATTAAATCAATTAATAATTCAATATTCTCAATATTCCTCACTAAATCAATAATTAGATTTACGAAATTATGGAAATCTCATAAATTGAAATTAGCAAATTAATTAATAAAAATTAATTAATTGTTGAAGGTTTAGGGAAAAGGGAATAAATAAAGTCAATTTATTTATTCAATTAGGAAATAGGGATAAACTATAGGTTATTCATCCCAAGGGAGGGGAATTAGTAAATTATTGATCAAATTGAAGGTGTTAATGTCGAATTGAAATGATTTTGATGATATTGATAAGGATTAGGATCAATTCTGAGGGTTCGAGAATAGTTTAGGAAATTACGAGGCATCAATGAGCTTTGACAATGCACCCGCATAATGATGTTTGGAAATGATTGAAAAGAGCCAATGAAATTTTATGGTATTGTAGGATTGAAATAGAAATGGGGAAACATCGATGATATAAGAAAATTTTCCCAAAATAATGATGATCAGAAATAGTATTGACAAACATGGACAATACTATTGAATTGATATTGATAGATTGATAACGATAACACCGATGAACTTTGACAATGTTATCAAATAGTTGATTAAGCAGATACGAAGCATCGATGAACTTGGAAAACACTTCTGAAATGATGACAAGATTGATTGAATTGAAATAGGATTTTTATCGGTTTGGAAATTAGGTTAATTAGGCATCGATGATCTTGGACAATGCCCCAAAATGGTTGGAATGAGTCCAAACAATTTTGCAAGTGATTAGGAATGGAATAGAATGGGTTTGAATTGATTTAGGAAGTTTTGGAATGGTTTAGTATTGAATAGGATCGAATAGGATCGGTTTAGGGTTGATTAGAATTGACTAGGAAAATGATCGATTTGATAAAGAGAGTAGAAATGTTAGTAAATAATTGAATAATTTTGCAATATTCAATCATCAACGAAAGACATAATGTTATCATATAATAAAGATCATATGTGCAACATAGAGGAATAATTAGATCACAAAACAATGTTTCAATTGTAATGCTAGAATGTTAAAACATGTAGACTAGTAGGCACGAACCATTTTTTGGTGTCTACAGTTTCATGCACCCATTTTCAAATAGTTTCTTTGTTATCCAAGCTTGATCTGGCCAGTTAGGCCTATGGCCAGAGTGATAGTTTGATACTGCAGGAGTAAAGTTAGAAATCCATATCTTGGGGTTTATAAGAAGAGGATAAAGGGTATCCTAAGAGGTAATGAGATATCCAAGTCCTTTGGAGAAGTTGAGAGTTATCCACCAAAAATAGCGTAGAAAAGGCTACAAGGTTGACTGTCCTAATCTAAGTAGGATAGGTTGTGTGTGTTTAGGAACTCCAAAAGTGAGTGATTCCTAGTGTATTAGGTCAGAATAAGACCTTCCCACCATTGAATTTAATTCCCATATAGTTGGGGTAGAAATCCTTCATTTTATCCATTTTAGGAGACACAGAGAGTTGTGGCTTAGTAAGGTCACTTAAGAGATTAGATATAGACCCTCTAGAGGTTATTATAAAGGCCAAACTGGTCAAGAAATAAATTTCCAAAAGCAAGGAAGTGAGAGAAGAGAATAGAGCCATGAAGAGAGATTTGGATTAACTGAGAGGGAAAGTAGACAGAGGAGTACAAGAAGACTCTGAAGAAGAAGAAGAAGGTGAAGAGGAAGAGCCTCTACTAGATAGACAAGCAGTTTTTGCAGATCAGAGAGCCATGTTAGAAGCCCTTGATAAGTTAGAGAGAAATGACACCAGGGATAACCTCCCTATGTTTTTCGGCAAATTAAATCTAGAAGAATGTGTGGACTGGATTGAAGCTCTAGAAAATCACTTTGAATGTGATAGGTTACCTGAGAACCAAAAGGTGAGAATCAAAAATTCAAAAATGAAGGGATCAACCCTTAATTAGTGGAACTTCCTTCAGAATGAGAGACTTGATGAAGGGAAGGAACAAATAGCCACCTGGAGGAGAATGAAGATATAGATCAAGAAGAAATTCATACATGAAGACTATGAGATCCTAATGCACCAAAATTTACAAGGTCTAAGGAAAAAGGACTTATATGTGAGTGCATATATTGAGGTGTTTCACAAAATCACTTTGAGAGCCAAAGTTCCTAAGAATGAGAAGAAGAAGCTGGATAGGTACTTGAATGGGCTCAAGTACTCTATAAGAGATGAGTTGGCTTTGTCCAATCCCAAGATAGTGCATCTATGCTATCAGATGACACTAAAGATAGAGGATAAACAAAGGAGGAAGAGTGATTCCCAAAATAGAGGGAGATGTGTAAATTTTAGAGGTAGAGGAAGGTTTGGTGTTAGAGGACCATCTAACAATTTTTTTTTGAGAAACCAGTGGTCAAGAAAACCAGGAAGGAGAGACAAATCCTAGAGGAGGATTTAGAGGAAGGAGACCCAATTGGAGAGGAAGATTTGGAGGAAGAACACTAGGATTATTCACTGTTAAATTCTTCACTTGCAATGAGACAAGACACTAGTCATCTAGATGTACAGAGAAGAATGGCAGAAATAACCAAGGGAAAGAAAGAAGAGTCCACCTTTCTCAAGAAGAAGATAGACAGAGTCTGTAAGAGCTAAGAGGGAATGTTGATCCAGAAGAAGGAGAATGTTTTATGTTCAAAAGGACCCTATTGAAGACAATTGAAGACAAAGAACCTCCTTAGAGAAAGACTCTCTTTAGGAAAACATGCAAGGTGAAAGGTAAAGTGTGTAAGGTAATAGTAGATTATGGTTCAATAGATAATGTTGCATGCATAGAAATGGTTAGAAAGATTTTTTTGAAGAAGTTACCTCACCCTAACCCCTATAAGGTCTCATGGTTAAACAAAGAGAAACAAGTTCTTGTAAATGAACAAGTTTACGTGGAGTTTGAGGTAGGATACTACAAGGACAAGATTTTGTGTGATGTTGCAAAGATGGATGCCTACCACCGATTATTAGGAAGGCCTTGGAAATATGATGTGAAATCAATACATGATGGGAGAAGTAATGTTTATGTGCTTACTAAGGATGGAAGGGAGTATACAATGAGACCCTTACCAAATGATGGGAAAGAAACACACCAAGTGACTAGTGTGTTAGTTGTAGGAGAAAAGAAGTTTTTGAAGACTCTTAAAGGAAAAAAAACCCCTTGTTTTTCCATTTTGGTAAAACCAAGAAGAGAAGAAAAGAAAGCACTAAGAGAAAAGGAACAAGAGAGGCCAGTAGGACCCAAGGAAGTGCAAAGTTTGTTAAAGATGTAAAAGAAGATAATTGCAGACAGTACCATAGATACACTTCCACCGGTTAGAGATGTAAGTCACTGTATTGATCTAATACCAGGTTCCACATTGCCTAATAAGGCTGCATATAAATTGACACCAGTTTAGAATGAGGGGTTAGCGAGACGGGTTGAAGAATTTCTCAAGAAAGGATTCATTAGAAGGAGCATCAGTCCTTGTGGAGTCCCTGCACTATTGGCACCAAAGAAAGAGAGTACATGGAGATTATGTACTCACTCTAGAGCCATAAAAAATCACTATCAGATACAGATTCCCTATGCCTAGAATGGAGGACTTAATGAATTTCCTAGGAGGGGCTAGATATTACTCCAAGTTGGATTTGAAAAGTGGGTACCATCAGATCCAGATTAGACAAGGGGATGAATGGAAGACTGCATTCAAGACCAATGAAGGGCTCTATGAATGGTTGGTGGTTCCCTTTAGCCTCTCAAACACTCCAAGCACAGTCATGAGTCTCATGAATGAAGTATTGAAACTTTTATTAATCATTTTGTGGTTGTATATCTAGATGACATATTGATTTTTAGTAAGAGTAGAGAAGAACATCTAACCCACTTGGAGTTGGTTTTGGAAAGGCTTAAACAAGAAAAGTTAAATGTCAATTTGGATAAATGTGTCTTCTTGCAGGAAGAGTTGGTGTTCCTTGGATTTTTCATCTCAAGGAGAAATCTCAAAATAGATCTAGAGAAGGTGGAAGCCATACTCAATTGGCCCACACCAAGGACTGCTAGTGAGGTAAAAAGTTTTCATGGACTAGCCATTTTTTAAAGAAAGTTTATTAGGGGTTTTAGAAATGTTTGTGCCCCTATGATTGGCATAATCAAGGGTGGAAGAAAGTGTCATTTTGTATGGACAAATGAAGCAGAGAAATATTTTGAGTACTTAAAAAGGAGGGTAGCAGAAGAACCATATTATTTTTGCCTGATTTTAAGAAAATGTTCATAATAGAATGTGATGCTAGTAATAGGGCCATAGGGGAGTCCTATGTTAAGAAGGAAAACCAGTAGCCTTCTTTAGTGAGAAGTTGAATGAGTAAAAACAAAGGTAATCAACCTATGATTTGGAAATGTATGCAATGGTTTAGTCTTTATGGAAATGGAGGTATTATTTATTGCCTAAGGAGTTCATAGTTTATACTAATAATCATGCTTTGAGATTTTTTAATAGACAAGACAAACTGAACCACAAACACATCAAGTGGGTGGAATATAGCCAAGCATACAATTTCACCATTAAACACAAGAAGGGTATAACCAATAAGGTTACAGATGCCCTTAGTAGAAGGAATTTGACCATTCAAGAAGTTAGATTGGAAAGTGTTGGAATCAATTCCATGAAGGGGATGTATGAATAGGATGAAGAATTTTTAGAGGCATACCAAGTATGCAAGGATATGAGTGATAGATATCATAGTGATTTTGAAAACTACATGTTGCAAGAGGAGTTACTTTTCAGAGGAAGTCAACTATGTATCCCTAGGGGATCCACGAGAGAGAACATCATAATGAAGAATCACTATGGAGGCTTAGGAGGTCGCTTTGGATTGGAAAAAACTTTGGATATGGTAAGAAGGTTCTATTTCTGGCCCAAAATGTAGATAGAGGTAAGACAGTTTGTTGAGAAGTTCATGGTTTTTCTTAAAGCCAAGGGTAGATCATCCAATGCAGGATAGTATAACCCTTTACCCATTCAAATAAGGCCTTGGGACTCCATCAACATGGAATTTGTATCGTGCTTACCAAGAACCAAATAGGTATATGATAGTATCTATGTTTTAGTAGATAGGTTTTCCAAAATGGCCCATTTCCTACCTTGCAAAACAACCCATGATGCCTCTCATATAGCAAGGATATTCTTCAAGAAGGTAGTGAGGTTGAATGGATTACCAATGACCATAATATATGACAGGGATTCAAAATTCCTTGTACATTTTTGGAGAACACTATGGAAAAGATTAGGGACAAATATGTCATACTAATTGGCATATCATCCTCAAACAGATGGCCAGACAAAGGTCATAAATATGTCACTTGGGAACCTATTGAGATGTCTGAAAAAAGACCATGGAGCCACATGGCATGCAGTAATACCGCAAGCAGAATTTTCCTATAATGACTCAGTGAATAGGAGCACTGGTCATAGCTCATTTCAACTTGTATAGGGGACACACCCTAGAGGTGTAATGGAGTTAAGAAATATTAGTAATATGGAAAGAAAGAGTGAACAAGAGGAATACTTTGTAGATGTCATGAAAGAAATTCACCAAGAAGTTAGAAGCAGACTTGAACAATCTTCAGGGAAATACAAATTGATAGCAGATAAGAGAAGAAGAGATGTGTAGTATAAGGTAGGGGAAATGGTAATGATCCACCTCCAAGAAGAGAGACTTCCTAAAGGGAAGTATACCAAATTGATGATGAAGAAGATGGGACCCTTCAAGATATTTCAGAAATGTGGCAACAATGCCTATAAAATTGATTTACCTCCAGACATTGGATTTTCTAACACCTTCAATGTCTGTGATAATTAAACCTATAAAGGTTCTGATGTCTGTGATGCAGGTCTAGAAGGAACATAGGAAGATTCAGTACTTCAACAACTTCCTCACCCAAATCAACATGAAGTTGAAGCCCTCTTGGATACAAGGGTCAGTAAACAAACCAGGAGGAGAGCATATCATGAGTATCTAATCAAGTCGAAGGACAAGCCATTGAAAGATGCTACATGGCTAACAAAGAAGGACATTGAGAAGATGGGCCTCCAAATTGTAGACATTAAAACTCAAGGGAATTGAGTTTCAGTGGCCTAAGGTGTATGGTGCAGGGAACCAAAGTTATATCCTTCATGTTATTCCCTAGTATAGATTAGGATCCTTTTGGATCAGTTGATAAATGAGAAAATGTAATAAGCCTAGTGTAAGATCTTTTGGATCCTAGGTGCAATTATACACCAGAATGCCAAAGTGATCAAATGGGAATAAAGTTGTGTTTTCTAGGTTTCTCACTAGGTATTAGGTCATTAGGAAATTTTTTTAATCCATTTGTGGCATTTCATAAGCCTAAGTGTGCAAAAGTTGTAAATTAGCAAAATTGTCAAAAATGTTGTTTGACAACATTGACAAATTTTCAAAAAGTTGCTTAGTATAGTTGAAAATTTGCAACTTTGGTTCATAAAAATTTGAATTATAGTTATGACCATTGAAAATAGTATTTAAACATGTTTGAAGCCCATTCATGGGTTGGCAATGGTTGTACAGACTTTTGGAAGAGAAAACAAATAATGAATTATGTTATCCTGTGAACAGTTACTGAGTTTTCAAGTTTGTAGATTCTGTATGGATTGGTACGTATAAAAATAAAATTGATTTTGTTTTCTTAGTGATCTATCTGATCATTTCTTCTGGTTTGGTTTGGTGAGAGAACCATGATTTACAAGTTCACTGCTTCTGTAAACCCCACAAACTAAGGGTAATTTTGTTATGGAGCCCTAACTTTCTTTCCCATAGTGGAAAATCATGGCCCTTTGGGAAATGAAATTTAGGGGAGTCATCTTAGTGATTCTAGAAGCACAGAAGTAGAGGACTCTATTGGAAGGGTTTTCCACCCAACCCTAGGTCAAATATCTCTATGCATATGACTAGGAAAGTAGGAGGAAGAGTGGATAACTAGTCTCATATATTGGAGAGGCTTTGTGAATAGTTGGGATCAACCATTTATATGACAAGGAAGATTCCTAAGGGTTTGAATTGGTTTCATTTACCCACTTTCAAATATTTTCTTTGTTATCCAAGCCCGGTATGATCAATTAGGCCAGTGGAGAAAGTGATAGTTTGATACTGCAGGAGTGAATTAAAAAATCCATCTCTTGGGTTTTGTAAGAAGATGATAAAGGGTATCCTAAAAGGTAATGATATAGCCAATTCATTTTTATAAGTTGAGAGTAATCCACCAAAAATAGTGTATAAAAGGCTACAAGGTTGACTGTCCTAATTTGAGTAGGATAGGTTGTGAGTGTTTANTGCAGGAGTGAATTAAAAAATCCATCTCTTGGGTTTTGTAAGAAGATGATAAAGGGTATCCTAAAAGGTAATGATATAGCCAATTCATTTTGATAAGTTGAGAGTAATCCACCAAAAATAGTGTATAAAAGGCTACAAGGTTGACTGTCCTAATTTGAGTAGGATAGGTTGTGAGTGTTTAGGAACTCCAAAAGTGAGTGATTACTAGTGTATTAGGTCATAATAAGACCTTACCACCATTTAATTTAATTCCCATATAGTTGGGGTAGAAATATTTCATTTTTTCCATTTGAGGGAAATGATCCCTAAAGCCCAAAGTTTATCCAAGTTGTGAGAAGTCCCTAGGAGATAGGGAGAGTTGTGGCATAGTAAATCCACTTAAGAGAGGAGGTATAGACCCTCTAGAAGTTTTTGGATCAAGGAGAAGGCTTAAGGTAGGGATTTGAGGTGCTTCTAGTCAAAGAAGACTCA
The DNA here is from genome assembly GCA_018584345.1 of Thuja plicata. Lineage (NCBI taxonomy): Eukaryota > Viridiplantae > Streptophyta > Pinopsida > Cupressales > Cupressaceae > Thuja > Thuja plicata. The sequence goes on from MU224466.1 coordinate 240,099, forward strand.
TATAGGTTTTGTGGTTGCTTGCTCTACATCAGGCTCACAACCACAAAATATGAAAAGAGATAGAATTGACCAGCAAGATCAACACACTTCTGCACACAAACATAGATCTCCTAGAAACATATTTTAAATCACCTCACATATAACCATGCATGAGTCTTATCTGATACAAATATTGATCTAGAGACAGTCACTAATCCAGATACCCAACAACTCAACTCCTTGCTATTATATATACAACATCATGAGATCCACTAGGTCAACCAAAAAATTCCTGCATTGGTAAGGAATGAAATGAGGACCACCTCGAACATTACAAAACACCTCACTCAATTCAACATGCCACACCATATCCAAAGCACTCGGTTCTAATGGGCATGATCAACATGTTACACATACATAGCTAGGACAAAAATATACAAGGGATACACATCTAAACAGGATCGATCCAATCAACAATATGTTGCATCCAAAGAAGAACACTTTCTGAAACGTTTCAGTGAAAACCTTAAGTAAAACATATAGAATATCACAGAACATCAACCAATACACACCATATTTTCCAAAGTTAGTCGGTTATACAATAACTGATACACCAATTGGGTGGAATAAGTATATGTTCACATCAATGGTAATATTAATGACAACTACATAGATCTCATCAACCTCACATTCTAATAGGATCAACTCTCACCACCTAATTACAAAAATATAATCAGACTCAATACCATATTACATGTAGATGAAGCAATGTAGACTAGACATAGCACAAACCCAAATCATCCACCTCAAACACAATACACCTCTCATAATTATGCCTCAAACATTTACAACACACTACAAGCATCTATTCAGGCAATAACACGAAGAATACCAACATACTGATGAAAAACATCAATTGCGAGCTCAATGGTCAATGAAAACATGAAACACAAAAGGAACATGATCCAGATACATCCATAAGCATCATGAATTACCATATAAATATCCACACTAACAAAAATTACTGGAATCATGTTAAAAATAATAATAGAAATACAGAGAGAAACAAGAAATGTTTAATTCAATGAGCAGGAGATAGGAGATTTACCATGAATTAGCACAAAACGAGGAGCATTCACCAAAGAAAAAAACAACAAGGAGACAAGATTTTGGAAGGGGGAAAGCATGAAAAAACCCYTGTGAATAAGTATGAATGGGAAAATTTCCAAGAGAGAGAGATAGATCCAAGCTCATACAAATGAGTCACTTGAAGTGACAAAGTGCTACAACTAGTGCTTGAACTAAAGAAATGAGAAGAAAAACTCTCTTAAGTAGAGATGGAAGAAAGAGTTGAAGTGTAACTCCCATGTGCATGAGCCACATTCATAAAGTGTGTGCCACTTGTGATATTTCCTCTTAGGGAGGAATCTAAGGGATACCTTGGTTTATCCCAATTAAATAATACAATCAAGGGATTACATAAAATGAATCACCTACATAATGCAAGTAAAGATTAATTTCTAACACCCCCCTTTAATCTTTACTTGGGGTTTTACAAAAATCTGCAACTTGATTTTCTCGTAGTAGAGGAGGTAAATTTGCTTGTCTTCACTTTGTGTTAATATGAGGTGATGGTGAATAGATATATGTTTCAATCTTGAAATAGGAGTCCTTTGAGTGTTGCAATACATAGGTTTGGGTGTTTGAGGAGATGGGCCCAAATGTTCAAGTACACATTGAGATTGATCATAGTTTCTTCTCCAAAAAATATCACCTAAAAAAAGATAATAACCACAAGTGGATCTCCCATAATTGGGATCTCCCTTTAGATATGAGTTAGTAAAATCTGATAAAGTAAAAATAGATTGAGAAACATTAAATACATCATCCATTTCATAAAGAGATTTTGTAAACCAAATGAAATCATCACTAGATGCAGAATCAAAAGTAGAGCTAGTATGGTCACTATCGATAATATTAGCATTATCATAAGGAGGAAGATTAGGGTTTAGAGAAGGAGGTTGGTCCTCAAAAATAACCATTTGAGTGTCACAAAATTCATAATCCACGTTGGAGCGAATAGGAACATCATCTCTTGTAAGACATGAGGGCAAAGTGACATTGAGAAACGTATCAATAATTTCATCTTCATGATCTAAAATATCATCCAAGGTAGGATAGGTACAAGAAACATCATCAACCTGTAACATGTTAGCGATAGTGTCACAGTTTGGTGTAGAGTTAGGGTGAGTTTGAAGTGTGTTCTCCAAGGTATGCGAAACCTGATGAGCCTCAATAAAATCGAAGATAAGGTAATATAAGTCTGCATGCAATGAGAATCCAATTAGGACAAATGCTTCCTCATCTTTAAACTGCCAGGCATCCCGGTCAGCCTGAGGAGTGGTGGATGTCGGTTGCAAAATTGGTGAAGTCACAATATCTGAGAGGTGTCGAGATTTTAGAAAATCAAACATGCGCGGCCTCCAAACAAAATAATTTGAATGAGTAAGTTTAAAATCTGGCATTAAAGTAGACATGATTAAATATCAAATTTAACTGAAATAAGGCTAAATACAAGATGCAAGATATAATGAAGAATCTAAAAAACTAATTTAACGCGATTAGTAAATATCAGTATGCCAGAAATATTAAATGTTCAAATAAATTTAAATTTTCATTAAAGTGATGAAACAAATTTTAATGACAATTAAATAATAAATTAACAATTGAATTGAGTTTATAATAATAAACTAGAAATGGGTTTAAAATGATTGTGAGAAAGATAAAGTGAGCCCAAATGTATAACTGTTTAATTTTTTTGTTAAAAAAAAATTAAAGTTAATTTTAAAAATTAATGTATTTTGATAAAAATAAACTTTGATAGTAAAAATATTAAGCAAATATGATAAATAAAAGAATCTAAAAAAATAGAAAGATGGAAGATAAACTATTTTAAAGAAGAAAATGTTTTGAAAAACAAGTAGTTTTACTATTGAAATGATATCGTTTGAAGCTAAATTAAAACTATTAATTTAAAAACTATTTAAAAACAAATGAATTAAAATATTAAAAATGTTATTTAAAAAAAATGTAAAAGTCAAACTAATTTCAAAACTTTCAAAGTAATTAAACAAACCAATACTTGCTACGTACAGAATAGATACATTCAAACTAATTATTAAAAAATAATGAAATAATGATTACCTGCAATGAAAGTAATATAAAAAAAATTATCAGACCACAAGAGTTAGAGAATCCCTGCAAATGACACACTAAGATACATATGGCGTGTTGCTATGAATATGCTGCCAAGGAGAGAATGGGAGACTATCACTTAGACTAGATCAAAGACAAAACTTCTATACTAAAAAAGATTAAAAATAATGATGAAAAAAAATGTTATACTAACAGACTTAGAGCACAAATGATTTCTTCCCGACTTATCTAATATAAATATGTTAAATTTTTTTTTAAAGAATGTAAAAAAAGTTAGAAAAACCACAGATAAATGAATAAAAGTCTAGAGAATGATTAAAAGTCCAAAGAATCCCCCCTACAGGAATAATGGACAGGAATAATGGAAGAAGCGTGCCAAGGGTGAGCACCGCCTGTCAACAGAAAATAGAGACGTTATGAGTGGCAAAAATCTGATATTATCCTGTGCTAAGAAGGCTACAAGTTATCAACGTGTATCAACATTTTTATTAAAAAAATGTTTTGGCAGAAGACTTAAGAAACGTGAATCAATTTTATCATCAAAACATTTTAATACAGCAGAAAAATCATATTTAAAAATAGTAAAAATGTTTTGAAAGAAAAAAAGATGAAAAGAAGGCTGGGAAGCTGGAAAAAATAGCGAAAGGAGAAAAAACAGCGACAGATAGATGTAAAACGCTGGTGAAACTTTGGTAAAGTGCAACGAAGGAAGTAAAAGGTGGAGAAACTCATATTAAAATTGCTAGAGTATGAAGCAGGCTACGAGGGGTAAGAAAGATAAACAATAATGATGTGAAGGAGAGAAGTATAAAATCTCCTAATACTGTGATAGATCTCAAATAAAATGAAATGCTGGAGGAGACAAAATGAATTTAAACAACAAATAATAAATGTTGTGCTGAATATTAAGAGGAGGATGAATGCAGATGGCAGAAGGAAGATTAGAGGAGCAGAATGAAGAGAAGAAAAGGCTGCGCTAGGAAAAGAACATGCAGACAGAAAAAAAAAACACAACCTGTAGAGAACTGTTAGTAAACATTTATTTAAAAGATTTAAAAATAAACAAAGATGGAGCTATGATGTTAAAAAAAATCAGAGATAAGCCTGCAACAAAGATATTAATGCAGATGTTAGAAGCTATTATCAGATAACCAAAAAAATAACAGAACCAGAGATTAGATTATAAAAAACTAGTTTAAATAGCAACCGATCCAGCATACAGAGATTAATCTTATTGAATCCTCCAAGGATATTTATACAGAATCTTGAAACCACTTAAAAAAAATTGTAGATTAAAAGAATAGCTATATTTAATTTGGAGAATAAAAAACTAGAGATAGAATTTTTTGTGAAACCTGCACAAACAAAATAATGAATAAAGATATAAATTTTTCATGAAACCTACAAAATCGAGAACCTGAACAAACCAAAAAGTGAAACCAATAGATAGATCGGGTTTGGCGGTAAACCAGCCAAAACCCAAAAAAAATTTCAAAATTTTCTCTCAATTAGATTAGTAAAAAAAAATAAACTCTCTCAAGAGTCTCCGATATTGGAGTGTTCCAAGATATGGTAGCTCCTTCACCTGAAAAACTCAATAGAATATTAAACCAACCTGCTCTGATACCATGTTAAAAATAATAACAAAAATATAGAGAGAAACATGAAATGTTTAATTCAATGAGCAGGAGATAGGAGATTTACCATGAATTAGCACAAAATGAGGAGCATTCACCAAAGAAAAAAACAAGGAGACAAGATTTTGGAAGGGGGAAAAGCATGAAAAAACCTTTGTGAATAAGTATGAATGGAAAAATTACCAAGAATGAGAGAGAGAGAGAGAGAGCGCCAAGCTCATACAAATGAGTCNGCATTCACCAAAGAAAAAAACAAGGAGACAAGATTTTGGAAGGGGGAAAAGCATGAAAAAACCTTTGTGAATAAGTATGAATGGAAAAATTACCAAGAATGAGAGAGAGAGAGAGAGAGAGAGCGCCAAGCTCATACAAATGAGTCACTTGAAGTGATGAAGTGCTACAACTAGTGCTTGAACAAAAGAAATGAGAAGAAAAACTCTCTTAAGTAGAGATGGAAGAAGGAGTTGAAGTGTAACTCCCATGTGCATGAGCCACATTCATAAATTGTGTGCCACTTGTGATATTTCCTCTTAGGGAGGAATCTAAGGGATATCTTGGTTTATCCCAATTAAATAATACAACCAAGGGATTACATAAAATGAATCACTTACATAATGCAAGTAAATATTAATTTCTAACAAATCACCAACATAATCATACCAAACCTCAGGAACACTAGCTACGATGACAGTAAACCTTGAAAAAATACTTACAAACCTCTAAACCATGAACCACTTGAGTTAAGGAAACACATAAATGTCCCAAGCATGCCTCCAATCCACAGAGTAAGATATTACAATGTGGAGCAATGCAGATCAAAATAATACTACTCTAACACCACTAAACAACAAAAAAAGAAGTCACAACACAAATACTCATAGATCGCTCAAATATCCATGCGAACCTTTGAAACTTGAACTAAATCAACTATAGACAACCCTCTACAAACTCTTTAATTTGCAAACAATAATCTTCCTCATACTTTCTACACTGATAAAACTAACTCATTAAACTTCACTACATCACTATCTTAGACAGAGAAATATGTTGACATCAATGACAACATTAATCTGTCAAATATCTCTTAAGAACATATTTTCATATTCTTCCTATAGAAATTGGCCCTAATTTTTCATTCATTTATGGATTGGATATCATTAGTTATCTATCTCTGTGTATGTTGTTTCTTCCTTATAATAATTTTTATGCATGCTAAAAATTATTTTGTTTGTAAGATATAGGTTAGATCATGGAATATAAGGTAAATCTCCCCCAACAATAGTGGGAAGTTAGAATTGAAGCTTGGTTTACACCTAGTAACTTTCCTTGGTATTCATCATGCATTTTTCACACGTCCAAGATGCAATCAGAGATATAATTTGTAATGATTGGCTATTGAATGATCCTTATGCCTTATTCTTTGAGGCTACATCTCATTTTCTAACTTTTGTCATAGATTTACTACAGGACTATATAGTTTTCTATAACATTGCCACAAATTAGATTCATTTAAATTTATTTAATGAGAATATGCTTGATCATATTTTTTTTTTACCCTAGCAATGATGGTTTACTGAGAGGGGGGCGTGAATCAAAAAATATTGAAACTTAATACTTTAAAATCTAAAGCTTTGATTCAACTTAGTGATTCAAATAACAACAACAATCAAAACTGTAAACTCTTCACAAACTTGATAAGAAGCATATAACATTAGCAAATAACATTCACAGTTATCAAGCATCACATATAATACCAGATTTAATGAGGAAGCCCAATTTGGGAAAAAACTATGTGGAAATTATCATCCACAAAAAGAAATAATCTTCTGAAGTATGCTCAGTTAAGAGCCAATCCGGTTAAAGATTACAATGCACATTTGTTAGATGTGACCCTATTAGGGGATTTACCTCATACCTATTAAGATCTTCACCCTATTAGGAATGGCCTGATTAGAGGGCTCAAATATTCATCCTATAATTTTACCTTTCTCAATGATTTACAAAAGGACTTGTTAGGTCCACTTGGTTAAGAGATTCTATGTTACAAATGTTAGTAAGCAACAGTGTACTGATTTGACCTATGATTTTGCAACTATACTTTGCTTGATCAAATCCCTTGTTCATTCTCTGAAACTAACTGGCACTAACAATTCATTAGTCTCTCCTCTAGACTGGTTATCCAACTCTTTCACTACTCTTCTTGGTAGCTCTTCAACTATTCACTTTGCCTGCAACTCTGTATAAACATATAGAATCATCAATATATAGGCCTTGTTTTGCCTCTTAATCCTATTGATTAGGTTTTCCATCAATTACGCTCAACCGTTAGATCATCATAATTGAACTGATACAATTTATTTATAACTCTGTTAGGCAGTTAACCTTGCCTTGTGACTTGCACTTTTCTTGTAACTCACAACTTTCTTTTTCTGCTTAATCTACATCACTGATTTTAAACTTGATTTTTCATGACTGTATATATTGTAACAAACTTTGGCTTTATCCTTAGTATCTTCTTGATCTCTATGCCTCCACATTAAATTTGTTCTTCTCCTTGGATCCAATCTCTATTCATACTATGTTTCATGCTCGGTGACTTTGGTGAATATTTTCACTAGGTGTCTGACTTCACTCGGTTACCAACCTTTCTCGGTAACAGACTTTGCTTGTTTGTCAACTTCTCTTGGTGACTTTCTTTTCTTTGCTCGACCAACTAACACTTCACTTTTTAATAACTAGGTTGTTCCCTTTACTAACTTGACCTTTTTTCTTTACTGACTTAACTATTGTAAATATATTACATGCAATATGAATGAGAGGGAGGGGGTGAATCAGGAACCAATAAAACTTATTCTTCTTTAACCTCAATTAGATTATCCAATATGATTGTAAGCATAAAAACTAAATAATCATTTATAACTGTATAGTTAGAAAATGGAAGCACTTTATTTATAGATGTGTTTAGCCTTCTGAGTAAGTGGTTTGGGGTCATGGCAAGCGCCTTGAATGGGTTCTTGATCTTGACATGGCTTCCCCCCTGTTATGTCCCTCTTTTTCACTCCTATTTGACCTAATTTCTGCATTCTAAATTGCAGACTGATGATTCTGGGATTCAGTGTCAGGGTCAACCTTTTAGGTCTATGTTAACCTTGACCCTAACCTAGGTTAGGGTTGACCTTGACCCTGACCTAGGTCAAGGTCGAACTCAACCTTGACCCAGGTTTCAGATCCTGGGGTCTCACATTTTTTGGAGGTCGGCCTTTGAAAAAAGCATTTCCCACTTCTGGGTTGGCTGTTTCAGGTTCCGAAGCATTGATTCCTAAATTATATTTAATATAGGTCCTCTCCTAGGGTTAAAGGCTTTAATGGGAATTTAATCCTCCTATGTAGGCCTCCTTGGAAGATTGTGCCCTAATTTTATATAAAAGGGAATCTTTCTCTCTCATTTTCTCTAACCATCATCAAGTGAACTAAGTCTTCTAATCGTGATCAAGCATTCTCAAACTATCTTCAAGTGTGATTCAAGCAAGCAATCAAGCAATATTTCAAGCAAGCATCCATCCATTCAAGTATCCATTTTCATGAAGGAGATCCATTGGAGGCCATTGAAGGATTGAAGCTACATAGTGCCCTCTTTGGTGATCTCTCCATCCACCTTCTTGCAAGCCTATTCCAAATTCAAGAAGCCATTCAAGACTTGGTGTTGGAGATCTACAAGAAAGATATTGAAGACATCCTACCTTTCTATATTCCACATTTTGAAGTATACTTGTGGATCCAAGGATTTGAATGCTCCACAAGGACTTTTACAAGTAAGGTAAATTTATGCATTTACATTGTTTACTTCTGCAATTTCAATTACATATATTTGAGGTTAATTCCTAAACCGGGGTTTGACCAAGGCAAACGCCTCCCCCAAAACAAAAAAAATCTCCTTTTTCTTGCAGGTACAGGTTCAGAACACTTGATTTGAGACCAAATCTGGATACCCTTTTCGGCTTTCTTTCGGATGGCGCGAACAGATTTTCTATCGGACCTGTGTAGGTTAGGGTCGACATTATTGGGTCAGGGTTGACATTTGTGGGTCAAGGTTGACCTTTTTAATAAGATGACATCAGAAAGGAAAAATATTTCTAGGTTTTGTTTGTCTCTGCATTTCAGTTCGGGATCAATTGTCAGTTTTTCCAAAAACAGTCCACAGACCTCAGAAAATAGCATTCTTTGATCTGAAATATTTCAAGGTTAGTGCATTTTCCCCATTCCTTCAATTACTGCCATATATCATTTCTATACATATAATTAACAGAATTTAAGGTATCTCTCTTTTTATTCTCCTTTCCAAATAGTTGATTCATTTGTGCATTAGGCCTTCTCTTGGGTTGATCAACTTGGATCTCCCATTTGTGTATTTGAGGATAAAAGAGGAACATATTATCTTCTCCCTAATCACAACTTCAATACACAATCAATTCAATTCAATTAAGGTTAAGGAATTCAATACAATCTAGGCAACTCAAAGAAAAATTTGCACATTTCCTATTTCAAACATTATATTTCAAGATAATTAATAATCTATCAAACACTTCTTTCTTAACACATTACACATTTTTAATAAACACATATCTATTTCAATCCATCCCTTTACATTTTATTAAGAAAGATATTTTCTTATCTTACATTTTGGTGAACCCGCGATAGACAACTCTTTCTTTTTGGTGTTAGATTTACATTTTTTTATGCTAGATCTTGCATTTATTTTCTTTCTCAAATTGCATTTAAATTCAATAGATCAAAATTTTGTGTTAGTTCATTAGCATTGTATTGGTGTATGAGCTTTTACCACATCTAGTCCTACTTATAGTATCCCGGTTAGAAGAACCCATAGACTTATGAGTTCCTTTGATCCTGAGTCTTCCTCTCCTTTCCTTAGGATCCAGGATGACAATTTGATAACTCATGATTCCAATCCTTCCATGGAGCATAACTCTTCTCACTCATCTCATGATGAAGATGACGCTTTAAGAGTTCCTCCTGAACAAGTGCAAAATCTTTCAACCGAACTTGATAAAATGGGAAATTGGGTTATCCAAGAAAACCATAATCAAGATTCTATCCAAGCTATAGAGGCTCTTAAGAAATTTCTCTGTGATAATGATCAAGGTATTAATTTCTTGTGTAGTATTACTCATCTTGTGAATTTTAATGTTAAGCCTTTAACTCAAGAAGCTCAAGCGTTAGGGGTCACACCTATTGTCACTAGTGTAGGACCTTCTTATGTTCCTCTACCTAGTATTCCTACTTACACTCCTCCTTTAATAACTTCTCTCCCAAGCGCACCTATTCCTGTGAGTGCTCCACCGGTACCTTTACCTACCTCGCAACCCTCATATCATAGTGTGCCTTTTACTTATACTAATCCTCTTCCAACTATGGGTCCTAATGTTCCACCAGTTGTGTCTTCTATTCCTGCTACTTCTTACACTTTTCCTAGTGTTCCTAATATTTCTATGCCACCTGTTTCCTCTAATGATTCTACAATTATTAGTTTGGCTCAAACTGTG
>MU224466.1:266051-299126 GCA_018584345.1 Thuja plicata
GGTAGCTATATTCTTACCCACATGTATAGGGAGCTCCATGAGATTATTTATTAGTATACTCAGAGCATGACTGTAGGGATCTTGATTCTGCAGATCTGGGCCTGGGAGAACATCCCAGTGATATGACCCATTATAGATAGGCAGTGAGTACCTGAGCAGCCTTATGTGTATATGTATGCAGGTTTGATACAACAACCCCATCTAGGCAAGGTAGAGTATTGGCGATGTCTTTTTGACAATATAACAGTTGTAGTATGGCTGTCGTACTTGGATTGTGAGGAGTGGGCCTCTGATGGGAGATAGCTTCCATTTTTCTTCTAGAGTAGGTACCTGATCAGATGGACTAGATACATCATAGATCGTTTCATACATACCCATGTATTGAGACAGTTTGGCCAACAATAGGGAAAGAGTCAGGATTTGATAGTATATGCTCAGATTCATGATGAGATACCATTGTGGTGCCCTTAGCTGAGGTATGAGACCGCGCACTAGGAGATTACAGATATGGTCAGAGTTGATTGGGATCTTTAGCTTGATATTGTAGATGGAGGTTGTTCAAATGGATATGTAGCAGAGATGCTTTAGCATCCATTTCCATGGTTTACAGTTCCTGAGGAGGCGATTCCTCGTATTGAGGACCCTGTAGATTATGATCCTGATGATCACCTTGCCAAAGGTAGAGGAGGAGCACTGAGAGATAGGGGTGTTGGGGGTAGGGATGGAGGATGAGATGATGGGCGAGATGGTAGACAACCTCTTGCAGATGATGGGGATGATGGTGGAGATAATAGGGGTGGTGGAGCTGTGGGTGGTACTGGAGAGGTGGCCAATGGCAGTGGAGAGGGTCAATGCATCTGCTTAAGATTTGTTTCTCTAAGGATGGATCCAGGGCCTTTACTTATAGGAGAGTAGCAGAGACAACAACAGAGGCCACAGGACAGGTCACAAGAGAGGCCCTCAGGCCATTATTCTGGTAGGGACGGAGATCCCTTATCATAATGTGAGCAGGAGCATGAGTAGCTCAGGGCCAAGATTACTACATTAGAGGCCAGGCTCATCACAATAGATGCTAGGATCATGGTAGTAGATGCTTTTCTTGCTGATAGAGATACAAAGCTAGAGAGGCTTAGAGAAAAGAGAGATACATAGGCTTGGACCGCAGTACACCAGGTGCAGAGAGCGACACACTATTATGCCTTATATCATACTGCAGTACCAGAGGGGAAGAGAATCACATCTTTCTCATGGTTGGCACATTAGTTAGAGGGGGCCATGCCTCCTCCAGTAGTTCCATTTGTACCACCTCCTCCTCCTCCAGATCAAGGAGAGGGTGGGAGTCAGAGTTGATTTTATCATATATATTATTGAGGTTATATTGTATATCTGGATCTTTCTGAGATCATTCTTTTATACGATGACACTTTATACATATATATCCGATTCATCCTGAAACTGATACTTTGATACTCTTTGTGTAGACTTGTGTCATAGTTTTGATTTGTACCATAGTTTTGATATATATATCAGATGCAGTGGTTTCTAATTCTGTATTGTTTCATGAGTTCTCCTTTCTTTGATAGATGATGTTGCACATGTGATTAGGTTTATCTTGGTCTTATGATGAGTTAGATTTTTAGATGATGATATCATTTATGCGTTTGGATTTATCACTGATATAAATATGTTTTAAATGATACTATGTGAATATGCAAATGTATGTTTTTTATTTTTTCTTATTCAAGTAAAATGTGTGGATACACTTAGGATGTATAAATAAATGTAATGTATAAATGCTTTTTTATATTTTTTCTATCTTATTTATGAATGTATAAATGTATGCTATGGATGTGCAATGATATGAATATCAATAATATTGAATTGATGTAATTAACCTAGATTTAGAAGAAAAATTGAAATCATTTTGAGCTCAAATTCCTTATGCTTTTGTTTCTTTCAAAAATGAATCATGCAATCCCTAAATGCAACTATATGTAGACTCTTAGGACTTGTCATTGATTTGTAGATATTGTAACATTTTTATCATCATTGGGCTCTGCTTGGAACAAATGCCACCTGATAGTACAACCATCACTAATACCCACTAATATTATGAAGGTATGAATACTATTTTTATCGGGTGTAATGTCGGAAATAGACTTAGGCATCAAGGCATAGAAGCTAGGATGACAAGCTAGTCACCTTCCTTTTACTATATCAGATTCAGCGTAAAGTAAGATATTGGACCTGCAATGACCTTGGAAATTCATATCCTTGGGTACATTATGCTTCGTATACCTTAGTGAGAATATGAGTTTAGAAAATAGACAAGGAAATTGTTTCAACCTCATTGTAGTTTACACATAACAAAGATCGAGACATATGCGGCTATCCACTCATGGTGGAAGATCTTACCATAAACATCTAAGTTAGGTGAAATTTATAGGATCTTTTGGAACAATCACCATATGCAGAAAACCAAAAATTGTTATGCCCCTTGTCCTTGCAACTCTTTGTCTTTGTGCAGATATCATGGAGTAACTCGGAAGACATAACAACCATCAATTGAGAATCAATCAAAGAGAACTCATAACTACTTATATGCCCCTAGTTAAAGCATCATCAGAACATAAAAGAGTTATAATCAAACCAAGATCAAACGGTGTTTAAGTAATATTGAGAAATACTATTGATTCATTTTTCAAGCGCAGTAGATATTCATCAATCAAAATGGGGAATTTAAGCAATATGTATTCCATGTCTGTGTATTTTTCCTATTTTTCAATCCAATGTAAGTCTTAGGAACACCGTTCATGTGAGTACAATGTTTGTGCCAGATAGGTGGTTCATAAAAGACACACCCATGTTTCGTGAAAAGGTCATTTTGGTGCAAGTATCGAGAAGCATTGTGTCACAAGAAAAACCATCCTGGGAAAACCTAGCAGACGCAACTTAACATGCTAGAAAAAGATGCCCCCAGTGCAAAATGACTTGTTCCTAAGAGAGAAATGCAGACAAATCCCAAGCAAGGATAGGATATTTGTAAGGAAAAAAAGTCAAATCTTAGCACAGGTGCAATCGTGAAGGTCTAGTATTAGCAATGTATTGATAGATAGAGCGTAGAATACAAGTGACACCTGATTGCGAGGTTTTCACCACTTGGCTAAAATTTTCATTCTTTTTTCTACTAGGATGCCCGTATTAACAGGTTGTCATCAAGGCACTTTTCTCTTTTTCAATTTTTTTGCTATTTTTTATTTTTTGAATGTTTCTATAGTACCAAGGTGTCTGTTTTCTAGGTTTTCACCAAGGATACCTTTTCTTCAGGGATTTTTCCACTATTTTTGGATTTCTTCATGATCAATTTTTTGATGTTTTTGGTATTTTCTGAGTTTTTCACTATACAGGCTCTACTAGCCAAACATCAAACGTAGAACCGCTTCAAATGTAGAGTATTGATAGGATATGGAAGGATGTCTCCCTCAAGTGTAGCTAGTTGATATGCTCTAGTCCCAAAAGTAGCAGTGATGACATAAGGTCCCAACCAATTAGGTTCAAACTTTCCTTTTTGTTCCCGGTTAGGCTGGTTCTTAGGATTCTCCTTTAGGACAAGATCCCCTACCTGAAATTGTCATGGTTTAACCTTTTTATTGTATCCTTTGGACATTCATGCTTGGTATACCTTCAGATGATCGAATGCTTGTTACCTGCGCTCATCAAGCAATTCTAGTGCATTCACCATATCCATGCGGTATTGCTCATCAGTAACAAGGCCTTGTAAAGAAACCTGCAAAGATAGGATTTCAACCTCAATAGGTAGTACTACTTCAGTGCCAAAGACTAGGGAAAATGGTGTGCCTCTAGTTGGTATTCTGGTGCTTGTTCTGTAGGCCCATTATGCAGGATTTAGTTGTAAATGCCAGTCCCTGCAAGACTTACTCACAGTTCTATGTAAGATCTTGAGAATATTCTTATTAGATGCTTCATCATGTCCATTACCTTGAGGATAATGATTGAGGAGCAATGTTGAGTGATGTGGAACTTTTCATAAAGGTCATCAATGTCTTGGTTTTTAAATTGGCCCCCATTGTCTGTTACAAATTAAGAGGGTATCCCATATCTACATGTTTTCAAGTGGCTTTGATTAGAGGCATGGCTTCGACCCACTTTGTGAAATCATTAGTGGTCGTAATGTTGAACTTGTGTCCATTTGAAGAATTAGGATATATTTGTCCAACCAAATCAAAGGCCAATTGCTGAAATGGCCAATGTGTTATGAAAGGTATGAGTTCTCTGGCAGGAGCATAATGTAGTTCAAGATGAACATAGCCACATGTTTTCAAGTGGCTTTGATTAGAGGCACAGCTTCGACCCACTTCATGAAATAATTAGTGGTCGTAATGATGAACTTGTGTCCATTTGAAGAGTTAGGATATATTTGTCCAACCAAGTCAAAGGCCCATTGCTGAAATGGCCAATGTGTTATGAAAGGTATGAGTTCTCTAGCAGGAGCATGGATGAGATTTCCATGTGTCTGGCATTTATGACATGTTTTGGAAAATTGAATAGCATCGTTTTCCATCATAGGCTAGTAATAGCCTACTCTGAGTAGTTTTTTAGCTAATGAAAAGTCATTTGAATATGATCCACATACACCTTCATGGACTTCTTTTAATGCACGATCTGAATCTTCATGTTCTAAACATTTAAGAAGTGTATCATCGAGACCTTGTCTATATAAGTTATTAGTTATGAGGACATAACACGATGTTGTCCTAATTAAGGCTCATTTTTCATTCTTAGATAGATCATTGGGTATAGTTTGGTCAGTTAGGTAAGCAATGATTTTAGCATACCAAGATTGGTCTTGGGTGTTCAAAGAACAAATTACTTGGTATTCAGGGGTATTACTTTGTTTTGTTTCAACCATTTAGGTTTGTTGGAGTTGGTGGATTTGTTTTCACTTTGGAGAGTGATTTCTCCCCTTTTAACCATGACTTCTTCGATACAGATGGCATTCTTGATCATCCTGTCGAAGCTGGGGGAATTTTGCATTTGTAATGCATATTTCAACTCAGGTATCAGGATATTAACAAAATTTCTATTTTCTCAGATTTGGGAATGGCTCTTGAATACCGTGCAAATATTTTCCTCCACCTTTGTAGAATGTGTGTAAAGGATTCGTCAGTCTTTTGTTTAGTGTTACATAGATCCATAATAGTCACATCATGTTATATATTATAGGAGTAATGTTGGATAAATCATTGAATTAACTCCTCAAAGTTATTACCTTAGGTGTAAGCTTTGAAAACCACTCCATGGAATTGCCTCCTAGGTTCCCTGGAAATAGCCTCATGAGGTATGTAGGTTCATGCATGTATTCTATGCTCAGAGAAAAAAATTCTCTCACATGGTCATGTGGATCAGTCTCTCCCGTATATTTGTCATATTTTAGCCTTGCCATTTTGGGAGGAAATGGGACCATAAAAATACTCTTATCGAAAGGAAATGGACAAATGGAGTCCAAAGAGTATTTCGTCTTGGGTTTAGCCTTCTCCTATTTGAGAGTTGCAAGCTCAGTTTGTATCAAGGTTAGTTGTTTGGCAAGAATAGATATAGGAGTCGACACCTCCTTTTATTTTAGTTGTTCAACATCCTAATCCTTGGATAATTTTACGCTAGTGGATGCTAGATGGAGAAAATATTTCTCTTTATCTTCGCCAATTATCTTTTCCAATGTATTTTGGAATTTCTTGCTCTGTTTAAGTTGTATTCTTCTTCAATGATGTCTTCCTCACTGTTTGAACCAAAGTAAGCAAGGTCAAAGTGTTGTTCTTCATCATCGCTATCTTCGTGCTTTTGGTTCTTATCATTGTCATATTCCTCAAAGGCCTTAATCCATTTGTGAGTGGGTCTTTCCATTTTTGGGGAGTGTAAATCGAATAGGGAACTACGAGATGTTTCTCCTTGCTGAAAGTTTAGTGATCTTGGAGGTGCTTCTGATTCTTTAGAAGTGTACTTGGTGCATCTTGTACTAACCATGTATTTGTATCTCAACTTTGCCAAAGTTTCCTGATAGTGTCAAGTAGAGTCTTAAATCATTCAAGTGAGTGTGTCTAGGTAGAGGTGTCATTTGTGTTTTGGTGGAAGTAAATGATTCCAGCATCAAAGGTTTAGAATGCCCTGATAATGAGCTAGGAATCAAGTTGTTTTGAAAAGTGAATAGACCACACATATTGAGAATAATTGCGATAAACTGACAAGACATGCAAGGAATACATTTGAAAAAGTTCTTTGAAACAGCAACATGGAGACCAAAAAAGACAACAGGGACATACTAAAGAGCCAAAAGGGTATCCAAATCCACTGAGGTTTTCTGAGAAACTAATCTACAACTTCCCACTATCCTAGATGCGAGCCATGATATACAAAATATGAGCCTCTGATGAACCAGATGTAAGCTAAGAAATGCAGGATGTGAGATTTCTCCCTAAATGTGACATAGTACTAACTAGATGCGATTCAGGATACCATATACAAGCTAGGAAATATAGGATACACTTTTCTAATGTTTCTATCAGACTTTGTCAGTTTCATAAAATTTGTTTTGGAAGTTCGTGAAGTTCATTTGATTGCAGATTGTGTTAGGAGGCATTTCGGTGTTTGTAAAAAATATGTACTTCAAGGATTGAATTTTGTTTCTTGTTTTTGAATGATTTATCTGGTTAGTGATCTTTCAGAAATATCAAGCAGATTTGCATTGTTAGGGGAATAGACACATCCTTATGCCCTATTTTCTAGGTAGAGGACAAAAATCCTTGCTCATTGACTTAGGTACACACTCAAATGCTAATCAGAATATGGCCATCACCAAGTACACAATGGCTCCAGTCATGATGCCATATTAGTCGACTCCAAATACAAGTGAGGGCATGATATGATGATTGTCTCGGGGCAATTAGTTTTTTCCTTGCACATGGATTATCACCCTTTTGGGGATGAATCGGGTAGTTAGACTATAAAGTTTATTGTTTGTGATGGGGAAATCCATTCGAATTGAGGCGTATAGTGCTATGAGTACTCAAATATGTGTATTCCCGCAAGAAAGATTCAAGAGGCTCCACTCTACACATACCCAAGCATGTTCAAGGAATGATGTCAAAATTTTGAGAACAAAACTGATTCTGTCTTTCGAGGCTTTGGCCTACAAGGAAGAAATTATTTATAGTGATTTGGAAGGGTTTACGTAAAACCTGTCCTCACTTGGGTCATTCCTAGGAGATTTTTTTTCTCAACTGGCAGACCCTCTACTGTTTAATAAACATACAAAGGCTTAGCGAGCGTGGGATTTCTAGATTTCTGATTCTTCAAAAAGAAGAAGAGCATACACTCCTAGTCCATGTCATTTTCTCCCAAAATACTCAAATCAATGTTCATTCCCTCAAGCTATTTGAGCTTGATTTAATTATTCCTAGATTATGAAAGTATTGCATGTGAAAGAAAATTTTGTTTTGTTCATTTGACCACAGTTCTTAGTGCTTTGCTTTGTTCAATTACTATCCCAAAATGAATTAAGCGATGTGTTTGTTCATTGAGCAACAAAATTTAGTGATTTGAGTTTGTTCATTTACTATCCAAAATTGAAATTTAAATAGTGTGCTTGTTTTGTTTTGTTTAGTTACCCCATTTTCCTTTCAAGTTTTAAACCAACTTTTGATGTTTTGATTTTCCTTGAAGGAAAGGAGCATAATAATCTGGTTGGTTTAACAAGTGATTGAAAAATGTCTTAAATTTGGAAAGCTTGCAACAAGGTTAGTGGTAAATAAATTTTAAAAACTTGCAAACCCACACATTAGCAAAGTCTTCCACCTCTTCAACAGCAACTTGCAATCACTAGTTAGGATGTTCAAATGATCAAAACCACAAATGATCAAAATGTTAGAGGTTAGGCAATGGACCATGCAAAATTTTTAACTAGATATGATCCTACAATTCTAGAATTCAATGCAATATACCAGATATGAGCCTCTGTTACCAGATATGACAGAGTTATGACCAGATGCAAGTCTATACCAAAAATGATCCAGGAATTCCAGGAGGCAATTTTTGAAATATAGGATGCGAGCCTAGATTTTGCGATGCGATGCTTTTCCCAGATGCGAGCTTTTATGTCCAAAAATGACCCTTTTCCAGAAAACTAGGAAGACAAATTAGTGAAAAAAGAATTTGAAATGAGGCAAAATTTGAAATCGGGCCCCATGGTGGGCACTAGAAATGTGTGTGAGTTAGTGCATGTGTTATCTGCAACACACCACTTCAATAGATCATTATATTAGTGAAAACTTATAAAAATAAAGGGTTTCAAGCTAAACACTAAAACCAATCCATTGCTTCCTATCTAGGAGGAGTTTGAAGAATGCCATAATCATGCCCTCAAATTATGCACAAATCAGTGACATATACAACCTAAGAATGAAATATTTGAAAAAAAACTAATCTAAATGATTAAGAAACATGCACATTAACCCTAAAAATAAAGATAATAAAAATGCATAATATCAAATCTAAGATGCAATATGGTTTCACAAATAATCTTAATAGCATAAAAATGCTTTTAACTCTGAAAATTAATGGCCATTTGAGCTCAAAAAACTCATTCTATTTATAGAAGAAATGTGGAGAGAGAGAGGGGACAAGGGTCATTAATGGAGGTGTAAGAGGCATTAATGCCAAAGGCATTAATGAGGCATGGGCTTGAATAATCTCCATTAATGATGCATTAATGAGAGCAATTAAGAGGCATGGTGAGGGTTGTAAGTCCAAGCTTGAGAAAGTGGACTTAGAGGGAGTCAAGCTTGAGAAAGTTGACTTTCTCAAGTGGGTTGAATTCCTAATTACAAAATTAGGAATGTGACAACATTAGGAAGTGGGTTAGGATAGGATTAAGATTAGGATTAGGCTTAGCATGGGGGAATAGGTTGGGATGGGTTTGAACCCAGGGTTAAGGTGGTTGAGATAGGTTAGGTTAGGATTAAGGGGAATATTAATGAAATGAATTATAATTAATATATTCATTCAAAAATAGGGAAATAAATTATTTAAGCTTTTGATTGCTTTAGATAATTAATTAGGACTATAGCCAAGTAATTAGATTAATTTAGGCTAGAAGATAGGTTTTTGCAAGTGATTAGATATAATTAGGATTTATTTAATTCCTTTTAAATTAATTACCTTAGCCATGTTTTGATTTGAATTGATTTTATTTTGATTGGCTTAGGTGATTAATAAAATTTAGTAATTAGATCACTTAGGAGATTAAATCTGATTTGAATGAATTATGTCAGTCGATTGGAGAGTTGTCTAGACGTAATTGGGGGTATGATCACACTTAGGAAAAATAGGGTCTATAGTCAGAGAAGACCAAATCAGGGTGGTTACAAGTCCTTGAAGCATAATTCAATGACTTAAGAGAACTCATACCACTGCCTCCTTTCAAATCTTCAATCTTCTCCTCAATTGTAGGCGGTGGTTTCTTAAAGACAACTGTATCAACTTTATCATCATCATCATCGTCTTTACCCAATACAAGTCTCCTTCTTGATCTCCTTGGTTTTTTGGTAGTGAGGATAGGTGTAAGGGCCTTAGGTGTTCTCTTGAGAGCTAGCCTCTTTTTCTTCTTAAGAGGCTCTACTTCTACCTCTTCCTCTTCTTCTTTAGATATGTCATTTTCTATCTTAACTGTATTATTTTTACTCTCAATGATAGAAGGAGAGTCTGAAGTCTTGCCATACTTCTTTCAAAATTGTTCCATCCTTTTCTTTCCTCTTTTCAAAATATTAGGAATCTCTATCTCTATAGATATCCTGCATTTTTCTTTTTCATAGGTACCAAATTATGGTGCCTTGGGATCAATAGGATCATTAACAAGAGATTCAATGATGTTCTTGGTTTCATCTATGTTAAACTTGTATGCAAGAGGTATCACCCATGTAACCCTAGGCTTGATTGCCTGGATGTATACCTTATCAAAGCCAACTAGGAAACAAATATCATCCTTAAAATCTTCAACTAGTTGTTTAGGAATTATGTATCTACTCTGCATTTTCTATCAGAAATTCTCAAAATATCCATACATGATGTTCTCAAAATTATCTCCTAATTCAGATACGAATTCATTTATCTGGTGGATAATAGATCTATCCTTCTTCCATACTATTTTGCCCTTGGAAGGAAAGAATTTTTGAACATAAAAGAATATGCAGAGCAAAAGAGAACTAAACTTACATGGATTTGTCTTAGATGCCTAGATGCTTTTCATATTCTTTCTTAGTTGGATGAGCTACAACTCGGCTAGGTCAAATACCGCATTATTCTTTACCACCTTGTATGCTAAGTCCACAGCTTCACATGGTACACTATTTTGTCTGCTGGAACTATATATCTTGTGAGCTATCACATGAATCCCAAACTTTAATTCCATGTCAGTAACTCCATTTAGTCTCAAGCCTCTTCCATCCCACTCAACAAGAATTAACTTAGATAGCTTATCTTTGGTTAGGGTTTTGGTAGCTTTAGCTTTATCGAGCATGGGATACCCTGTTACTCGGTGTATCATTGTATTTGTGATCTTCACAAGCTATTCCAACCATAGATGCATGTCATGAACATGGCTAAGAATGAATCTAATCCATTTTATTTGGAGATTCTTCAGCATGTGCAAGATGTGGGTTAAACCTTTAACCTTTAGATGCTTGTGCTTGGACTTCAGATTCCTACTTACGCACAATTTCTCATATGCTTGATTCATCTCAATTGTTCCAAGCTCCTGGATGTTACAATGATAGAAGCTTTGAATGTCATTAACCATTGATACGCTTGGAGGAATTAGGGAATGAGCTCCCAAGGGATCTATTTCCTCTTCTACTGCTGGATGAAGCTTAAACTCTGGAGGGTTACAAATAGCATTTATCACCAACATCTCGGATCCTTTCTTAACTTTTTTGTTGTATGTGGATGCCATATCGCTCAGAGAATTTGATTAAATTTCTCTTTCAAACACAAATTCACTCTGAATTTCTAAGGGCTCTGAATTGCTCTTCAAACTCAAATCTTTGTAAACAATAACCTTTTCAATTCATTATTTATAAGATTTTTTACCATTTTAATTATTTTATTAAATGCTCTGTATAAAGTAGTTGGCATAGCTCAGGTAGTTACTTGGGTTAAGCTATAGTAGCTTGGGTGCAACTGAGATCCTGACTTGGTTAGCACCACAATATGTCCTAATGCATCAATATGTGGATTTGGACTTGCTAGCATATCTGGAACTGATGAATGATGGCTTGAATGCGTAGTTCTAGTCATCCCCTTGCATCTCTATTCTGTGATGGTAGATCCACCCAACTCACTATCTTGGATGCCATTTGATCCTTCATTGGTTTGGTCTGAAATTTTAGAGGATTTCCTTACCCATTGTTTATTCATCTGAGTTCTGATTTCTGAGACCTTTTATTTGCCTTTCTCAAAACCAGTATCCTCTTTTTTTCTATTCATGCAATTCTTGCTTAGATGACTGATTTGATTACATACATAACATCTTTTAGTAGAATTTCTTCTTTGGAGGTGAGTCTTTGTACAATTTGAACCAATGTGTCCATACTCTCCACAATGACGACATCTGTACCATGTGTTGTAATCCCAACCAAAAACTACTTTAGTTAGTTATTCAGCAGGGTTCCATTTCTTAGTTCTGCACTTGAAGGATCTATGACCTTTTTTGTTACATTTGAAACATTTTCCTTCAAACATAGGGTTTTTAGTGCATTCACTTGCTCTATGTCCATGTTTGGTGCAAATGTAGCATTTACCATTAAACTTTGATTTTCCATTGATCCAACATTTATTTGATGTATGCCCTAACTTACCATAGTGGTTACAAGTAGGTTTCATGTTCTTTTGAGCTCCTTTCTTTGAGGATTCAGCTTGTTCAGTATAACCTAGTCCAGTCTATCCATGGTGTCTAATTTCTGTTGACTGATCTGTACTACCTTATGAATTCATCATAATTTCATTATTTTTCCTTTCAGTGTTGAGATCATTCTGCAGTTTTTCATTTTCGGTCCTTAGGTTGATAACTTCTTGATTTGTATTATTGAGTTGATTTGCCAAATCTTCTTGCCGGAGTGACAAATGATGGATTTAATTTTCTTTGTCTTCTAATCTTGTGCTCAACAATCTCTTATCTTCTTGTGCAAAATTTATGTCATCTTCTGCTTGATTCTTTTGTTATATGACTTCACATAATCTGGCTGAATGAATTTCTTGTTCTATTTTTAACTTTCTGACTTCTTCATGTAGATTGAGATTCTTTGCAAGAAAGTCTTCAATGGCTACATGAGCTTCTTTAGAACTTATTTCTTTGCAAAAATCTTCAATTATTTCTTCTATGTAATTCCTATCATTCATTTGTGCTGATAAATATTTTCTTCTTTTTAGGGAAAGAGAGAGCTTCTCTTTGAGTTTCTTGATCCGATCCATAGACATTTGTAGATCTATCTTTTCATTCTCAATGGATTTCTCTAGTCTGTATATTTCCATTACCTCTGATCTTTTCTCAAACTCTTAAACTTCTGTAGAGAGAACCTTTAGCTCTGATACTAATTCTTGGAAATATATTACATGCAATGTGATTTAGAGGGGGGTGAATCAGAAACTAATAAAACCTATTCTTCTTTAACCTCAATTAGATTATCTAATCTGATTGCATGCATCAAAAAGAATTAATCATTCATGACACATAAAATAGTATTTGTTTACCTAGAAACCTTCCAAATAGAAAGTAAAACTAGGGTGGGGATGGTACCCAAAAGATTTAGTACTGCAGTATAAATTTAGCTCGTTAGAGCTTACATTGACCACTTCTGATGGTCTACCCTATTAGGAGTAATAAGGACTTTTAGGTCCACCTTGTGAAAGGATTTTATATAATACAATAAAGTAATGCAACCCTGTTAGGAGATTTACAAAAGGACTATTAGGTCCACCTGGTTAAAGGATTTTGCCAATCCACCTGTTAGAATGAACTAGTAGATGATCTTCTTATGCAACTTTGATTTGCTGAATGAGATCCTTTGATTTATAACTAATCACCTGACTGTGATGGATGAATCTCTATTGTACTTTTATACTTCAGCAATCTTCTAATCAATATGCCACATCATATTCACATATACTTGTTCACATGCACATTTTGGATAAATAAAAAATCTTACATATATATCTTATCCAAAACAAATGAATTCATAAGTTGGCTTCCATTAGACATAATGAGATCAAATAATATATCTACAAATTCGGCCCAATACTGTCACTCGGGTCCAGAAGTCTTCTCTGGTGATAAACTGATACTCGGGCAATATTGATCACTTGGGTCACACTGATTACTCAGGCGATGCTGGTTACTTGGGCAATACTGATCACTCGGGCGATGCTGGTCACTCGGGCAATACTGAATGACTAAGTGTTTTGACACTAATTGACAACATGTCTTGCCATAAGGTCTACATTAACTACATCAAATTTTAAGTAAAAACAGTTATACCAATAGTTCCTTATTGTTATTTGATCTTTATTATCTTCCCAATTAAGTTCCTCTTTGATTGATATGACAACAATATAAGCTAGAAATCAATTGCTTGACATCAATGACAAACTAGCAACTGATCTAACCATTCTACATGCTTGTATTCTTCTGAACTCGGTTTTCATCACCATTACCATCAGTTGGTTAACAATATTCTGTTAAATTTAAAGCTTGAATCTAGATTTATTCTAATTAGTGGTTTCATAGAATTCAATAAATTTATGGATAATGTTTGGTTACATGAGATTTTTCTTATTGTCAATAATCTTGTCTTATCATGCTTTTATCATGATTATCTAAAAGATTTTGGAAGGTCTCTATTAGAAATTGTTCCTTCCCTTTTTTTTGTTGTTGTAGACAAGTTCATGGGCCTTAATACTCTTCTCTAACACCTTGAAGATTGCAGTCAACAACCTTTAGTGGTTCCTCCAGTTCGTGTTGCGGGTTGTGAGATGTTGTTGTATCTCCTCTGGATTTTCTTGATTTTCCACATGGTCTTTCTCCATCTTCTTCCTTGATTTAGGATTTCATACCCTTGGAGGGGAATGTTGTTTATGATCTTCATTTTGACTATGATGATGGGGTTTTCTTCTCCTCCAGATGTAGGTCCATGTTGCTGGTCTCATATTCCTCTTTAGCTAGTTTTACAACTTGTTTCATTTTTCTACTATATATATCATTTTTTTATCTAGGACGGGAGATGGTGGGTGGATTTTTTATTCTATGGGATACCTTTTTCATATTGGTTGGGACTTATAGTTTTGAATTTTTTACCTCGATTAACAACTATTGTCGGGATACTCAATTTTGTAAACTCACTTTATGATTTTATAATAAAAAAACTTGTTTCAATGACTTTGGCCATTTTTTATCAAAAAATTATAATCTATTTCCAAGAAACCATGATAACAATTTCTTTTAATTAATGTTATGCATTGCAAGAAAATGTTACTGAATAAAAATAATAAGAGTATAGTAGACATTTTACCAAAATATAACCAAATATGATAGAAATCATTGTAAGTATTTTATTTTTAAATTTTAATCTACATAGGAAATGACTCAAAGTGTTAGTTACATCATATTGTGAACATTTTTCTCATTATAATTGATAGAATGTGATGACATTTAGATCATTATTATTTAGTGTCTCCAAATTGTTAAATAGTGGGACACACTATTATGTTGTCACCCTTTAATGATAGATTAGACACCTAACATAGTTTCTTGTTACCCTATTAAATTATATAATTGGATTTTGACCAAAGGAGAATATTCTTGTCCAAAAACATATCCTCAAATGTGTTCATAAACGATACTTATTTTTTAAAATTCTAAGTGGCTAGAACTTCTAATTTCATTAGTTATTAGTTAGATCATTCTATAATTAGATCTAAAATAAGTTTATAGATAACTATATAGTTTGGATCCAATAATCTTCAACCACATGACATCAAAGTCATGTGAAAAGACGTCTCTCAATTTATTTTTGTTGTTATTTAAGAAAAAGTCTAATATATTTTGTATTATTCTCAAATATCATAATCTATAATGTATATTCTTCTCAATAGTAAGCATTATTCTATCATTAATGTGAAATATAGAGGTTGTCACTACGTATCCATCACTCAAATATTGAAGACAAGACAATAATGTGCTAGTAATTTAATTTCAAAAATAATTTAAATAAATAAATGATATAAATGAATCTAACTTTCAATAATTTTGTCATCACATCATTTTGATGTAAAAGAACAATTACTTACCACATTTAAATATCAATAAGATATAAAAGAAAACAACTACTTACCACTTTTAAATATCAATGAGATATAAAACAAAACAACTCCTTGCCATTTTTTTAATATCAATAAGATATAAACTTAACTATTGATGACTATTTTACAATGGATACAAATCCTTCCCATGCGGTTCACTCTTTTTGTCTTGATAACTACTTTATAATAGATTCGGGCCCTTTCTGTGAGATTCACTCTTTTTGCCTTAACAACTTCTTTATAACGGTTTTTTAGACCATTCTCACACAATTCATTCTCTTTGCCTTAATAACTTCTTTATAATAAATCCGAACCTTTTTTTTTTTTTAAAAAAAACCTTAAATGACCACTTTANTTTTTTTTTTTAAAAAAACCTTAAATGACCACTTTATAATGAATCCAGACCCTTGCATACTTATGGGATCAAAACTATTCACTATCATTGAATTAGAGCCGTGCTTAACATGTTTACACAACTACTACCTCATAATGTATTCCATAGTCAGCAGAATCCTCCCTAGAAGCCAATGCTTTTTGGGCATGGAAGTTAAGAATAGCATACAAAACAAGTAGGTCCCCGTTGGTGGCTTGAATCATATGAATTCCAATACTTTAATCTGAAAACTACATAAAATACACGTTTGGAACAATGAACGTGTACAACTCATTTGGTGAATTGATAATGTCAAAAGCTGACATTTTCAATGGCCATGCTGAGTTGGTGGGAGGGCCACCAACAAAAGATAAAGCTTGCTTTTTTATGGACGTGTTTGCTTATACAACTTCCTTTGCAATCATCATTGCAAAAACTGTTATTTTGAATGCATAATCTACAGTGCTGTGATATGACATTAAAGAATAAATATTAGGCATATAGTGAGAAAAAGCAACATCCAAATAACTAAAGTGAATGTTGGTATAACAGCACCTAATTTATGTGGACCACAATTGTTAGAGTGCAGACATAACACAACTACTTCACGTCTATACACTGAGAGCTCAGTCTCAAAGGAGTTTGCAACTGCAAGTAACCAATATTTCATTTCTATTCTCTCCAGAGTTTCTCCATTGGCATACTCTTTCTGACTAGTAATTATATTTCTCATTCAAAATATCATGTGTTTAATATATCAATTAGTATCAATAAAAGAGTGCATTTGTACTTGAGCATACTTCATATGTTCATGATTTGTTTCTTAGATAAAAGATGTAAACATTTAGCATAAAAATAATATATTGTGAATGTATAAACAAATATTAAATATGAGCATTATATTCACATAAGAGGTCAATTTGTAAGATGAAATGAAAGTATTGTGATGTGAGCAAAATATTAGACTTCTTATTAAACCATTCATTGTATTTCATTCTTATGAGTGTTGGTGTCATAATCATAGTCTTGGATTGTTAGAAGCTCTATAAATTTCAATGGGATCTTTTGTCCTTCAAAACTAATTCACTTGTTAAATCTAGTTATCAACATTTTTTTATAAATCTTCCAAGAAAATATAGAACTAGTTTACCAATATATATGTGTTTAATATATCTTTCACTATAGAACCATGCATTTATGCAATAAAACATTGGTCAAACAAATTATGTGGTTGAGTAGAACAACAAAAGATACGAATAATGACTATACTGATAAAGCAACAATAGATAAATAAAATCAATTGCACTATCAAACTCATTGCAAACAATAATATGAGAATATTGATATCAGCATGGTCATTTGTTCGACTTCTCTATTGTTGAAAGCGGGATAAACTCTCAATTGGCAATCTAAGCTATCTTGTTTATAGTACAAAATCACCAACTTTTGACCTTCAAAACCTAATTCACTTGTCAAAATCTAGTTAGTAACTAATTTTTTTAAATAAATGTTCCACTAAAATCTAGAACTAGTTCATTGACATATAATGTTTTTGCAGTATCTTGCACCATAGAATTATGCATATGCAATAAAACATTGGCCAAATAAATTTATAGCGTATGGGTAGAACAACACAAGAGGCAGATAATGACTATGCCCATAAAGCAACAATAGACAAATCAACTCAATTGCAATATCAAAACCATTACAAGCAATAGCCTAAGAAAATTGATATAAATTATTATTTTCTTGACATCTTTGTTGTCGAAAATGGAACAAGTTCTTGATGTGCAATCCCATGTATCCTTTTTATAGAACATAATCACTATGTTCTAACACTTGATAACTGTTATAAAATTTTATAAATGCTTATATTTTAGTTATATGGGTAGGGTAAACTCAACTAAAATTCTACACATTATCAAAAGGAAACCAGATTGAAACCATTAACTTATAAAATCTATTAAAACTAAAACTTTTAAGAAAAATGTAGAACTAAATATTAATGCAACTCCATCTATAAATATCATTGCATTTCCAGTTATTCCTAAATTGCTACGACACCAAATGCATGATAAATAATGATCCATGCATCCAAAAATATAGTCTTGAATTATTTCTCAATAGTGATGTGTCCTTCCACCACTATGACATCTCCACACTATTTTTTGTAAGCCTAGAGGTATTGCAATTTAATTTGGTACTACTACTTTTAATAATAGAGACAAGAATTCTGAGTAACATAAAGGGTTAATCAATAATGAAATACATTCCCCTTGGATTGCATACTAATTGTGGGCATTTCATTAAGCTATATGTGCGTCAACTGCCAAGAATGATGAAATATAAGTTATATTCTCTAGAAGACATTTACTTTAAATAGTAGCCTTAACATTTTTTTAAATGTCTTGTAAAGATGAATGTTAGTTGAGAAAAATCACAAAGGAAAATATATTGATAGTTCATAAAATACACCTAGAAAGTAGATAAATTTAACTAGAACAAACTATGCACATATAATAATGCAAGAGCATATAGGGTGTAAGGGCAATCTTACATCACCCAAAAAAAATATTTTTATTTCTATTAAGTTTGTTGAATACCCATGAAGTTTATTTCAATAAAAAAATCCTCAAGAGTGGTTTAGAAATTGAGATTTTTAAAATGAGCTAAATTTAGTAGGGCCTCTAATTTCAGTAAGTTTGTATATGAGCATATATAGACTTAAAAGTTTTTCCAAAACTTCAAAATTGATATTTTAACGTATTGAATGGGTTTTGAGCTATGATCATATTTATATGAAAAGTTATTATAAATTAAAATTAGATAAGTCTTAAGTATCCCTCTAATGAGGCATCTTCAATCATAAGAGGCTCAACCCACTTTTTTATATCCAAGAATACCTTATAAATGAATATCAAGAATTGAAGATTGAAGTTTCTTCATAACCTATATTTTTAAAGGTAAATCCCATGAATCAAGGACTAATAGACTTGAAATTTTTTTGTGAATTGGATATTTTTGAGAAAAAAATGATGCTTGAAAATAACCTTTTAGTGGTTTGGGTGTACGGACTACTCCTATCCCTTTCTCATAAAATATTAGTAGAGGTTCTTAAAATGAAATCCCAACAAGTGATGCCTAAAGTAAATAGTGAAATTGGAAGTTTTAAAGTTCCTTTCAAGGGTAGAGGATTAGATCTATCTCTTGCTATCAAATATGATATGAGATGAACATGACACATCTAAGACATGATTGAGGTGTGATGATGACATAAGAAAAAACCTTGATCAATACATCCAAAAAGGATGGTATTTGAAAAGGTGAGAAAATGAAAACAAACAAAAACCAAAAACGGGAAAAAAATGCAAATGAAACGTGATAAAGAAATAAAATGAGATACAAGACCCAATGGTAGAATCGAAAGAAATAATTCAAAGGGAACAACAAGAAAGATGAAATTCGAATATGAAAAACCAAAACAAAGATAAGCAATTTCACCTACTTGGATTTTGCATCGAGAGGACAAAAACCATAAACAAGGATGAAAAATGGAAAGAATGTGCAAACAATGGAGGTAGGCACCATGAACACATACCACACATAAACAAGTAGATACCAATAAACAAGAACACAAGAACAAGCAAGAAATGTAACACACAATGATAAGGCTATGAAGAAAACTTACAAATGTCAAGTACACAAAATAAAATATTCAAATGATACAATTTGGCTATTAAAACCCAATAACCTTTACCATTAAAATGCCAGTAATGCCCATCAAGCACCATAAATGTCCTATGAATAATTTTCATGCTTGAGACTCGAGGTGACAAGGCATCACCACCATGAGGGGGTGGGGTTCTAGCTTATGCTATGTCATATCATAAAACTTCAACATTTGTGAAACCAAGAAAGAATCAAGAAAAACAAGACATCAAGGATTAGGGAAAAAGCATTTGGCATGGAAAATGGGAGAACCTTGAATACTGAAAGGATAGATAGATGTAACAAGGAAAAGAAACAACAAACCAAAAGGGTAAGGGAAAGAAGGAAAATTGGTAAAATAAAAGGGGGCCCCAGTTATGTTTTAAAATGGTGAAATGGGGTGCAGATGCAAGGAACAATAGTTAGAAATCAAATAAAGAAAATGATCCTAATATTTCTTCATTAATAATCTCTTACCATACTAGACCCATAGATCAACAATTTATTATGTAAGAAAGTGTTATAAGTTGACCAAATGGAAATCTAGAAACAATCCTTCATTTAAGCATCATAGTCTCATAGTGTGTTCATTTTATTCTTTCCCTAAAATTTTATAGTTAGAGTAATCAAAGTAGTACCTATATCAAGATTGATAGGTAGATTGTATTTTTCTCCCACATAGAAATTTTTTTGATGTGACCTAGGCATTTCTTTACTTCCAATTAGGAATATATAGCATAGATAAAGTTACCTATAATCCCCTCAAGCATAGCTCTACTACTAGCCTAGCTTCCATAACCCCAATGCGGGTTATTTGAATTACCTATAAAATTTAGCATTTCAACAAATGTATATCATTCTTTTATCTTTTTTGAAATAATTTGACATGTCTCAATTTTAAGATTTTTAATTACTTATGGGTTGAGACACCATTCTCACTTAGAAGAATAACAATCATTAGATTTACTTGACATGGATCAATTTTTTATTAGACCAAATGTATTCCTTCACATTTTAGTGATTATAAAGTGTAAGGCTGTCAATAATAAAGTGCATATCCCTATAACTATATGCCTTAGGAAATAGTTACTTACAAAATATAGAAAAAAATAAATTCCTAGAGCCTTTGTTAACAAGAAAATTAGACAAATAAAATCCAACAACATTTTTGGTGCTTGCTATAAGAACCTGAGGGTCAAAAAGTAAAACTTTAGAATAAAGACATGCCTTGGACATGTAAAATATGGGTACAATAAAAAAATAAATAAAAGCAAGACAATAAGATGATAGTTTTGAAATTGGTAATTCTTGTAAATAATCAGTTTCACATTAAGTGTCTAAATATTCAGTATTGCTCATTTTTTAGCTCTTCTCTATTCCAAATTATTTTTAAAGTTATATTGTTTATTGAAATGGAATTTTAATTTAGATTCTATTATTATATGTGAATAATATAAAAGGGGGGAAATTCATATATAGTGTGATTACTCCTCATTTTCACAGTTGCACATTCAGAAGGAAGATGGCCCACTAGGCTCAAGAGGAGACTTAAGCATTGAATGAGACAATGATCCTTTGCTAAATATGGAATTGATGAAAATGGAAATGATATGAAAGATTAAATATAGATGGAAAAATTGGCAATTAGCTGAAAAACAAGAAATAAGAGACCAATATAAATTGCCAGGAACTAGTATTGTACAAAAATGGGATCCATAAAGCAGATCTAACCTATAGGTGAAATATGAGCTTGAAATGCAGGGAAAAAAATGTTGGAAGTGCACCAACATCCCTCGTAGGATTTGTCCCATGGTTTAATTTCCTCTTGTGGATTATATAAATCTAGTGGTTGTATCAGGAATTGATAGGTCGATCTTTTGGTGCAACGTCAACCACTACTTGTAACAAGTAGTATTGAAGATTGGTCACAGGTTTGAATCTCCTCCATGAGTGATGTGGGCCTGTGGTGAGTGATGCTAGGGGGGATTTCGGCAATGATCCAACATCCCTCTTAAGATTAGTGACATGGTTTAACTGCCTCATGTGGATTCTATAAGTTTAGTGGTTGTATCAAATATTAACAGATCAATCTTTTGGTTCAACGACAACAACTACTTGTAACCCAAACTATTTCATGTAATTCCCCCTAAGGAACCATTGGAGATCAATAGGTCAAATATGCACTAACATTGTTTTTTGAAACAATAGATATAACATCCATAACATAGTGCAATAACTTAACCAAATGCATAAGAATAAATATAACTTCACCAATCCTCAAATGATTGCGCACAAGTGGAAGAAAAAATAATTCCCAAAGGTTCCATGATAAACCAATCATTTAAAAAGAATGGAAAGGATACATTCAAGCTATCACATGAGGGTCTGAAACACGTCCACAAACCTAAAGGATCAAGATTAAACCATTATCAACAGTTGTCACTTGAGGATAGAAGCTTGTCCTTGATGCATAGTAAAACATAGTTTATTTTAATCCTAAAGAAGTAAGATGATGAT
The DNA here is from genome assembly GCA_018584345.1 of Thuja plicata. Lineage (NCBI taxonomy): Eukaryota > Viridiplantae > Streptophyta > Pinopsida > Cupressales > Cupressaceae > Thuja > Thuja plicata. The sequence goes on from MU224466.1 coordinate 288,070, forward strand.
AAACATAGTGTATTGAATCAAAATTCCTACTCTGATTATTTGAAAGGCATCGTGGGGAAAAAGGGAATCTAAATATGAAATTACTTTTCGGCCAAACCCTCAGGAAGTGCTCACTATTTCATATGTGCTAAAACTTTCATCATATGTGCTAGACTGTAGGTCATATGCACTACTCTATATCTCATATGTGCTAAACTATGTAGTATATGTGCTACATAGCCCTGCAAAGTGTAATTTAGCCTAGAAATGGCTCAGGATGGGGTTTTCTAAATCCAACAACTAGATAGGCTTGCCAGCACCAACATACCACTTACAATATAGGCTTTCTCTAGAATAGGGAGTAATAGATATACAAAAATTGAGTAAAAACATGTAAGATTCAATAACATATGCATAAATCAAAGGAGTAGATAAGGGAATAGTGTCGAGCACTCAATTCTCAGAATCTTGGAATCTGGAAGAAGCCACCACATGTGCACCAGTCCCTAATAGTGGTAAAGTGCAATGTCACCCTACCATGTGGAACCCTTAAGCCCACCCCACCATGCTTATGGAGATAGTAACTTGACCACAATCACAAGGTAAGTACATACACCAAGGAGGATAACACTCATGCCAAGTAGATGCATAACTCATAGAATGATACAAGGCCCTAATACAATCACAATGCAAGTAACATAAGTAAGTAGGTCAAGCTCACTACTCAACTAGACATATAATGATATCAAAACTCAAGAATGGAATTGTTGGTAAACAAATTTGTCCTTTCTTGTACCTTATGACAATGTGACTCTTGATGCCTGAATGATGAACAAAATCCGCTTACAAAAGTTGAAAAGCCATCTTCTGATTACTGGCTTCTCTCTGAATTGGTAGGTACAGCTCCCTATGTGAATATTTTCAAAGAATTATGTATAATTCCTAAATCTAATTCAGGTTTTCTCTTAACCCGAGAGCAGAAGAGGCAAACCGAACTAAGACTAGCTAGAACTTACCTCAGGCAGGAAAAAGCATTCTTAATCTAAAACTAAGCAATGAGGCTCACAAATCCTATGAGTTCTTATGCTCAGCAACTACCTACAGAGAGATATAAATGCAATGATGAAAACTTCTAATGAATCCTTCTCCGAATATCCCACAGCACATCCTACTGAGGTTCATTCACATCCTCAAAACAAAGGAATGAAACTTCCTTTCCTTCCTATTGCAATTTAGATTGAGAAAAAGACTCATACATTAACAACTTCTCCTAGCTCTTCCCTGAGTATCCCATAGCACATCCTACTGAGGTTTACTCACATCCTCGCCACAAAAGAATGAAACATCCTTCCTTTCTTAATGCAACTTAGACTAAAAGAAAGAACCATCTAACTAACTAGAACAGAAAATAATTGACATAAAACACCTTCAATTGTCTCTACAACATCAAGAATTCCACACCAAAAACTTTGCCGACCCTTCATTAATCTTTGAATTTCATACATATAGAGCTAGGGGATGACCGTTACAAAGGAAGTTTAATCGGTTCATCTCCCTCTAACTGATAGATGGCCAGAAACCACCTCTGTTGCTAACTAATTGCAGGGGAAGAGAAACATAAAAGAACAGGGGAAGTTAAATCATTTGGATTCCTTTCCTCTTTCCATCTTTGTCTGATAAGCTTTGGCAGCTCTTCCATGGCCACGAGCAGAAGCATCAATCAAACTGTGACACTTCAATTTGGATCCTTCATCTTCTCTTTAATGACATCTGCCGAGTTCAATCCATTGGGCTTCGGAGTCGAGTAACTGCTTATGTTCAAACTTAGCCAACCTGCAAACGGCAGTTAACATGATCCACAACTGACTGCTTCCGGCGGAAAATGGAAAATGAGCCTCTCCGGCGGAAAATTGGACTGAAGCTTCTCCTTGGCAGAAAATGAACATGAGAGGTCATTTTCCTCTTTCTTTGCGGAATACTCAAAAAGTGCTTCTCCTTGCGGAAAACTCCAAAAGTGCTTCTTCTTGCAGAAAATGAGAAAAATGGTTCACCTGGCGGAAATTTGAAAAAGTGCTTCTCCATTGTGGAAAATGGATGAGGGGGTGCGAAACTCACAATATGGAGAATATTTCTTTTTAATAAATCAGGCCCACCACGTTATAACTTAAGCTTGCAGAAAATCACTTGAGAGATGCGATTCCCGCATAGTGTAAAAATCTTCTTTGCAGAAAATCACTTGAGAGGTGCGATTCCCGCATAGTGTAAAATTCTGCCTTTGCGGAAAATCACTTGAGAGGTGCGATTCCCACATAGTGTAAAATTCTGCCTTTGCGGAAAATCACTTTCTTAGGTAGAATTTCGCCATGGAGAAGATGATTTCTGAAATCCTGCCGAGCTCATTCTCGCTCATCTCTTAACCAAATTGCTCACCGTTTGTTGCATTAGGATCGTTGAGACCTTCAGAATTGATCCATACCAGTCTTCGATCTATGCCTGAGAAAGAACATCAATTGGAGCACAAATCTTTGCCGTGTTGGGATCTACAACTTACCCAAAAATGAAGAGATCTCAGAACAACCCACCTGGCTAAGAGAAGGAAAGGCAATGACAGGGAAACCCGACAAAGATAGCCTACCTAAGAAAGACTTAGACTTAGACTCAGAGTGACCAGACATGACTTCAAAACTCTCCACTTTGACAGCATGGGTACAGGATGAAAAGTGGGGCAACAGGAATGTCATCACATGGCACATGTAGACCCGTATGGCTTCAAGAGATCCCTCTCTCATTGAGGATGCCCTAATAAGCCATATCAATGTCCATAAATGGAAAGGCTAAACTGTCTCTTATCAATTTCCTCAAATTATGGAAAGGCTAAACTATACCTTATCAACATCCTCAAATGATGTAAAGTTACTATTCCATATCAATTTCCTTAGATAGAAAGGCAAGGACATACCATATAAACATCCTCAAACAACTACAAGGTAGTCACATTAAGTCCTATATTATATTTTACCCCATTAATTATTTAAGATTATCATACAATATTAAGGACTCTGCCAAGGTTACCCAGGAGCCCCTTTTTTTCTCTCATCCACCTTGGAGACCCACTCCAATGCACTACTCTACACCAACCATCAAATGCAAGAAAGGCTCACAAGTAAAAATAATAATTGTAAGAAACAAAGTGATTTCATTGGTCTTAAACTAAGAGTAGAGGTCCCTATAGATCCCAACATGTCACACTCGATGTTCTCATGATTTTTTCTCAAACATAAACATCACGTACTCCAAATGTGATCATAACTCAAGCATTAAGTAAAAAACCATAAGGAAAATGCGATTACATGTGCACGTGACACACTCAACTAGGCACTTTTCTAGGAGTATGAGTTTAAACACAAATCTGATGAACAAAAAATAAAACCATGCAATGGTTGAAAACATGGAGGAAATTCCATTCCAATGTTCAAATTATGTCAAACATGTCAACGAACAATTATAGGAAGCACACAAAATGATGCAAACCCAAAAGTCCCCAAAAATAAAACTTCAAATAAAGTCTTGAAATGAAAACCCATTTTTTCTTAGGCACCTAACAACACATTTATGCAATAAAATTCTTGATCTAGGTACTCATAGAAAATCGGATAGCATAACAATACTAAAACCCCAAATTTCTAAAATGTAAACATACAATTACTCATATAAACCAAATCAAGTGGAGGAAATAAATGAAATCGTGGGAGAATGCTAATTATCATCCCACTAAACAATATGAATTGATCTCACAAAAAGTAACAGAGTAAATCAAATTTGGTGAAATGCCCTACCTCACACAAATTGAAGAAAAGACAAAAATGAGAGAAGAAAATAAACTTTCCATGAAAGAACAAACGATTCCACAAGAAGTTGAGGAATCACGACACGAATCCAACAAGCGGCTACCCACAAAGATCTGATGCTCTAATCAAACCCAACAAGAAATTAATTGAATTTATCCAAAATAATTTGGAGCAAATTCTCAATTCACCCAAAATCCAAAAGTGAAAAGAGAGTAAAAATAACTCCCTTTTCCAAATAAAAGCACTTTTACAAAAAGGACTTTTAAAATAAAAGTCACTTAAATAAAATTAAGTAACTATAAATTCCCAAAAATTAATTAAATCAACTCCAATAAAAATGGAATTCGATTGTGGCTAATTATTAGGTAAATAAAAATAAATGCTAAATCCATTAAATCGACATTTAATTCTAACTTGTCTGTGATAATTGTTGAATGCTAAATGTACAAACATGCTCATGGGTATAACATAACTATGCATATGAAATCTGGATTTACCAACACATATCATAGGGATAATAAATCTATTATGGGTACACCATCCATACAGTGATAATATTGGCTCAATATGAAAGTTCACTAAAACTATCTCATATGTCACTGCTGTAGATAATGACACACTTAAATCCTACAGTTTCTCATAATATAAATAGTCAAAGAACATATAATAATAATAAAATGCCTAATGAAACACTGACACTCTAGTGACGTGGTCAAACACAAAGGATGTCGCAGGACTGGTCATTCCATTTTCTACTCCTTAGTGTACATATCATTTAAATAAACATTGAATTGAATTTAAATATTTCATAAATATAAATCATTAAAATAGACATTTACACAAATATGAGCATATATCAGTGAAAGTCAACAACTAGAATATCCAATCATATCAGACACAATATAATAGGGAATCCAATTCAATCATCTTGATAACATTATCAACAATATCGAATGCAAAATACACTAGATATCATCATCATGTAGATATGATCAAAACTATAATAACAACATAATCTAACCATCTATAATAGCTAAGATATTGGAAACCAAAATAATTTACTATCATTGAATTCATCTCATCATGCAGATAATCACCAAATAGTACAAGAGTTTGTCTCAAATAAATAATCATGGAATAAAATGCAACCATGGGAGGCACTACATTTCAAATGTTATATTCTTGGGGACAAGGCATTTTAGAGATTTTGTTCCTGGTTTTTTCTGCTGAGAACTTTAGGAGATTCTCTGACAAATTTTGATCTTTCTAGGTTTTTTCTAACAGCTCTATAATCTATTCCTACATAGAGAAAAATAGGCTAAATATTATCTAAAGGGTTATTCCTTGGTCAAACCCCTATTAAGAAATTAACCTTGAAAATGAAATGAAATTGCATAAAATAAAGTATGTAAAATGGTAAATGCTTAATTCACCTTGCATAAAACCTCATGGATGGATGTAGAAATTTCTCATACCCATGAATATTCTTGAATGTGCTTGGATCCAAAGAGTTGACCTTGGAATGTAGAAAGGAATCAAAGAGGCCCTCACAAATGCATGGATCTATGATCATCACTCTGAGATCTTAAATGTATATATGCTTGATAATCACTTGCAATGAAGGTGAATGAATGTGGATAGAAGGAAGGGTCTTCTTTCTTGATTGATAAATTCTCTACTTGGCCATCATGGGAGAGAAACTTTCTTTAATTGAAGAAGATATCCTTGGAATTAATTGACTTAAAGAATTGGAGACTTGGAGAAACTAGATCTCGGATGCTTGCCTTCAAACCTTGAATCCAATTTCTTAATTTTTTTTTATTGCTTGAATGTTTTTTGATCATGAATACTTAAGGATAGTAATTGATATCAAAATATATAGGGATTCGGGAAAAATTTGGGCCAAAAAGTGTGAGAACATAATGTTTGAAACATTATGTTCCTGGGAATAGAACATTTGGAACATTTCTCCTATAAGAATGGCCCCATATTTTAACTGGGTGTCAAGATGGAGAAAAAGATGTGAGAGGAGGAAAAGAAGGTTGCTAGGATTAATCATAACATACATTTAGACCTCAAAATCGCCAAAATGGGGTCTAATAGGTCCTAATAAAACATCAAATTATGGGTGATTAATTTTTAGGAAGGTAGATTTATGCCCCACTTTAGTGGGAGTATGAGACAAACTCATGCTCATGGTAAAGTAGCTCAAATCATAAGAAAAATCTTATCAAGGTTAAGGAGATAAATAAACATCAAGATCTCAAGTGACTTAAGTCCTCATCAAATCCAAAACTGAGAGAGAGATGACCACTAGCCTAGTATGGTATTTCCTTACTATGGATCATGAAAAGGGAAATCACTACAAAAGATTGCATTTATAGTCTAGAAATCTATTTTATTAGTCAACCCATAAAAAATAAAGGGGATTGGTCATTAAGAAAAGCATTATCTCCCTTAAGGGATCCGAAAAAGACATTCAAGCCTAAGGAAAGAATTGTATCCAAATGGATCAATAAAAGGAAAATCAATCCTTAAGGAAAGCATTGTATCCATTAATGGATCTAGTGAATAATATATAGGATCATGATAATGAAAAGAGGAACACAAGGAAAGCATTGTCCCCTTGGCCATCTACATGAGAGATTGTATTGAATTGTTATGGGTGTGTGTGTGTGTGTGCAAAATGTAAAAAAAGGAGGAAGTGTATGTCTGCACATTAAAGTGATTGAAAATGTTTTAATGGGAGAAATAGATTTAACAGAGCATACATGCACTAACAAGAGACATTTCCACTATAATATGTCCCCAAGATAGGACAAACCAAGGGAAATGAAATAAATAAAAAAGGAACATGAAGGGATCTACTAGCTTAAGGGTCAACATGATCCAATGAGTGTCATCAATCCCAAAAGGTAGTAGAACAAGAATAATGTCACATAAGAGTTATGAAGAAGAGTCTTTTTGGGCCAGCATCATGGAGACCAAAAATAATAAGTATCTACCATTTTGTATCATCCTCAACCAGATAAAACAAAGGAAAAAATATAAACAATAACACATGTACGAATAACATGTACGAACATATAGATTAAATGAGATATAAATAGAGGAATATCATGATAGGTTAATTCCTTTATCACCTTGCACCAATGGAGGAATAAGGGTTGTCTAAATAAATAAATAAAAACATATAAAAAGGAACACATCATGGGGGAAGCACAACACGATAGGAAAACACAAAGAATCCATTGCATATTAAGAGCTAGTCAAGCATATTGTATGTTCCCCCATCTCAGTTAATAGTGTTTAGGGAAGGTGGAAAACATGCTAGAGGAGCAACATCAAGCACAAAAATGGAGAAATAGCCAGTTCCAAACAAGGACCATGCTATAAAGATGGGTCACTTTGTTTGTAACTAGGGCTAAGAGAATAATTTTGAGAATCTAGTTGGTAAATCATGATTAATATAAATAATCTCATACATATATGTATACCAGTAATTAGAGTATTCAATTTAAACACTAATATAACAATAAGACATTGTCAAAAGCTAATTAAGTCTAAAGAAACAAATAATTCTACGGAAATTACTTTCAAATGCCTTTCATAGTCCTCTATCTTCATGGATCCTTTTGGTCATTATTTTTGTTTCTCTCATATGCACTTGTGACCATTAATATGACAACCTAAAGAATGATATTATGATCCTAAAATATCCAAGATTTAAATGATAACGATCTTTATTAAATTCTATGATATGATGATAATTAAGCTAAAATGCATGATTTAAGGTGATCTAAAATAATAATGCTAAAAATTACTACTATGAAGCTAATGTTGATGCTAAATTAGTATTCTGTCTAATATGTATGAAAATGTATCTAATACATTGGAGAGCTCAAATGTTCAAAATGCAACCTATTTGTAGAACTTCCAAGGCTGGAACCTATATTTCGGGTATCAACGGTGCACATTCGACCTGGAAAAATGAAAAGCCAAGATGAACAAGGGTGGTTAAAATAGTGAGAAATGTTCCCTCATAAACCACAAGAAGCCAAGTGATGGATTCATGAGAAAATTGAAGACATGAGACCAAATTGACTAAAATATAGAATATTGGAGACATGTGGCCAAGTTGGTTGTTGATGATAAATCAACAATTTAGAAATAAACATATTTGATTATTAGCCACATGCTAAGGTGAAGGTTGATGTCGAGAGATGAAGTGTAAAATGGAATGAAGTGAAAATTAAATGATTATGGACTTAGGATAAGAAGAATTTGTATATAAAGTAGAAGAATTAAAATTATTAATTAAACACCTTGTATTTAACTAAGTTTCTCTAGGTTATTTTTTAAATGTATATAATATCATCACAATCACCAGAATGAATATCATCATTTGCATTAGGAATATTAAAATCATCATCATCAAGAGTATCTTCTTCATTCAAATTAATTATAATAGAATATTTTTCACATTAACTTCCTCCCTTGGGCTATGCCTAGGCAGATCAAAAGGAATCAAAGCATCAATAGGTGTCTTAGGGGGTGAAAGGTTTTGGGAAGCATGCTCATATTCTCTAGCATAATTTGTATGATGGAGATCGCATGCACAACAATTACGTTTGGTTTTGCTTGAAATTTGGTTTGGTTTAGGATCAATCAACATTGAGTCCTTTTCTTCTTTAAAGGGAAGAAAAGAAAGCTCCATACTAAGTTGGGAGATAGCATTGGAAAAGCATTTATATGATATAGGAGGTGAAATGGAATCATATATAGGAGATGTGAGAGGTGTAGGAATGATTCCAAGTCTAGGGCAAGGAGATGGGATATCCTTAGGATTTCTAAGCTCAAAAATGTTTTAAATTTTAGATTTTTATAGGCTCAATAGAGATTGTCTTTGTGAGGTTTAGTTGGTTGAGTCATAGAAGGCCAAAATAAGTCAAGGTCAAAGGACACTTGAGGCACTGAAGGCTAATACATACTATGGTTAATAGTGATGATTTCTCCTTTATGGGGAAATTTCAAACACTTTGGATTGGAGAGACTACAAATTTTGTAGAGGTGAGCCAAGGAAGACCAAGTCTAACTTGAAACTTATTGAAAGTTTGGATGACAACTAAGGTAATATCTAGATTTTTACCACCAAATTCTATGAGAAAAATAATGGAAGCATGGGAAAGATAAGTGAAACCATTTAAAGTGTGGATCATCGCATCATATTTTTCATACAAATATCATTGCATTTGTCTAGTGTAAAGATTTTATTTAGTTATAACATTCACCATGAAAGTAGGATATATAAGGACACCACCAAGAAAAGACATCATTAATGGTTTCTACAATCTAAAGAGGACCATCAAGTACTTTAATAATATCATTAGGATCAAATGTAATGAAAATCTCAGGTCCAGGTTTAAGTTTGGGTTTGGATTTCGCAATAAGATTGATAACATTGTTGGGTTCAATACACTCAACATCATAGGCAATAACATGGGTAGAAGAGGGTAAATCTTGGGTCGAATCAATGATATTGGTTGAATGATAAGGTAAATTATTGGTATAAATTTGCAAGTTTTGGTTGGGAGGTGTTACTAAGTTTTTTCCTTGATCATTAACAACCTTAACATATATAACCTTACAATCAATCAGGTCTTGATGTAGATTTCAAATAGAAACACTTCTCAGTATTATGGACAACTTGACGATGACATTGAAAAAATTATTTGTGATCAAAGGGTTTAAGAAAAGTTTTGGATGCTTTATTTGGTATAATGGGAGGAAGATCTAACACTTTATCATTAATCAACTTCAACATCAAATTATGAAAATATTCAGAAAGTTGTGTAAAATTATGTGAAGGTTTAAAAATATATGACAAAAGAGCCTCGAATTTAGATGTTTCTACCACTTTCTCATCAACACTATTTGATGAATTTTTGATCGTGGTGAACATCTTATTTTTTTGAAGCTTTTGAAAGAACTAGAGTGAGACATCACTCTTATCAACCAGATATTTTGGAGTGGTGCTCTCGAAATGACTCACTTGAAGCTGATAATAATGAAGCACTGCACATTATTGAGTAAAAGAAGAAATTTTTTAAAAAATACCTTTTCTCTAAGTATTTTAAAAATTACCAATGAAAATATATTTCTCATCAATATAAGGAACATGATAATAAATCTAAGCATGCAAATGCTTAAATCTACCAATGAAATCAACCACTTTTTCTTTGACACCTTGTTTACAATGCATCAAATCAATCAAAGAATCTTAGGACCAAAATTGTTTTGAAATAGTTGAATTAACATATTAGCAAGTTTTTAAAAAGAGTCAATGGAATAAGGAGGCAAATAACAATACAATTGAAAGGTTTTCTATTGAAAGTTTCTAGTAAACAGTTTAGCCATGAAACTATGATCATGAGAGAAATAAATACACAATGTTTGAAAGGTTTTGACATGAGTCAAAGGATCAGTCGTACCATTTTAAGTCTCTAAATGTGGAATTTCTATGTATTGAGGGATAATATCACAAATGATGTCTAAGGACAAGGGACTAGAAATCTCACAAGTATGAATGTTAAACTTGGATTTATTCATAGAATTAATTTTTTGTTGCAAGGATGATACAGTTTGAGTCCCCTTCCACATCATCCAGTATGGATTTGAATGGATGCTTCTTAAATATGAACCTCTTCCTTTCTGCTACATCAAACACAACTGGGGTCGCCATACTTACTTGGTGTTTTCTTATGTAGGGTTTCCACAAAATTCTGAAATGGCGCGATGGCTAGGACTTTGTTTCAAACTGATTGTCCATTTGCTCCAACTACCAAACTGTTATGCCTTCGTGCTTTGATGTCTTAGTTCTCTAATGTCTTAGTGCTTTAATTCTTTGATGTCTTAGTGCTTTAATTCTTTGATGCCTTTGTGCTTTGATGTCTTAGTGCTTTAATGCTTGCAACCATACATAAATATTTTGAAACTTTGATCCTGATGCAATTTAGATAATGCATGAATGCATATAGCTGTAATCTGTGCTTTTAACCATGAATCCAAAGGTGCATACTCTGAAGTGAGTACACCAACCGCGTAGGGGTCCTGAGCTAGAATAGCTCCCCCTTAGACCAAGAAGGTCTATTCAAGCAGAAGTAGAGGGTGCGTCCACTGTGGATGCATCAACTACTTTGTCAAAATTATTGTCCTTCTTAACTTCAACCC
>MU224466.1:309979-329660 GCA_018584345.1 Thuja plicata
AAATGTTTGATTGCATTGATGTATCATGTAATTAACCTAAATCAAGCAAAGAAGTATCACAGATTATAGATGAGGATGTCACAACAAAAGTTCCAATATTCACATCTAGATACCATTCAAAAGATGATATCATTAGAGATTAGAGCAGTAGTCTTTTGACTAGATCTAAAGAAAAAATTTTAACAGTGGATGAAGAGGTATGTTTATTTTCATAGATTGAACCTTTAAGTGTTGAATATGCTTGCAAGGATTCTGATTGGCAAAAAGAAATGGAAGAAGAATTAGATCAAGTAATCAAAAATGATACATCGGAATTGGTTCCTAGACCTAGTGACAAAAATGTGATTGGAACAAAGTGGGTATTTAGGAATAAGATGAATTTAGATGGTACAGTGGTCAGAAACAAAGCAAGACTGGTGTGTAAAGGATATGCACAGAGAGAAGGAATAGATTACACTTACACATTTGCCCCTATGAGAAGACTAGAAGTCATTAAGTTATTCTTGGCCTATGCAACATTCAAAAACTTTAAAGTATACCAAATGGATGTCAAATCAGCCTTTTTGAATGGTGACTTGAAGGAAGAAGTCTACATAGAATAGATTGAAGGATTTAATCTGTCAGATAAACCAGACATGGTATGTAGATTGAAGAAAGCACTCTACGGACTTAAACAAGCCCCAAGAGCTTGGTATGAGAGACTATATGGTTATCTTACCAAGATTGGATTCAAGAAAGGAGCAACAAATTGCAACTTATTCATTAGAGAGACACCTGATGGATTATTACTTGTTGCCATATTTGTTGATGACATTATCTTTGGAGGTAATGACAAGCTTAGTGCAGAATTTGCAAAAGAAGTGCATAATGAATTTGAAATGAGCATGATTGGTCCTATAAAATATTTTTTGGGATTGAATGTAAAGTAGATAGATAAAGGAATATTCATAAATCAGTCCAAATATGTGAAGGAAATATTGAAGACTCTAGAGATGGAAGACTATTAGCTAGTATGCACTCCTATGATAATAGGAAGCAAGCTTTCTAAAGAGGATGATCCCACAGTAGTTGACAAGACATTGTACAAGTCTATGATTGGAAAACTTATATATCTTACTCAATCTATACCAGACATGTCTAATGTAGTTGGCATTGTTGGTAGATTTGTAGCTGAACCCAAGCAGAATCACCTAATGAAAATAAAGAGAATATTCAGATATCTAAAGGGAACTATAGAATATGGTTTATGGTATCCTAAATCAGAGAATGTACAACTTCATGTATATACAGATGCAGATTGGGCAGGTTGTATTGATGACAGGAAGAGTACTTCAGGAGGAGCAATATTTCTTGGAGATAGGTTGGTTTCTTAGATAAGAAAGAAGCAGAATTGTATCTCTTAGTCAACAACAGAAGTTGAATATGTTGCAGCAGCATTGAATTGTTCAATAATGGTTTGGATCAAGTAGATGGTTAAATATTTTGGTATTCAGGTTGATTATCCTATTTTTATTCACTGTGATAACACTAGCACTATCAACATGTCCAAGAATCCTATGATGCACGCAAAGACAAAACAAATTGAGATCATATACCATTTTCTTAGAGAAAAATTTGCAGACAAAGAAGGAAAATTGGACTATGTGAGCACTAAAGAACAGTTGGCAGATATTTTCACAAAGCCTTTATCAAAAGACACTTTTGAGTATCTGATGGAGAAGTTCAGATTAATTCCCTTTCCTAAGTCTGATTAGATAAAATAGCAAGTACATCAGTCCATGGTGATTGATGAATGGTCGACTACTCTATTTCTAGAGTAGTACCTATGCCTAATTGTTTATGGCACCCTTTTCCATTGATGTCAAAGGGGGATTATGTAGTAAGGGGGAGCATATACTCTGGGGAAGTATAATGTAACTTAAAAACATAGACAGAGGAGCTGCAACAGTGTAGAGGAATCTTTGATGAGGATATCGAGAAGATTGTAAAAAGAAAGAGGACACCATGTGATGAAGATGTTTTTAATATCATATGTTTCCATCAATGTCAAAGGGGGAGATTGTTGGAGATTCACTTATGGAAGCTAATTGATTGAATGTTTGTCATTGATGATAACATATAATATACATCAGTATTCTATATGTACTTATCAGAATGATTCTTTTAAGCCTTGCACGGTTATATTCATGTTTTAGACATGGTTTGGATGCTTTGTTCATACACACAGACTCAGATATAAATTTTTAGTTGAGTTGTGTAATTTTGTTAGTGGTAGTTATAGTTTCTAGAGTTTATCTATATAGATCCAACGTATTAGAATTGGTTCTTGAGTTTCACCTATCTTTAGGATATGCGTGTTTATATTCATGATTAGTTATGACTGAACTATGTTTGGTTAAGAGCGCTTGTCTTGTTTCATCTGGATCATTCTATTTGAGATAATTTGATGGAGCTAACTCAGTGAAGAGTCGCATCTATTCAGTTTGTGTTGCATGATCTTAATCCTAATTGCATGCTTAGTTAAGCTGACAAGGGATTTGGTGAAGTGTTTCCCATAGCCATCATGACATTATACTTTGAGGAAGATACTTATAGTAGTTCATTTGTGAACGCTAAATGTGAATGATAAGAAAAGACACAGAAAAGGTACAGAGTAGAATATCAGTTATGTTTCATTCATCAAGGATCTATGTGAAGAAGGAGTGGAAGATTACATTACATTGGATCTAATCATCAGATATAGTGTATATCTATTCTACAGAAGGTTGTAGCCTTCACCATTGAAGCAATGAGCTTTTGGACAGTGAGTCCTCACCCTTAACAGGGTTATTTGTAAAAGACTCCTAACAGGTTTAGACCTTTAACCAGGTCACTATACTTATTGCATTGTAAAGAACAACTCCTAACATGGTTGCAAGATCTCCTAACATGGATTATTATAAACAAGTATAGTTCATTGTGGGTGCTAATTCCCACCGGGGTTTTTACCATTTGGTTTCCCCGTAACCAAATTGTGGTGTTGTCAATTGTGTTATCTGAATGTGCATTTACTTTATGATATTCTAGAATTAATAAGACAAAATAATTAAATTAGTTGATAACTGATTCACCCCCCCCTCTCAGTTATCCTTTGGGACTATTCTAACAGAAGCTACCCCAAGCTTTGCTCTGAGATATTTAGGAGTAGATTCTTTTTCTGAATTGAACTTTCTCTTCTTTCTCTTTGACACATTAGTACACTTATTTCCTTTATACATTCTTATCTTCTCTTTTCCTTTTTCATCTTTCTGCATTCTTTTGACATTCTAACCTTTCCTATCCACTTTTTGCTTCTTAATCTGATCATTCTTCTACAAGTTCTTGTCCATCCCTATCAAACCACATTTTTCACTTTCTTGATTCTTCAATATTTAGCAATGTGTTTAGATATGTTACATTTTAAATGTATAGAAATCTTATGTCCACTTTCTTCATTCTTCTTTGTAGCACATTGACTGGTAATATGACCATATTTATTGCATGCAAAACATCTAACTTTTTCCCTTTTGACAGTATTATTCTTCTTTCTCACACCACTACATATACTTGAGTCATGATCATTTCTTTTAGAACTAGAAAATTTATTTTTCTTTCTCCAACCTATGGCTTTATGACCAAACTTACCACAAACAAAGCACTTACCACTAAATTTTTGAGTTTTAGTGTCATGCCCAAATTTTAGAGCAAAAAAAACACCAACATTTTTTTCTAACATGTTAAATTAACTTATGCTACATGTGGATAAGGTTAAAGCATTTACTAAGTTCACTAAATAAGGTATGACATAGTTTCATATGTCTAATCCCAATCAGTAACTCGGTAGGGTTTATTGGAAGATCGAGGGGAATCATGACAAGTGAAGGCCAACTTGTTAACATCCCTCGATAGGTCTAACCATACAGGTTCAACTAGAGTGTCTACCCTTAACTGGGTTAAAACATTTAGTCTAGTTAACTATCTTTCAATAAAGGGGATTTAATATATCCTAATAACATTATTATGATTAGTTAACATCCATGAATTATCTTCATCTTAAGATTCCACTTTTATCCCTATAAATGTAATATTATATTCATCATTGAAAATCCATCAATACGACGCTATTTGTTGTGTTATTTAAATTGCCACTTATATAAAATCTAAATGACATATTTATAACACTATTATAAATTATATTATGAACATGTTGTAATTAGGTTACTACAAACCCTTATATTACAAGTACATTATAAATAAATTAACGCTCGTTACTTACAACATTATTGAAATCTTACTTTAAATCCAATAGCATGTTCACTTTAAATATTTCATTATAATTCCCTTCGTTATAATTATTAAAATTCATCACTTAAAAAGAATTAATCGAAATGACTCTTTATAATCGAACATTATTAAACCTTATAGAAATAAAACTTAAATTGTTAATTTAAACTATTAAATTGTATTCACTTATTACAAATAATTATTTTATTGCCATAATATTTAAATTAAACCCATCACCTATTACCTTATACTTCAATCACTTATAATCTAGAACCTTATATAGTTTCCTTAGATACAATATAGAAACCTTATTTATATTCAATTCATATAAAGCATAACATTATAGTAATACTTTAAATACAATATTGTCATGCTATTTTCAACCATTATATAATACCAAGTAATTTTAATGGATGTTTAAATTAACTTCTACAATAAAATTTTCCATGTAAACCCCTATTCCTTCCTTAACATTTTAACTATACACTTTGTTAATTAGTTATCCCCCTTTTTTATAATAATGAGACAATTTAAATTTAAGTTTCCTTCCTCAAATATTCTCATAAAAGGAAATTTGAATAGTTAATATTATAATACAACCCTAATTAGGGTTTCTACAAAAAGCTAAATCAGATGAATATCTCATTTAGTCTCCCTTTTATTTTCTTCTCTATTCCCCTCTTCCTCTCATCTCTCTCTCTCTCAACCCTAACCCTAATGTGAAATTAGGGTTTAAGTGAGGATTTTCTCTTCTTATTTTTTTTGTTCATTTTCCCATTCATTTATTTTTCATATTTATTTTATTGTGTGTGTGGTGTGTGCACGTGAAAGAAGATGACTTTGTTGTTGTTATTGCAGGATCTATATACACATATTTAGAAAAAGAATGCCATGATTTTTTAATATATATGCATATGCATACATTTTTTTGTAGGGCCGAAATAATGTGAAAAAATAAAATATTTTTTTGTGCTTACTATTGTTTTGTTTGGGTCGTGTTCCCCCCTGTAGCGACCGTGCCGCTCACGGTTGGGCAGCCCCCCTGTGGGCGGAGCCTCCTATGGAGGCCACCATGGTAGTGGCTCCTGCTATTGACCATGGTGGCCCACCACATTTTGGCGACCCACCACATTGGGGGGCAAGCCCTCTCCTTCGCAGAGGTAGGATTTCGGCTGCCCGCCCAACTTGTTTTTTCTTCTTTATTTAAAATTTTTTTTAATATTAAAAGAACTTTTTTTAAAGAATAGTTTATATATATATATATATATATATATATATAATATGGATTGATGCCCTAACTGATAAGTTTATCTTTTCTTGTATTTAATATATTTTGTTTATTTATGTAAAGTGTATAAGTGTGTATCTAAATGGATGTCATAAAAATGAAAGGAAAACCCTAACATACAATTTTTAGAACACATGATAGAAAGAAATGAAAGTAAATATTCTCATTATTCCATTTCTTCAACATGAGTTGCTTTTCACCAACATAAAGTAACAATAATATAGCTTTCTTTTCCAACTAGTATTCAACATTTACAATCTCTTTATTTGCATTTCGCCTTGCTAAACAAACAAATTTTTAAGGAAATGACTACCTATACAAGGAGACTCAAATCTAATGTATAAATCTTGAGAAAAATGCACGGTCCCTTGCTTCCTCCATTCAACCCCCATTTTTTAAACATTGTTGACTTACAATAACCAAAGTGACTATAGAGGCTCACCTCCCAACCATAAGCCTATTAAAAGGCCACCCCAGAGCTAGGAGAACCAAGACCAAACTGTTGAAAAATTTCACCCAAAAACCATGATGATATTATGCAACAATCACAACAAAAGAACTCCCAACCCAGGGGTAAACACATAGCCACTAAGTGACTTATCAAGGCGTGAAGGTGGATCAAATACTATAAGAAGAAGCTTAAATATAATAAAAATATGTGTCATCACAAAACTCCCATACAACTCATACATTTTCAACAACTATAAAACCCTTATGACCCCCATTATTACAACTCAACACCCTTATGACCCCTATAAACATATAAAACATTCAGTGACATAGAACCCATAATCCATGCCTCTTTTCCCTCTCTTCCAAGAAGAGAGAAGCTACACTCATGGATGTCCAACTTACCCTTCATCCCAAGGATTCTCTTCCCTCCAAAGGGTTAGTTCGGCCTTGCACTCCCAAAACACATACAAGCAAGACAAAGAAGAAAATACCAAGAGAAAATAAGGAGCTTACAAGAACAACAGTCAACTTACAACACATGAAGAGAATTCAGAATCATGAAACATATGGATTTTCCTTTTCTTTTCCACATATCATGAAATGTAATACCCACCCCTTAGTTTTCTTTTCAGTTTCAGTTGCTAAACTCTTTTAGGTATTTTCACATGTGTGTTGGTTATTTCTGATAGTTTTGAGGATATTTATGTATTGCATTTCATTATATTATGGATCCATTGATTAGTGTATTATATCTCTTGTTTACATGTGATTTATGGTTATTTCATGATGCTTATGTATATGCTATGATGTCATTTTGATTATGGTTTTATGACAATACTGGCCCTAAATCTATATGCATATGGATCGTTGTTATGTTTTATATTACTATTTGATGTGTTTGGTATGGTATGGGATAGAGTCATAGTTACTTGCTTCGGCGAGATCCACATGATAAACTGGTCTCAACCATTGTTTGTTATATTATATGCATGTATGTTCGTCTTTGTGATGATAGGTTTGCATGTACCGAGCTACGTCTTTCCTGAATTGGCAGGAGTGAGCGTTCCCTATCGCAATATCTCAATGGTAAGAGAGGGGAGATAATATTAGGTCCAAATCCATACTCTAAACCCTTATTTTGTCCTAGAAATGGACAAAGAATCTGATTGACTATCCTTTTGGAATCCATCAAGTGACGTTGATTCGTGAGCCTGTTTGTGTGTGTTGTGTTTCTATTTCAGTTGTTTCTTTGTTTCAGTTGTTTTTCTACTTAGATGGTTTTCAGTTGATTTAATGATGCTTTTGGTTTGATTTATTTAATGAATATTTATGGTAAATATTAATGTTAATTATTGCACCTTTGATAAGGTTAAAACATTGATATAATAAATATATGGCTATTTAATAATTAAATGCCTATATTTAATTAATTAATTTAATTATTAAGTCTTGATTTAAATAATTGCTATTTAATAAATATTAAATCCAATTAATTATAATTAATTATGCAAAAAAAATTTATTGAATTTCTTTAAGTTGCATGATTAATTGATTTATTTAATTGAAATATATTCTCATGTATTTTCAATTATGACTTTGTCTTTATATTCTAAAGTTGAGTTGTGCATGTTTTAAGTGAAAATTAAAAATAAAGAATTTCTTTTAATTATTAATTAGATAATTTATATTCCCTTTAGGGTTTCACTTTTTGAAAAGCTAATTGCTTGGTTTTCTATATCATTGGATTGAAAGTCATTTTGGAGGTTGTTCAATCAAGGAGAATGAGAAATCAGGTGATTTAGGATTTGTGAAAGCTTGGGAGCATTTTGGAGTATTTTTGGAATTCTTCTTTGCTTCATTTGTGGATTTGTTCCTCTCATCATTTATTAAGGTAGGATCTTGTTCATGTCAATTCTAGCTTTCAGATCACCGTCTTCAATGCATCTGAAAAGCTAGGATCCTTTGTTTGATCTTCCTTGTTTGATTATTGTGTGGGTTATTGTTTTAAAATTGAAGAAATGTGTTTTTAGTTCAATTTTGTATTTTCCTTCAAGTTTGCATGTCAGGTCTGTGCTCGTGGGTATAAAGGTTTCATTTTTGGGTGTTAGATGCAAAATGGGCATTAGGGTTTTCATGTAAAAATGAATTTGTTTCAAAATTGCCCTTAGGGTTTTCATGTAAAACTGAATTTGTTTCAAAATTGCCCTAAAGGTTTCAATTCAGGAAAAATGCCCTCTTTGAGAGAAAATTGATGATTATTGCAAAAAAAATTGGCTTAAACCCTCAGATCCGTGTATGTCTCACCTTGGAGAGTAGAAATCTTGCCCTCATCGGGTTCTTGCCAAAACTGGGTCCAGATCTACAAGGAAACAAAATAGTTGGGTTAATTTGCATGCTTAAAAAAAAAAACTCTTCTTGGAAATATATATATATATATATATATATATATATATTAAATTAGAAATTCTTATTATTTTTATCAATTTGCATGTTGTAAAAAAAAAATCCTCTTTCTTTCTTTTAGAGACTTTTGTTGAAAAATCCCTATTATTGGAAAAATACTTCTAATCAATTTAATATTGAAAAATAAAGTCTATTCTTATTAGTAATGATAAAAATAAAAAATTAAGAAAAATGGACTTGCTGTAAAAAATATACAGACTGGTGTATTATCTAATTTAATAATAATAATAATAATAAAATATTAATAAACAAGTTTATATTAAAAAAGAGATTTAAATTATAAAAAAAAAAGAAAATCTTTAAAAAAATGAAATAATTTGGAGTGGTGGCGGGGGCCACCACACCCCCACCACCGTGGGCACTGCGGTGTGGTTCCCACTGCCGAAGCAGTGGGCCCGCAGTAGCACTGCACAAGGCAATGGGGCCACATGGTACCCGCGGCCCGACCCGTAAAGGGACTGTGGGTGGGGCCGAGAGCCCCCCATTGTTTATTAATTTGGTTTTTTTTAGTTTGAATGTTATTTAATTTAAACTTAGTTTTAAATTAAAATTTATTTTTATTTTTAAATTAGTTTATTAGTAAAAGTTATTTAGCTTTAATTTTATTTTATTAATTAAAGTTTTAATTAATATTAATATAGCTTATAATTATATATTTTAATAATGTTATTATTATGTATAGTTATATTACTATTGGTTTTTGTATTTATTTATTTTATGCAGGGGTTGTTTTATATGTACATGACGTTTATCAATTTAATTAATAGATAATATTAATTTTTCAAATATTAGTATTTGTTGATGGTTTTCTTTTACATTGTATGTTTCATACATGATGTAATTATAGTCGAATTTAGGGATTATTTAAATAGGATAATTTATATATGTTGGATTTATAAATTAACCTATAGGAACTTTTATTGTGCATTTTCTTAGGATATTGAATTATAGTGTGTTAGTAATTTTACTAGATGAACGAATTTGCATAATAGGTTATTATAAATTTGATCATCATTATGTTATCAATAAATTTTGAATTGGATCTTGCTAAGGATGTATATATCACCATGTTATCACTCGATTCTGAATTAGTTCTTTTTGAGTGTGTATTTCATGCCATGACATATTATTTTGAATTATTATGATATGTATTACATATTCTTTCCTTCTATGAACTCTTTCATTCGAGGTATCTGTTGGGGTCTTAAGTTATCTGTCAAGATGTAACCAGAGAGTTTTGGGATTTGATTTTGCATGGTGTCTTGTGAGTGATTTCCAGTGCATTTCTCTTATGTTGTTATTTTGGTTTTATTGTCCTTCCTCAACCTAGTGTTTCTGAACTCTTGAGATGTGATCTTTTGAGAGTTCCTCATGTTGTTATGGTTAATGGAGAACCACTGGTTCCTATATGGGTAGTAACCATTTTATGAGATTATTTATGAACTTGAGCCTAGGGGGTGGTTAGTTAGGTGCATCTTAGGGGAGTGGCTTACAATAGGATTTCGGGGCCCAAAGAGGCTAGTCCAGGGTGACCTATCGTGAGTTATTAAAAAGTGATAATGTAATTACAAAACTTGGGGCTAATTAAATACAAGATTGATCGTGATGCCTGGCTTATGCCTTGAGTGCTAGTACAGACTAAGGATGAGAATGAGTTGATACCTAGAGAGTAGGTATGGTTAGATTCCTCATCTTTGTGAGAGGGTATTCTAGCTCCGCATGAGTCATGTTGAGGGGTCCAGGGTCTAGAGTGGCCAGGGTAACTCAAGTGATTAACCATGTGATGACACTCCCATAGAATGTAGCCTAAGTCTCCTCCGTAGGTCTTGCTTTTCCTTTTATGGTTGTGTCTTTGGCATTTGGCTTTTGGTTTCAATGGTTGGTTCATGTTGGTGTTTGGTTGATTTATGTTGGTGTTCCCTATCCTTATACTTTTTCTTTAGTCTTTCTAGAATGGGTTCCCATGTGTGGGCATTATGTTATCTCCTCACCATAGTGGGAGTGGACCTTTGGTTCCATGAGGTTGGGTGGTAGTGATTCTTATTACCATTGAGATCCGACGGTTCTTCTTCATGCTTGGATTATCCTTGTTGTAGTTCTATCCTCTTAGTCTTTTGGAGACTTTCTCTATGTGTTGAGTTGTATATTTATAGCTATATGTGTATATTGGTTAACATCCTTTCAGAGGATGTATTGTATTGTATTGTTATGTATTATAGCACACCCTGCGACTTGCGCAGTAGATGATTTATTCAGTTGTATACCTTGGGTATCAGATGTATATGTGGTCTTGTTATATGAGATTTATATTATTAGATTTATTTGATGTATCATTTATGTTAGTTCTTTATAGTTGTTCTCATAGATTGTGTTGCTGAAGTAATTCTATGTCAAGGAACCCTTGAGATTTGTAACCTTTGTTAAGTTTTACTTATGTGTATGCCATGTACCTCCTTGTGTTGCTTTCACATTGATATCATTATTGTTTGTAAACATTTAAAAAAAATTATCTTGTTAACTCAGTGTCAAGTTTAGGTTAGTTCTCCTGGATTTCCTGGCGGGGCATTACATGAAACTACTAACAAGGATTAAAGATGAGAATGGAAATGAAACCAACAACCTCAATCCAATCTTATGGAAAGAGAGTTGATGAAGAGCTCTCTTAAGTCCAACTCTTTCTTCTCCAACTAACTATAGATGTCACTAAAGTTGGTGAGTGGGTGAATAATCAAAATGTTCACCAAAATCCCCTCTAAAAGGATTCACATACACTTTCCAACTCCATGGGGAAAATGTCATTTCCTATTGGTTGGTCTTCCCCAAACCCTTACACACTTTCTTTAAATGGATCTTTTAAAAGGTGTCTTTTAAAAGTGGATCAAGTATCTTGCACCCAAATTGAGGGTTGTCTACCCAAGACCATGCTTCCAAAAGATGATTTTTATCCATCTTGGAAAACCAACTTTTGGAAGGGCTTCCAAGTCAATTATGAGTTTTCCTAGGGTTAAAAATGACCCTTATCCATAGGTATACCAAGTGGGCTTGCTAAAAATGACCCAAACGCAACCCTAGGTATCCATTTAACCCCTCAAAAACCCATATTAAGTTCACCTACGTGTTCCAAGTGATTTTACCATACTCCAAGCTCTCTAAGAAAAAGGTCATCATGAAAATGCAACTAGGTACAAGGTTCACTTGGTTTACACAATCCTACTCAAGTGGACAAGTCATGCCAACTCACAGACATAACACATGTGTCAAGTGACACTATAAAATATATTTAACATTTACACATGGCATGTCTATTTAATGATGTTTTACACATTTACAATTTACAAATTAAACAAACACACAGTATACACATTTACAAAAGAAATAAATTGCGTACAAGTTTTTTCTTCTTGACTTACATGCAACTTTGGCTTTACTATCACATATAGGTTTGGCCTTAGTTCTTCGTTTAATTTCCATGGTCATAATCCTACACGTCTCAAATCAAATATCAATAGTCCATGTGTATGGAAAATCTTCAATCTTTTGGGATCAAGCGTAAACATGCAAAATTTAGTGGGTTAGGATACATAAAGATGGGAGCATGAATAAACTTGAAAACAAGAAGAAATACACCATAACATCAGATTGAGCTTAAAAAAAGTTGCACCCTATTACGACTTGTTTAATTTTCTCATCAAAATGATTGTGGGTGTGCTCTCTCTCAAAAATACAAATGCATAATCACCAAAAGACTGCTTACTTTCTTATGATTGAAGATTGAAAATACATCTAATGGATGATGAAAGAACTCAAGAACTAGCATGAAGAATCTAGTGTCAAGATTTCCACAATGAAAAATGGGAATGCAATGCTAAACTAGAATTATATGCAAGATTAAAGCATGATTCATTTGCCAATTATCCTTTCTTATGATGTCTAAATGGATTAAGAAAGAAGTAAGATCATCAAACATGAAAATAACTATGAAATTCTAGAGCTATTCTAGCATGATAGAAATGCACAAATGAGAGATGATTTGCAAAGAGAAAAGCCTCCTATTCATAGATTTTTGGAGGAAAGGGAAGGGCTTGGATGAGGTGGAACCTATGTAGCATCTACATAGGAGCCACATATGGGACACATAGGCTAGAGGAGAGGTAAATTTGAGGCATTTAATGCTTTGTGAGGCTCAAGGTTTCTCACACATGTGTGATAAAATATTAAGAAAATGTGTGGGGGAAAAGAAGCTAGTTTCATTTAAGGAAGTTGGGTGGCTTCCTTGGGATGGGTTTCTCACACATGTGTGAAAATTCCATTAGCACTAAAAGTTAGGAGTCACCTTGTAAGTGAGATTAGTGGATGATTAAGTGAGAAAGTAGGTTTAGCAAGTGAGATAGGTAGAGTAGGTTAGGTTTATAGGTTGGGTTCGTAGGAGTAGGGTAGACTTCTAGGTTGGGTTTAGATTAGCATTCAAATTAGATTTTATTTAATCATAGTTTAAAAGAATTAGGAGTGTGGGGGGATTTTAATAAATATGAATTTATTAAAAAGGGGTTTTGTGAGGCAAATATATTAAATTAAAATACATTGGGATAGTATTTAAATTAAATTTAAATACCAAGAGCGGAAACTATTTAATTAAATTAAATAGGTAGATACATATAAAGGAGTTATTAATTTAATTAATTTTTAGATGTCTACATTTTGCCCCTCTTTGAGATGGTGCTATAAAGTAGCATCATTTCAAAGAAGATTAGGACATAGAGGTAGGAAGAAGATGATTGAATTATAAAAGATGCCCCAATCATTCAAAAGATTAACTAGGAGGAAGCATGATGGGAGATGAGGATAAGGGTGCCCTCTCGAGACGACAAATGGTTTGAAGAGAACACAGGTGTCCTCTCAAAATGGATGAGAGGATACATGCACGATGAGAGAAAAAAGGGGGAAAATAGTTCATGGAGGGGGGGTTAAGGTATTCCAAGGGTAGATCGAGGATATGATGCCCTAATCAGGAATAGGGAATAAATAGGAGCCTCACTAATAGAAAAGATTCAAAGTGTGACTTGTATCTAACCATGTAGCTAACTAGAATGAGACATGGGGATTATATTCATGTTAATGTTGGAGAGCACATCCTATTTTAATATAGAAACACTAGAGACTTGCCAAGGTTACTAGGAATACAAGGCCTTGTCACTAATGTTGCATATGACTGATGTAACAAACACACAAGCAAAAAGAAAGTGATGAAAGAGCATCTTGGGTCCTTGGCAATCCTTCTCAACCAAAAATATGTTTACTTTTGTTCTTTAGCTTGTTTGGAGACTGCTCGATGAAGTGCTCAGTTACCCTATTGCTCGGGTACTCTTGTTGTCTTGCTTTACCGATAGGTCTCAGGGTTTGTTGGTTTATGTTGCTCGATAATGTTTTCACCAAGTTGGTTTTCTGTTGCTCGGTTATGTTCTCACTAAGTCATTCTTGTTGCTCAGGTATCGTCTTACTGAGTGGTTGTTGTTGCTCGGTGTTTCTCTTCCCGAGTTGTTTATCTTGATCTGGCTGACTTCTGCATTTAATTTTCCTGGCGTAATTAATGTGGTTTCTCTCATTGGGATCTGTGTGGACCTAAATATGGGTCTCCCTTAGGGATTTAAGTGCCGACTTCTTTTGGTGGACTCCTGTATATATTTGTTTCTCTATTCTTAGTTTAGGTAGTGGTTCTTGGAGGATAGTAGGTTTTGATAGAAGATGAACTGATGAGATATTGAAAGGAAGGTCTGTGACCTCACTTGTATGAAGATCATTCTGTAATTCATTGAATTTAAATGGCCAAAACTGGGAAGGCCTTATAGCTTGACATTTAATGAGTTTGATCAATTAATGAAAGATCTTGTTGTTTCTTCTCTCACTCTATGTGTTGTTTCTTCCGCATTGTATCTTCAAGCTAGTTTAGTACTTGGGAGTTCCCTAAGCCCCTCTTACTAACCCTCTTTGTGTCAAGTGGTATCAAAGCGAAGGTAGAGATCTTTGTTTCTTCTTTTAAACCCTAACCCTAGTCGGTTGATATTGTTGTGGGGTAGTAGATTTCGATCTAACCTATAATTACAGAGGGATTCAAGATGGTTTGTGGGAGAGGAAATGTAGATCCAGGTCTAGATGATATGCTAAGAGAAATGGTTGAAAGATTGGAAGTTGTTGAGACAACCCAGTGTGGAGGAAGACATCTTGAAGATGTTAGTGATGATGAATTGGAGGAAGTGCAAGGTGAAGTTTCACCTACACCTATTATGGATCAGGAAGAAGAGAAATTCTTGCAAGCATTGACAAGTTTGAAGTCCACACCTCAGTTTAATCCTCCTAAGTATAGTGAAAATTTGGATTTTGATGAGTTGATAGACTGGATAACTGAGATGGAAAGTACTTTGAAATATGATAATGTATCAGAGGATAAGAAGGTGAAGATTGCAAGCAGTCAGTTGAAAGGTCATGCATCCCAATGGTGGGAACATCTACAATTTGATCAAAAGAAGAAAGGTAAAGACAAAATCAAGGTATGGGATAAGATGGTAGACAAATTGAAAGGCAAGTTTCTACCTTGTGATTATCAGATTAACCTGATTAGGTGAATGCAAAGTTTGAAATAGAAAGATAGCTCGGTAAAAGACTATACTGAAGAATTCTACAAAGTGGACATCAAATTTGGACATGTTGAAGATGAAGTTGAAAGAGTCAAAAGATATCTGAATGGATTGAGAAGTTCTATACAAGATGAGATCATCTTGGTCAAGATGGAAAGCATTGAAGAGTCATATCAATTTTCCCTAAAAGATGAGGAGAAATTGAACAAAAGATATGAGAAAATACAAAGAGGAAGAGGTGGTAGATTCCCTAGAGGAAGAGGTAGATCTCATGGTGAAAATAGTAGATCTGAACCAGACAAGGAAAATACAGACACATCTCAAGACAAAGGAAAGACTAAATGGAAAGGTGGAAGTTCATACTGAGGAAGATGCAATTACTCTCGAGGTGGTTACAGTAGAAGAGGGTTCCAAGAATATTTTTAAAATTGTGGTGAAGAAGGACATAGATCCTTTGAGTGTACACATGCAAGCAAGAAAGTTGGTAGTAGAAGAAATGTTTTGGTGCAAGAAGAGTCACCGAATGAACTTGAGAAAGAGGGAAATCTCATGATCTGAAGGATACTATGGAGTGAGAAAGATAAACAAGATCATGTCAGGAAAATTTTGTTCTAGACCAGATGTAGAGTTCTAGACAAAGTTTGGAAGGTGATTGTTGATAGTGGAAGCTCGAAGAATCTGACATCTTAGGAGATGGTCACAAATTTTTAGTTGGAAAGGATGAAGCACCCAAAACCATACCGGATCTCATGGATCAAGGATGAGAATACATTAATGGTAAGTGAAAAATGTTTTTTGAATCTAAAAATTGGAAAATACTATGATAAGGTGTTGTGTGATATTATGCTTATGGATTGTTGTCATATTTTGTTGGGTAGACCTTGACAGTATGATAGACATGCTATACATTATGGAAGATTGAATAGATATTCTATTTGGGTTGATGGTAAGAAACAAATCCTATTACCTTTGGTTAAAGAATCTATTGGCGAGATATGTACATCTGTGAAAGTTTATTTGACGGAAGGTAGATAGTTTGTTAAGGATTTGAAAAGAAATGATGTTTTTAATGCTTTGATTCCTAAAAAACCGAGTAAGAATAAAAAAGATGAAATTTATGTAGAAGTTGATAAGTTACTCACTGAGTACAAGGAGATAATTTCAAATAATGTACCTAATGGTTTGCCACCAATGAGAGATATCATTCATTGTATGGATCTAATTCCTGGAGCTAGTTTATAGAACAAGGCACCACATCAGTTAACACCAATTGAGAATGAAGAGATTAACTAACAAGTTCATGAATCAAATAAGTATGAATATTATTTCATTCAGGAAGATATGTTGTTCAAAGGTATTCATTTTTTCATACCAAGAGGATAAATGAGAACTAATTTGATAAAGGAGAAACATAGTAGTCGATTGGCTAGACATTTTGGTATTGATAAGACATTGAGTTTGCTTAAGGAAAGGTATTTTTGGGCTCAGTTGTATAAGGATGTTCAGAAATTTTTGAAAAGCTATGGATTTTTTCAAGTTGCAAAAGGAGTAAGTTAGAATACTGGTTTGTATACACCGATTATTGGTCCTTAGAAACCTTGGAGTGATATCAACATGGATTTTGTTCTTGGCTTACCGAGGATAGCAAGAGGTAATGATTCCATATTTTTTGTTGTGGATAGATTTTATAAGATGACACATTTCATACCATGTTGAAAAAAATCATATGCAGTACACATAACAGATCTTTTCTTTAAGGAAATTGTCAGATTGTATGAATTACCAAGGAATATCATCTCTGACCAAGAGAGTAAATTTGTTAGCTATTTTTGGAAAACACTTTGGAAGAAGTTGGACACTGAGTTTAAGTATAGTTCTACATTTCATCCATAGACTGATGGAAAAAAAGAGGTTTTAAACCAAATTTTGGGTAACTTGTTGAGATGCCTAGTTGGAGACACACCAAGTAATTGGGATTTGATGTTGGCATAAGTAGAGTTTGCATACAATAGTTCCGTGAATAGAAGTACTCGAAAGACACCTTTTGATATTGTTTATGGCACACAATCGAGAGGTATATCAGACTTGAGTTACATTGTTGGAGAAGAAAAAAGAAGTGCTAAAGTAGAGGAGTTTGCTAAGTTTATGAAGACATTGCATGAAGATGTAAAATAGAAGCTGGAGAAAAGTAATCAGAAATACAAATATAGTACAGACATATCAAGGAGACATAAGACTTTTGAAGTTGGTGATGTAGTAATGGTTCATTTGAAGAAAGGAATATTTCCTATTGGAACATATTGTAAACTAAAAATGAAGAAATTTGGTCCTTGCAAAATACTGAGAAGATTTGACAGTGGAAATGCTTATGAGGTTGAATTACCTGATGAGATGGATATATAACCCATATTCAATATTTCAGAATTGTATGAATATCATGAACCTGATGAAGAAGTGACAATATTGAGTGATTATCCTAAGAAATAGATAGAGGAAGTTGAATAGATCTTGAAACAGAGAGTTGGCAGAAGTACAAGAGGAAAGGAATAAATGGAGTATATGATAAAATGGAAGAACAAACCGATTGAGGACTCATCTTCGATTTCTCAATCTAAGTTAGATTCATTTCGGGTTGAACCTAATCCATGATTCAGGGAATCATTTATTTTAACCCTAGGTGTCTGATGCAGGAGAATCTTGGGTCCTTGGCAATCCTGATCAACCAAAAATATGTTTACTTTTGTTCTTTAGCTTGTTTGGATTCTGCTTGGTGAAGTGCTCAATTACCTTGTTGTTTAGGTACTCTTTCTGTCTTGCTTTACCAACAGGTCTTGGGGTGTGTTTGTTTCTATCACTTGGTAATAATTTCATGGAGTTGGTTTTCTATTGCTCATTTATGTTCTCACCGAGTCATTCCTGTTGCTCGGGTATCATCTTACCAAGTGGTTGTTGTTTTCATCAGTGTTTCTCTTCCTGAGTTGTTTATCCTGATCTGGCCGACTTCTGCATTTAATTTCCATGGTGTAATTAATGTGGGGTCTCTCATTGGAATCTATGTGGACCTAAATCTGGGTCTCCCTTATGGATTTGAGTGCCAACCTCTTTTGGTGGACTCTTGTATATATTTGTTTCTTTGTTCTTAGTTTAGGCAGTAGTTCTTGGAGGATAGTAGATTTTGATAGAAGATGAACTAATGAGATATTGAAAGGAAGGTCTATGACCTTTCTTGTATGAAGATCATTCTGTAATTCATTGGATTGAAATGGTGAAAACTAGGAAGGCCTTACAACCTGGCATGTAATGAGTTTGATAAATTAATGAAAGATGTTGTTGTTTCTTCTCTCACGCTATGTGTTGTTGCTTTCGCATTGTATCTGCAAGCTGGTTTGGTACTTGGGAGTGCCCTATGCACCTCTTACTAGCCCTCCTTATGTCAGAAAGAGATCAAGACCTTGCCCCTAGTTTCACCATTCACAACATACCATGATATAGAGGATCATGAAAAACATGAGGAGATAAAAAAGGAATCTCAAAAGATAAACAAATATCCAAAAGCAGCAAAGAAATAACAGGTAGCTCATGTACCTTTTTCCATAGGGAGGATGATGGATTGATGATTGATTTAATTGGTCTGATAAGGGGAATGATACATCCTAAAAACATTGATGATGGATTGCTAAAATAGGATTCCTTAAGACAAGAGACAAGAAAAACACTCAAACCTCAAAGGGGCTAAGGGATGATTCTTGAAGTGCTAGCTAGATAGAGATAATGACCATAATGAGACAAAGAATAAATGACAAAAAGAATGGGATCTAAAAGAACAGATGTACAAATGAGCCTAGGAAAAGACATGACCAACACTATGTACATGACACTAATTACAAGATGTAGAAGGGCTTGGGATGATGGATGAGATCATGGGGGCATGCATGATGTTTCCCCAGTCAAACTAAATGTTGATATTATGGCGACTGATCATGTAGTAGGTGTTGATATTGTGGCCCCATGTCTGGGAAAGAGATTTTCTTTTTCAGGAAAAAAGAAGACCGACATTGTAAAACCCTAAAATGGTCAATTTTAGAGGTTGCCCTAAAACGCATGTTATAAGCATTTGAGATGTATAATGCATTGTATTGTGGTGTATGTTTTTGCTAGATAATAAGAAAGGTTGGATGGCTATGTAGGTGGACGTAGCCTAGGTTTTGGGTGAACCACATTAAATCTGTGTGTTATCTGCATTTAGTTTCTTTCTTCTATTGTTTCTGCGTATCACTATTTATTCTTATATTGTTTTGGTTCTGTCAAACCCTAACAATTGGTATCAGAGCAAGGTTTGTTACTGTAGATTGACAGGACTTTCAAATTTGAGTGGGAGCAATGGAGGATTCAAAATTCAAGATTGAAAAATTCAACGGCCAGAATTTCCAGTTGTGGAAAATGCAGATGGAAGATTATTTGTATCAAAAGGACCTGTGGAAGCCATTAGAAGGAAAAACCAAGAAACAAGGAACTATGTCAGCAGAGGACTGGGAGGTTTTGG
>MU224466.1:345866-357175 GCA_018584345.1 Thuja plicata
GGCATTTTTCAAACTCTTCCTAGATAGGGAGCAATAAGTCGGTTTTAGTGATTTGTATCTAACCTTTGCTCTTTTATGCTATTTTTCACTAATCTAATGACTTATTGAAGTGTTGTGTCACAGGTAAAAGGTGCATCATTTGACACACACAATCTTCATATCAAAACCTAATATTTCATGTGACTTTGCGACTAATGAACATGTGTCTTAATTTTCTGTTTGTCTCATGATTGCCAGATCCTATTTGACTTTTAAACTTTATACCATGACTATGCGACTACTGTTGATCTTCTTTTCATCCTGTGGTTGTCGCTAAGTCTCATAATCTTTAACTTAACTCATGATCCTTCTTGCGACTAAGCGACAACAGTGTTATCCAAAATGACATTTAACCCAAGTTTATTTAGAGACTTGACGACTATTAAAACTTAGTGTCACTTGATGATTTCTAAAATGCGGGGTTAATCCAGAGACTTTCCGACTGCCATTAGATCTAATCTGAGATGAACGGTTTGTGCCAAGTCTCTTGATCTTATGAAGCATATTATTTTTATTAGGAGACTACACGACCAAATAATTTTGCCAAGTCTCCAGACTAAATGGAATATTCACTTTTCTTCATGAGGCTAAGTGACTAAATATTTAGCATATGCAAATAACTTCAAACTTAAGTCATGAAAAAGGTAACATGAAAATAGCTCGTCTGAGAAATTTAGGGATTCTTTGCATTTTCCAATAGAAATGACCCTAGGGCTTAGGGTTTTTGGAATTTTTGGCTAGGTTAAAGGCTAAAACAATATTTGCAGAGGTATATAAGCATTTTGAGACATCATTTTTAAACCCTTTGAGCTTAGGAATGATAGGAAACTTCAAAATTTTACAGGGCAGACTCAAAAATAGGAAATACAACCAACAGTGGCTCTCTCTGAGGATGGCTAAACACAAGTTTATGACAAGAACCATATAATCTCTGGTTGCAGACCTTTTCAAAAACTGAAGGCGAGGCTAAACTAACCTACTGCAGGAAAGAAACACACAACAGAAAGGAAATTATGGTACATATAATCCATACTTATTTGTGCATGAAATTTTGATTTTTCAATTTAAAAAAGGTTTTAGAAATTTCCCATGGATTGGCAACTTGAAATCTTCTCCATCCATATTCTTCAAAAGATATTAATCTTTACCATATCTTTGAGAAATGAAAAAGGGTCCAATCCATAATGAATCAAACTTCTTGTGCTTTCCTTTATCTTCTGCTCTCACATTCCACTGAAGAACAAGTTCATCTGGTTGGAATTTTTTGTTGCTAGCCCTATTTTCAAAAAGATATTTCATCTTTTTTTGTAAATTTATGTTCTCCTTTTAGCTATCCTTTCTGATTTCATCCAACTCTGCCAACTGCATCATTTTTTCTTGCATACTGTTAGAAAGTTATAACTGTTCTTCTTGTATATAAACGAGTATACTAGTAACAAATTATTAAATGGGCATTCTTGATTTCATATCATACACAAGTTCAAATGGTGATTTGCGTGTTTCTTTTTTGACTGTTATCCTGTCAGCCGATAATGCCAATTTCAATTTTGTATGCCATGCTCTCTTATTCTTTTCAAGAGTCTTCTTCAAGATCTTCAATATACTTTTGCTACTAGATTCAGCTTGTCCATTTTCTTGAGGATGATATGGGGAAAAATATGACATCATTATCCCATACTTCTCACAGAAATATTTTATCTCATCTGATTTGAAAAACTTGGAATTATCCATTACTAACTTTGCAGGCACACCAAATCTGGTCAAAATATTTTCCATTAAAAATTTAGTTACAACTTTACTTGTTTCCTTTTTTGTGGGTATAGCTTCAATCCATTTTGTAAAATATTCTATGGCTACAAGTATCCAACGATGTCCACCACTGAATTTTTTTGAAAATTCACCTATAAAATAAATTCCCCACATAGAAAAAGGGGCTTTAACACTCACAGGATTTAGTAACAGGGCTCCTAAAAACTTTAGCTTATTTGTGAACCTTTGACATGGCTCACATCTCCTAACATATGCATGAGTATCTTTGAATAAACTGGGCCAAAAATATCTATCCCTTAGGATCTTGTGGGCAGTAGTCTTGGCAGAAAAATGACCTCCACATACCCCATCATGCATTTCACTTAAAATCTTCTCAGATTGGCTTTGATCTAGACATAGCAATAAAACACCATTTCTATCCTTCCAATATAAATCTCCTTGTACGAAGGTGTATCTCTGAGCCTGTAATCTGAGACTTCTCTTTTTTTTATTTGTCATAGCATTAGGACACTTGGCATTTTTTTAGGAAACATACAATATCAACATAAAATGGTTGTTTCTCTATACTTGTAATTGTCTGATCATGCATCTCTATATTATTTACTTGTACTAAATCCAAGTTCTCCTCTATCATGAGCTTTTCCAAACCTTGACTTCTTACAAATTTTGTAATTTGGATTTCTAAGTTGAATTCTTGAATTCGATTAATCCACTTACATCTCTTACCATTCACTTCTGATTGGGTAAGAATGTCTTTTACTATTGCATGAGAAATATATGCCAGCACCTTAGAACAAACTGAGTATGGCCTAAAATATTTTACAACTTTTACCAGGGCATACACTTTCTTTTCCATCATCTCATAATTCAATTTTTTAGCTTGAAGGGATTTGCTAAAAAAGGCTATTGGATGTTCAAATCCCTCATCATCCTTTTGTAACAGAACAACAACAATAGTGTGAAAAGATGCAAATGAAAATAAAGAAAAGGGCTTACTATAGTCTGGTGATTTCAAAACATGTGCCTCTTGTATTGCTTTCTTTATTCTCACAAATGCTATTTGAGCTTCCTCATTCTAGAGAAATTTTGCATCTTTCTTTAGCAACTTAATAATTGGTTTGACAACCTCTGCAAAATTATCTATGAATCTTCTGACAAAATTTATCTTTCCTAAGAAATATTGTAATCCTTTTATATCTTTTGGAGCAATGACCTTTTGGATAGCCTCTATTCTCTCAGGGTATATCCTGACTCCATCCTTGGACACTATATGCCCTAATAACTTTCCTTCTATGACTGCAAAATGATATTTTCTAGGGTTTAGTGAAACACCATACTCTAAAGCCTTATTAAAAAATTTCTCTAGATGTTCACAGTGATCCCTGCTTTTTTAGAATATGCAGTCAAATCATCTTGATAAATAACCATGAATAGATCAATAAATTCCTTAAATACCACATCCATGGATCTTTGGAAAGTTTCTCCTACATTTATTAATCCAAAGGGCATTCTGACATAGACATAGGTTCCCCATGGAGTAGTAAAATCAGTCTTAAATTTCTCTAATTCTTTCACAAGTACCTAGTTGTAGCCTGAGAATACATCCATCATTGATAGCAACTCACAACCAG
The DNA here is from genome assembly GCA_018584345.1 of Thuja plicata. NCBI lineage: Eukaryota > Viridiplantae > Streptophyta > Pinopsida > Cupressales > Cupressaceae > Thuja > Thuja plicata. The sequence continues at coordinate 349,307 of MU224466.1, forward strand.
TTACCTTATGCAACATTCCTTCCATGTTTGGTAGAGAATAGTTATCCTTTAGGGAAGCAATATTCAAGTTTATGAAATCTACACATAGTCTTATGTCACCATTCTTCTTTCTTACTGGCACTAGGTTTGAGACCCATTGTAATGCCCCACCAGGGAAACCAAGAGAGATTAACCTAGAACATGTCACTATGTGTGCTGAATAATTTTTTTTTAAGTTAACATAAAGAAACATACATTCATGCAGAAGCGATTACCATTTATACACATGTCTTACACTCACATAGATTACACGACTCAAGGGTTCCATGATGTTGAATTACTTAAATCAAAACACAACTAACAATATAACAAAAGATTCCATCTAATTAAACATATCAATTACAACTTACATAACCATAGTTATAAACCTCATGCATAACCATGAAACCACCATAACACACATCCACTGCACATGTCGCAGGGTATGTGGTAATCACTCTAATCTACTTAATATTACAATATCCAGATTAGGTATCACATGCGATACTCTAATAAAAGATTTACAATAATGAAATTACATAATAAATGAAGGAGCATAAAGAGCTCATCTGCAAGAACCATCAAGCACCTGGTACAAGGATGTCGAATCTCAATGGATAAAGAATCACTACCACCCATCTGTGTGGAACCACAAAGGTCCACCCCACTGTGCTGAGGAGATAACAACAGATCCCAATCGGATATCCAAAACCAAGAAGGAATAACCACTAAGTAGGGGATCTTGGTAGCTCTTTAATCCGGTGTACTAATCATCACAAAAAGGTAAGACTCACTAATCTAGAGGCAACTGAAAACATAGGAAATCTAGCATGTGTAAAGGAAGGTGTCATCATGTACGTCTAACCCTTAAGTTCAGCCTCTATAATCACAATAGATTTCGACACCTAAGTGACCATACACGAAGCCAATGACCTCTCAAATTGACAAGGCCACTAGCTATGCCAGATCCCACACCTCGTAAGGGGGAAAGCACTATCTCAATCTCCATCTCAGTCTTTACTAGCACTCAAGCATGGGTGAGGAGACTCATATCTTATTAATTCATTTTAATCTCTCAATATGTCTTTAGTTATCACTTATTAAGAAACTCTACAATAAACAATCTAGTAGTCTCTTACGGACACGAAACTTATTGCAAGCCACCCCCTACTACACACCTAGGTAACCTACCCTAGGCTCAGAGATCCTAACAGATCTAGCATAGGTCACAACCCTAGTGTACCCCAAATCAGTATCCCATACAACAGGAACGGTCACATAGGTACACTAGCAGATAACAGAATCGAAAGGGTCACATGGTCTGTTTAGGGTAATAACAAATAACACTCACACCATGAAGTAACAGAAATATAATTACACCCCCCAGCCTCTATATACATCCTAGGTCGTCTAATGCCCCCAAATAACAACATATACAAGCACAAGATGTCCATAATGATGCATAGAAACTGAAATGTCCTAAAGGACTGAAAAATGAACTATATCCATGTAACTACTTACAGATAACACATTCAAAATTTTCATCTTAATCAATAACTTGATCTGACATAATTAAAGTTAATTGCATTAAAACTACTTCTAGTAATTAAATAGTCTAATCAAGATAACCATTACTCCAATCAAATTCATCTAATACCAGGATCTCAATTATCCCCTAATTAAGAATCATTATGATTAACTTGATTTAATCAACTATATTCTAACTCAAATATTTAGCAACACATATTAATTAAATTAATTACACTTAATAGTCAATATATTAATTCAAGATTAACAATAACACAAGAATTATTAACTTAAACTAATAATTAATATATATTAAATGTAATTAATAATCAATATAATAAATTAAAACTTATAAATAAGAACACCTTAATTACTTTACCAATTAAACATGGTTATTGATCTAATATAAATTAAATAAAACTTCTAACAAAATAATTAAACTTAATATAAAAAAATTTGGTATTTAAACATTAAAAATAAAAGTAACTACAAATTAAAAAAATGAATTTAAATCACATTTTAATAAAAAATTTAAAAGAAAACTTTAATTAAACTTTGGGGGGAAGCGGGTCCCCCGCGAGCCCCCCCTCCTACGGACTCGGCGCCCAAGGGCTGTCGTAGCAGTCCAGGTGTCGTAAGGCAACCTGGCTGCTAGCAGTCCAGACTGCATTCATAGCCAGCTGCAGGGTGGGGCAGGTGGGTGGAGCCCACCGCCCCCCTTCAAAAAAACTTTAATTTTTTTTTAAAATAAAGTTTTTCCTTAATGACGAAAATGACTAATGCGTTTTCAATTTTTTTTTATAATATTTTTTTAAAATTTAAAAATGAATACATACTTCATTTTCAACAAAAGTATAATATATATTTTTTTAAAAAGGTAAATTTCGAAAACGAAAATAAAGAAAAAGGTAAATTTATTTTTTTTTAAACTTTTTTTACCTTTCTGGGTAATATTATTCACTAGTCTGTATAATTACAGAGAGTGGGTATTTTTGAAATGATTTATTTTTTTTCTTTCAATGAAATACGTAGAACCTAATAATTTATTTTTCCTCTATAGTTATGACTATAGGCAGATTTAATTTTTCAATTTCTAGGAGAATTATAGGAGATCTACTCACAAAATTTCGACAACATAACTATAAAATGCTAAGAAATACATAATCATGAAAACGATAAATCCTAGCTGCTAATAAACACCCGAAAACATCGAAACACCAATAATCCATACATTAATTTTCCTCTATTGTTTAAACTATAACAGGGATTAATTTTTTCATTTTCTAAGAGATCTAGAGGGAATTTCTTCCCAAATTTTTGACAGCATAACCCTATGATGCTAGGAACACATAGAATGAAAAAAATTCAGATCTAGGGTTTCTATAAACACCTGAAAACGTAGAAACAACCATAAGCTATTTAAAAGTCAAAAATAATGAACATGCATTAAAACAACACAGAAAACCTTAGATCTACAAAATTGAAACCATACATGGAAAATGAATCCTACCTTGATTCCAATGCAAGAAACAGAAGAATGTAGCTTGGAAGATGAAAGTAAATCTAAAAACCCTCAAAGCCCAATTCAACCACAGATTTGGCAACTATGGAGATCCGAGCACACACACACAAGCAAAAGAAAATCCTGAAATCCTCAAAGTAACAAGGATCCACAACAATCCACAATCCTTCAAAAACCCAAAATCACCAAGAGCTCTCCAAATCCCAAAAAACCTATTGTGAGAGAATGAATGACAAATTCCCCCTAAAGAGATTCAAATTCCCCCTAAAGAGATTCAAATTCCCCTAAACATTCAAAGGTTAATGACAACTCCCAAGTCAATCCCTAAATTAAATCAACTTGAAAATTGAAAGTAAATCCAAATTAAATAAATAAAATATGCTTTATTGCCACAACTCAACTTTGACTCCTAATTACAAGTTAAGATATTTGAATTTGAAATTACTTTTTCAACACATTCATACACATGTAATTAATAAAATATTTAATTAAATAGATTAAATATTTATGTCACAATAATGAATACAACCAAATATTTAATTATTTAATTAATCATATAAGCACATTAACTATAGTTTTCAATTAAATATTTAATTAAATCAAAATATTCAAATATTTCAATTTAATTAATTATTTAAAATAAACTTAGGATATAATTAAATAATCAATTCAACTATAATCCATTAAATCATAGAATATGGAAAATCACTCAATAATTTGAAAATCACCTGAAAGCATAATCAAGCAACAGACACACATACTCAGGAGAAAGGGTATTCGAATTCTGTCAACCTAGACAAATCTGGATAGGGTAGTCATACTGAAACTCATCCAACATTAGGATGATTAGGCTTAGGTTAGGGTTTTGGATTTGTATGTTACCTCCCCTCTTTACCATTGAGATGAATATTTATGGGCACGCTCACTCCTACCAATTCAGGGAAGACGATGCCCTGTACCTACAATCCTTTCACCAAAAGAACACACATGTACATACATAATATAATATCGCAATCAATGATAGGGATCAGTCGAACGTGTGGATCTCACCGAAGCAAGTAACTACGTCTCTATCCTCTACCACAACAACACATCAACAAGTACATCAACATATAAAACAACCATACACATGCAAGTATGGGGTAAGTATATCATAATCTAAAATCAACATATAATAATCAATATGATAACATCATCACACCTATCTATGCATAAGGTAAAATCATGACATCATAAACAAGTATCATCATCAAATGAAACAATATCAGCTCACATGAAAGTAACCTAAAAGGATTCGGCCAATCAACTAAAACCAATGCCTAAAAGAGTACGACATCACAAACTAAAAAGAAAAACACGAGTAGGTATTACATCCACCCCCCCTAGGATTAGGCTTACTCCTGGAAGCCCAAAATAAATAGGGATATAACTCCCATAAACAATAAGCATCCTAATGAGTCATATAAGACTCAATGAGTAGATCCATAGGACCTTTCCCTACTCTCTGGTTAGAACTCTGAGGGTCATTCCCCACTACCAGAAACTGAAACCTAGCTGCAGGTCCTCTACCTGTAGGCTCGATCACAGGAGAATGATACACTGGAGGATGATAATCCAAAGCTTCATATGCTCCATGAGATCTATCAATGTTCCCAACTGTAGGTTTGAAAGTCACAGGTCTCTGCTCAAAAAACTAAGAAGCACGCTGTGGACAATTCACTGCAATGTAGCCAAATTGACCACATGTGAAACATCCGGTACCTCTTAAATTGCCTCTCCCATTGGAGGGTGCACTAGACTGCTGGAAACCATCTCTACCGATACTCTATTGCATTCTCTACGTAGGCTGACTATACTGATTGCGCCTAGCATGTGGACCACCTCGAGAATCCCTAGAGCGAGTACCACCGCTCTGACTATGAGGAGGAGTCACCTTCTGATGTGAGTTCTGATTACCCACAAAGTAATTAGGGGGTTCCTCGAGGTTCCCAGTCCCTCGAGACTGATTACCTCTAACCCCAAAAATAGATGCACCACCTATAGAAGCACCCGTCTGACCTCCATGGCCTAATGCCAAGTTAGCCTCCGATAGGGTGGCCTTAATAACCATAGCTCTTAGGTCCGTAGGCTCAAAGAGCTTCACATCCCCTACTATGCAGGCATTAATCCCTTGCACAAAGTGTTGAACCGTCAGTGTAGAATCCTCGCTATAACCAGCATACTGCTTGAGCTCGTAAAAATGACACTCGTATTGCTCTACTGTCAAAGTTAGTTGTCTAAGATTATGAAACTCGTCAGCTCTCTGCTGCCTCCACTGATTTGACATGAACCTATCTCTAAAGTTCTTGAGAAAGAGTTCCCAAGTAATAGTGTCCATACAGAGTCCTAGCTTCTGCTCCTCTATCTTCCACCAGATAGCCGCAAAATGTGTCAACTGCATCACGGCGTATCTCACTTTAGTATTACTACTAAAGGGATGCATCGCAAATACTCTATCCAAAGAAATCAACCAAGTCTCTGCCTCTAAACCAGAATCCTGTCCAGTGAAAGGAATAGCCTTTCCTCTGGTCAGGTCTCTCATGTGGTTGGCTGCAACCACTGCTGGATCTACTGATATAGTCTTCCCACGAGGGCTCCTGAATCTCTCCCTCTGTCTCTCCTCCTGTTGGGAGTGATGAGATGCCTCCCACTCCACTCTAGCTCTCTCAGGAAGGCAATCTACGATGGCCTAAAGAATCTGCCTAATATCCAAACCCCCAGACTCATCTTGATCCTCTCTCCTCTGTTCACCCCTCTCCTGATGCTGCTCACTCTCCTGTCTAACACTAGTGAAGGAGCTAGCCTGTGAACCTCCCCCACGGGAACCAGACCTACCCCTACCATGACCTCTAGCTACTCGTGTCTCAGGCATAATTCCTGAAACAAATAGAGATAAATACAACATTCACCACATAGCTTGAAACATAAACCAAAGAATGAATAAACAATAAAGCAATAATTTGAAAACACAAATGTTGTATGTCTATGTTTTAGTTTCAAGTTTCAAGCTAGACACAACCTAATGGGCGTACAATTCCCAAAGTTCCCAGTGTAGAAACTAGGACTCTGATACCAGATGTAACGCCCCACAAGGGAACCCAAGAGAGATTAACCTAGAACATGTCACTATGTGTGCTGAATAATTTTTTTTTTAAGTTAACATAAAGAAATATACATTCATGCAGAAGTGATTACCATTTATACACATGTCTTACACTCACATAGATTACCCGACTCAAGGGTTCTATGACGTTGAATTACTTAAAGAAAAACACAACTAACAATATAACAAAAGATTCCATCTAATTAAACATATCAAATACAACTTACATAACCATAGTTATAAACCTCATGGATAACCATGAAACCACCATAACACACATCCACTGCACATGTCACAAGGTATGTGGTAATCACTCTAATCTACTTAATATTACAATATCCAGATTCGGTATCACATGCGATACTCTAATAAAAAATTTACAATAATGAAATTACATAATAAATGATAAAGGAACATAAAGAGCTCATCTGCAAGAACCATCAAGCACCTGGTACAAGGATGCCAAATCTCAATGGATAAAGAATCACTACCACCCGTCTGTGTGGAACCACAAAGGTCCACCCCACCATGCTAAGGAGATAACAACAGATCCCAATTGGATATCCAAAACCAAGAAGGAATAACCACTAAGCAGGGGATCCTGATAGCTCTCTAATCCGGTGTACTAATCATCACAAAAAGGTAAGACTCACTAATCCAAAGGAAACTGACAACGTAGGAAATCTAGCATGTGTAAAGGAAGGTTTCATCATGTACGTCTAACCCTTAAGTTCAGCCCTGATAATCACAATAGATTTTGGCACCTAAGTGACCATACACGAAGCCAATGACCTGTCAAACTAACAAGGCCACTAACTACGCCAGAACCCACACCTCGTAAGGGGAAAGCACTATCTCAACCTCCATCTCAGTCTTTACTAGCACTCAAGCATGGGTGAGGAGACTCATATCTTATTAATTCATTTTAATCTCTCAATAAGTCTTTAGTTATCACTTATTAAGAAACTCTACAATAAGCAATCCAGTAGTCTCTTACGGACATGAAACTTATTGCAAGCCACCCCTTACTACACACCTAGGTAACCTACCCTAGGCTCAGAGATCCTAACAGATCTAGCATAGGTCACAACCCTAGTGTATCCCATACAATAGGAACGGTCACATAGGTACACTAGCAAATAACAGAATCGAAAGGGTCACATGGTCCGTTTAGGGTAATAACAGATAACACTCACGCCATGAAGTAACAGAACTATAATTACACCCCTCAACCTCTACATACATCCTAGGTCGTCTAATGCCCCCAAATAACAACATATACAAGCACAAGAAGTCCATAATGATGCATAGAAACCAAACGTCCTAAAGGACTGAAAAATGAACTGTATCCATGTAACTACTTACATATAACGCATTCAAAATTTTCATCTTAATCAATAACTTGATTTGACATAATTAAAGTTAATTGCATTAAAACTATTTAAAACTACTTCTAGTAACTAAATAGTCTAATCAAGATAACCATTAATCCAATCAAATTCATCTAATACCAAGATCTCAAATATCCCCTAATTAAGAATCATTATGATTAACTTGATTTAATCGACTATATTCTAACTCAAATATTTAGCAACACATGTTAATTAAATTAATTGCACTTAATAGTCAATATATTAATTCAAGATTAACAATAACACAA
>MU224466.1:358667-383471 GCA_018584345.1 Thuja plicata
AAAAACCCAAAATCACCAAGAGCTCTCCAAATCTCAAAAACCTATTGTGAGAGAATGAATGACCAATTCCCCCTAAAGAGATTCAAATTCCCCTAAACATGCAAAGGTTGATGACAACTCCCAAGTCAGTCCCTAAATTAACTCAACTTGAAAATTGAAAGTAAATCCAAATTAAATAAATAAAATATGCTTTATTACCACAACTCAACTTTGACTCCTTATTACAAGTTAAGATATTTGAATTTGAAATTACTTTTTCAACACATTCATGCACGTGTAATTAATAAAATATTTAATTAAATAGATTAAATATTTATGTCACAATAATGCATGCAACCAAATATTTAATTATTTAATTAATCATATAAGGACATTAACTATAGTTTTCAATTAAATATTTAATTAAATCAAAATATTCAAATATTTCAATTTAATTAATTATTTAAAATAAACTTAGGATATAATTAAATAATCAATTCAACTATAATCCATTAAATCATAGAATATGGAAAATCACTCAATAATCTGAAAATCACCTAAAAGCATAATCAAGCAACACACACACATACTCAGGAGAAAGGGTATTTGAATTCTGTCAACCTAGACAAATCCAGATAGGGTAGTCATACTGAAACTCATCCAACATTAGGATAATTAGGCTTAGGTTAGGGTTTTGGATCTGTATGTTACCTCCCCTCTTTACCATTGAGATAAATATTTATGGGCACGCTCACTCCTGCCAATTCAAGGAAGATGATGCCCTATACTTGCAATCCTGTCACCAAAAGAACACACATGTACATACATAATATAATATCACAATCAATGATAGGGATCGGTCGAACGTGTGTATCTCACTGAAGCAAGTAACTATGTCTCCGTCCTCTACCACAACAACACATCAACAAGTACATAAACATATAAAACAACCATACACATGCAAGTATGGGTTAAGTATATCATAATCTAAAATCAACATATAATAATCAACATGATAACATCATCACATCTATCTATGCATAAGGTAAAATCATGACATCATAAACAAGTATCATAATCAAATGAAACAATATCAGCTCACATGAAAGTAGCCTAAATGGATTCAGCCAATCAATTGAAACCAATGTCTAAAAGAGTATGACATCATAAACTAAAAAGAAAAACACAAGTGGGTATTACACCCAAGTTGAGTGTCTAATAGGCTGAATGATTCCAGCATCTTTTAACTTCATCAACTCCGATTGCATCTTAGGAGCCAATAGAGGATTAATAGGTCTCTGCTTCTGTCTAAATGGTTTCATATCAGATTTGAGTGGGATTTCATGTTGAAAAAGATCCTCTCTATAAGCCTTAAGATCTTCATATGAACAAGCAAAAACATGCTTATGTTTTCGTAGTAATCTTATCAAGTTGATTCTAACATGAGATTCCAATCCTTTTCCAATGTAAACTATTCAAGGAGTGGTCTGTGAACCTAGATTTATCTCCTCTAAATCCTCAATTTTGGCATTGCTTACTCCTGATGTATGTTCATTCTGATTTGTAAACAATGCCTCAAGTTTGACCAATCCCTTAGGAATTTGGTTAGAACTAAGTTGGAAACCCTCATCCCCCAGTACACAATCCTTACCATCAATGACCTCAAGTAGATTATTGCAATCTATACATTGGTCCTCACAATGGTCAAGGCACTAAAGAAATCTGAGGATATCTTGGTCATCCTCAAACACTTTCCAGTTGTAAATGTTGTACGGGACAACTGGCCTTCTTTTAAATTCAACAATTGACACCCCATTTAAGGTCATATCATTAGTTTTCAAAGCCACATTAGCCAGGAAATCTGCCATAATATTTCTAGACCTTTCTATCCAGATTATATTAAAGGCATAAAAGAATTCTATTTGGTCCCAAATAACATGTCTATACATTTTCAATCTGTCCTTCTTTACAACATATTTGGACCTCACCTGGGCTACTACTAACTCCGAGTCACCATAGACTTTTAAACATTTTATACCATGTTTAATAGCAATGTCTAGCCCTAGAAACAAAGCTTCATATTCTATTGTATTATTTGTACATTGAAAAGATAGCAGAAAAGAATATTTGAATGTGGTACCTGATGGAGATATAAGTAGAACTCCAAGCTCCTGATCCTTCTTTTGAACAGGCTCCATCAAAGTACATTTTTCACAAACCATCACTTTGTATAGATAACTCCTTCACCAAAGGATCAACATTTTCACACTGGTGATCACTCCTTTGATTCTGAAATTTTCCATGTCAATATCAACACAATATTTAATATTTGTATCCTCATGAAGTTCTATCGCATGAGGTGTTATTCCCTATCTAGACACTTTTACATTATTTCCAGCTATATTGAAAGTGGCATAAGACAAGTCACATTGAATACTACCACCCATTGAAGCACTCCATTTTCTAGATAACAACATGTCATAGTGTGGTGGTATGTCAACCACCAGTACACTCATGGTTAACACTGTATCTGGGCACATGGCTAATTTGTAGGGTAGGGCTTCAATAGTTCCCACAATAGGGATTTCTCTTGAATTCATTGCTTGACACCTCCCATGAGGAGTATCTACTTGTAAACCCATGGATCTCATAATTTATGCAGGCATTATTGTATTTGATGCTCCTGAGTCTATCATATAGTTTTTTAGCACCTTTCCATTTATAACCAATGTCAAGAAAAAGGGGTCAACAACCCCTGAAGAAGTGTTTATGTTTAATTAAATCTAAGGGATCTCAGAAATCATCCCCTCAGGCTCTTTTCCCTTGTTGCTGAGTATCTTTTCAATATGTTATGTTTTCTGAGGTTTTATGGGTGATACATTATTTAATACTAACATAACTTTATCTTTATGTTCTTTTATTCTCATCATCTCAAGGAATGGAACCTTTACAGTCATTTGAGATAAACATTGTCCCATATCTACTAGAGTGTACTTTACATCAGAGGCTTTAGATTTTTCTACAATAATGTTATTCTCTTCTACCTGAATATTCATAGCAGGTCCTTCCCTTCTAGATTTATTATTTTCCATTTTAGGGGAAGAAGAACTTGCTTCTGGCTCTTTAGCCTTCTGTACATGTACATCTTTTTGTTCATTAGCTTTGTCACTATTTTGACCTTAGGTATATTTGCAATTTCCCCAAGTCCATCCTTTTTAGGTACATATTTGGCATCTATTTTATTTTCTTTTACAAAGATGCCTGATGGTTGACTACCAGCATTACCCACAACTCTGTTTCTTAGATGATAGTTTTTTCTTGTTTTGCTCACTAAGTTAGCAGTGATTCTGGATTTTTCCTCATCAGAGGATTTTCTCACTGCTGAGGGTTCCTGACTATTTTTAGCATAACACCTTATGTGATTAGTACTTTCATCTTCTTTTCTATCTAACAAGACTTGTTGTTGATGAACTTCAACTCTTCCTTGCGAGCCATATATGTCATGATTTTCAATTTCTTCATTAGAATCCATATCATGACAAGAATATGCATTATTCATACTATAATCACACATATCATCTTCATCCTTGTCCTTCTCTTCATTTGATTTTAAATCTAAAGAAACAATGCAAAAGTCAGGATTGTGTGGTGCCTCATAGGCCTCACACCAGAAGTCATCATTGCACATGTGAATAGTATTTTTGTGTAAAGGATCAGGAGCCCTATTCTTAATTTTGTCTTTTCTTGGTGGAGAAATAGGCTTACCATACTTAAATTAGGTACCATAGGGGTAGTTTTTCATCCTATTTTGAGAATTGTAATTATTATTGTAGGATGACTTATTATTTTGTGGAGCCCTATACTCTTTGTATTCAGGTTCCTTTTGACCACTCCTATTAAAGTGTGGATCTTCTCTTTTACCCAATTTCCCTGATATCCTTCTGTTCATTTCTACATTCACACCTATTTTATAGGCTTCTCTTAAAGTTCTAGGATTTTTATCCCTTAGTGCATAGCCCATTTTTGAATCAAAGACATTAATATAGGTAGCAAGACATACCTTTTGGTCTAGCTTCATTTTTTGGAACAACTTATGCATAGCTCACTGAAATATTGTATTGAACTCTATTACTTCTTCATTTGAGTTCTTCCTTATGTTGTTAAATTCATTAAGCAAAAACCCTTCATTAGTCTTGTCACCATATTGATCCTTGAATAGATCAATTAATTCATCCATTGTTCCTACAGAACCATGAGATAAGCTCCTAAACCATTCCCTAGCATCTTCTACCAGAGATTGTACAAATAATTTCATAGAACATCTTCATGATTGATATTTAAATTATCTATAACATCAAAGAATTTTCTTAAATGTTCTTCACAGGTGACAACATTATTACCTAAAAATTTTGGGAGCTTTTCTCCCATATCTTCTGGTATTACATTAGGATAACCTAGAATTCCAAAGAAAGAAAATTGCTTGTACCTTCTGTAGGAAGAGGTCTCCTCTAAAAATTTTCATTATCTTTAGGAGCCAAGAATTTTCTATGGTCTTTGAAAGAAGAAGCCTTGCTCTTTGATGTTGTAGCATTCTCTGTATCAGCAAAAGAGATTGTAGTAGACTGTAAGAAATCAATTTTTTTTTCATTTCTATTGTATCATCCTCTGCTTCAGATTTCTCTAACATCTTGGCCATGTTTTCTTTTTCTTGTCCAATTTTTTCAAGGTCAATGTCTAATTTAGACATTTTCTCTGTCAGGTTCTTTTGATTTTTTGGCTCCTCAACTTGTGTTTCTGTTACTTTGTTTTTTCCTTTATCTCTGAAGTTTTGAGGACCTAGACTTTGGTGGGTGCTGGGAATCTCCTGGTCTCTACAAGACCTTTCAACATTCTTGAAAGCTTGATGTCTCAGGGATCTTCTCTAATATTTGTCAACATATTTATGCTCATGCTTTTTCTTTTTATGTTCTTTTTCCCTTTTCATCTGCTGAATAAGGGAAAGTTGTTTCATGAGGATTCTTTCTTCCTATGAAATCTCATCAGAAGGAACTTCCTCAGAGTCTGAGATAATTTTATCAGTCCCTTCTCTTTCACTAGAGGTGGTAGTGACTACATAGGTGTCTATTCCAAGGCTTGGGGCTTCTAAATATTCTGAGACACTCTCTTCTTGACTAGACTGATTATTGTTTTTCCTTCTAGTTCTATTCTCTTTACTTCTTGGAGAAGAATTATTGATGCTTTCTTGGTTCTTCTTCTTTCTCCAAAACATCCTAGGTTTTGAAGTAGTGGGAATCCCACTATCCAACTCAACTTCTGGGTTGTTTCAAATTCTAGGTCTAGTATTCATATTTGAAAATATATACTTAACTTTTTCACTGATCACAGAGATTTCACTTTTTAGATTTTCCACCCAATCTCAGGAGATACTAAATACTACTAGAAGGACTTAGGCAACTTTAACTATAAATTTGATTCTTTTGAAACTACAGATTCTGAATACTTCAATCAAGACTTTATAATCTCTATCCCTAGTAGAGTCACCAATTTTGTTAGCTCTTTTTCTTGTAGCACAACTTTTAATGTGACAGTATACTTTTATACTTGAATGCAAACTCCTATTTCATGCAAGAGAAAGGATAATTGATGAGGGTATTAGATAACATCTAGGGAAACTATTACCTCCTCCTTCTTTTTAGAGATCCACTAACTCAGGCAGGTATCACCTATGGATGATTACTAAATGACAATATCTTTTAAGTGGATTATCTTTGTAATAATTTGCTGAAATGTCTTTTAATGTATCAACAAGTAAATGACTATGAAAATGACTATAAATATCCTGATATAGATATTAATGATCCATACTAGTATTTTGACAACAACAATTAGTAAGGTAATAAGGATTCTCATCCTTCTTCTTTTTTTAGTTCTTATGAACCTCCAGAAGGATAACCTATTTTAATTCTCTCTTAAAGGAATCAATAAACTAGATTGTATTCCTTAAACACAATTACATGAATGGAATGTATATTTTAAATGTGAATGATTTAATAAATTAAAATACTGGTTGGATACTAAACAATTACTTAGCCAACTATAAACCAGTGCCTTATCCTTGGCCTATCAATCAATATCTAGTATAACTCCACAGTAAGGTGATTAATAAAACATTTGCAACAAAGATAAAATGCCTTACAGATTATCCTCTCTCTACAACTATATCTGATCCTTAAACTAATTTTAAGCTCTCTAGGGTCACTTGAAATAATTAATCCTTCCTTGAAGGAGCTTACAAATGACTGCACAACCGCCTTGTGATCAGTATGTCTAAGTGCCTTACAGCTAAACATACAATAAATATAACAGTAATGAAAAGAGACAATCCAAGATGCAAAAAAGAGATTGAAAAATATTTGTATTAATGTCTTAAAGCTTCAAATACATATAGATAGACAAATAGTACAAAGGCTCAGACAAATTTTAGTAGTCTACCTTGTAATATATTTTCATTAATTCCACCTCCAACCTTCTACAAAATATTACAAGAGCTCAATTTATAGGCCTAAACAATCTTGGAATCCTTAAGATAAGGATGCTACAAGCTTCAGATGGTTTAGAAAACCTAACCCTAAAAACTAGAAAAGAAAAAAGATAGGAAAATGCCAAGCGGTGGAAGGACAAAACTGAAGAATAAGATCTAATTTGTCTTTGTCTTCTTGTGGATGTCGACACCTTTGTCTGTATATTTTCAGGATAGCATATGATATTGTAATGAGATCTAGTGACCGCCAATTTTGGCTAACTTACACTAGCCTTAAAGATTGCTAACCTTCCTGTTCTCAGAGAACAGGTGTCATGTGCCCTTCTATTCTTCATCTATAATATCTAGGACAACTGTTATAGGATTTTTCTTTTTGGGCTTTGTTAAGATGTCCCATGCTATAACATCTTCCTCATTTGGCCACTCAAAGCTCTGTATACTTTCCAACTGGGATTTTTTTCTTTCTCACCTAGCATCTTTTATGCTCTTGACATCTGTGATGAATTTATTACAACTAGTCTCTTCTTTTATTGCTTCATCTAGAATCTTATTAAATCTTTCCATGTCTATCTCTCCTTGATTAGATATATAAATATCCTTATTGGGTAACACATTGTCAAATTATGAGCCTCATAGCCCTAATGGCTTGATCTGATTATCCTCGGTTCTGATAGGAGGCACAAATCTATTGTAACTCACCCCAAACATATTTAAACTTGATTCTATCTGGTTTTCTTTTCCTTTGAAGAATGACAAGGTGGCTCCAATTTTCTCTATCTCTGTCCCAACCAGTGTAACTACCTCTGGTAAGTCTGACCTTAGTGGTTGAATAGATGCCAACCTCTCAAAAAGTGTTTTCCTACCAGAACAAGTTGAATAGTAAGGATATCAAATTATTTACCTCTATTTGAAGGCCTCGAAACTTACCACAGGCTCCATACACCACATCAATCTTATCCTTAATAGTGTCTATCCTATGCTGCAAAATTGATGTCAATGTACCCAAAATCACACTGTTATCTCCTTTGACCTCTTGCTCTATTTATTCTACAGTATCCCCTGTATCATTTGTTTGGATTTGAACATCTATTACCTCTTTTGGCTCAACAAGGGCAGCCTCTGGCATGTCAAGTAGTTTTTGAGAAAGCTCTGCTATGAGCTTTTCTTTTTCTTTGATCTTAATCATCCCTAGTTCTCTATCCTTGATAATATCACTAGTGTCACTAGTGAGATTTTTCAGCTTTTCAGACATCTAGAATGCTTTCGCCTCATTTAGTTGGGCAAAGTGTGTAAACATCTGGGAGATCTCCAAATATCCTGTGTTCTGGACTGACCAAATTATTTTTTTGCCCTCCATCATTTCTTGAATTTTCAACAGGGATGGCTTTTGATCTTTTGGATCCAAGCTCCAAATTGCTAGTGCCTGAGATTTTGGGTTATATCCAAACCCTCTAATCATGTCCCCAACTTGAATTTCTGATGACAATTTGACATGAAGTTGTTTTCTGATCTGATCAATTATAAAGGCCGAGGATAAATCTCAACCTTCCACTAGTAGCATTCCACTGGCCTTGACCAGTTGCCTTGCTTGTTTAGGTGTGATCTATTCTTATTCAGCATCATAGTCCTACAGTGTCTGTAGAGCCTCTTGAGTTACCGGGTCACCACATGCTAATTGCAATTATGCACTTGCTTGTTGTTTCTTGTTCTAGATGTGAAAGTCTTTAAATTTCTTAGTTTTGATGAAATTTTCATCCTTAAGGAATTGTTTTTGGTATATTAACCTCTCATCTATACAAGTTCTAATAGGTATCTCTTCCTCCTCTTCTACATCATTTTGCAGTTTCTTTCCTACCCTGATATATTTCCTCAATTGGTGATCATATGGCCTATTTCCAATTATGAGGGCACCAATTCTGTCTCTCTTCTTTTCTTTCTTCTGAGAAGGTTCCCCTGTTTCAACCCTTTGTCTTTTAGGTGGGGGCTCATTTGTAACTTCTTTCTCTGGGACCTCTGTTAGGTCAATTATATCTTCACCCTCAGCTACTTGCTCTTCAACAGATGCTTGGTTGATTGGAGGGGAGCCAGGTACTGAGTATTCTTCATCACTATCATCATCATATTCTAATGATTAGTGCCCCTTGTGGCCCTTTTTTGGCACTACAAGTGCATCGTCTAACTGATTTCATAAGAGAGTGTGAGAATTTATCATGGCATCTAGCCTCTTTAAATATGGCATGTCTAGGAAGAAACCCCCAAAAATGCCCTTTCTCTTCACTTTTCTCTCTAGATCCATAAGTTCATTGAAATTTACAACTCTCCTATCAACCTCCTCATCCTCCAAAATTTTTCTTATCAAATACTCTTCCATGCATTCTTCATGGTCTTTAGTGTAGGGGATAGTAGGTGTTAATAACTTCTTTGCACTCAAGATGAAGCCCTTTGTGTCAACATAGTTGTATAAGGCCATATTCATCATGTAATGATTCATCTAATTGTTCACAGGGTCCAATGTCCTCTTTCCAATAGTAAAATTATTAATTATGAACTACCTTGGGGTAAATGTACCCTTTCTATGAGGTGCAAGATGTTCCTTATCTGTCAGAATCAGTTGCCTTATGAAATCCACTACTACAATTCTTGGTGGCACATGGAATGTTAAAACATGAGGAGGATGGTACAACCATACACCCTGGTTAATGTGAAGTTATTCTCATAATAGAAGTCACCCCAGTTGTGGTCTCCTGGTTATTTGTGAAGATACTAACATGGCCTCAATAATTGTATCACCTTGACTAGTAGCCTAGTCTTATTGACACCTAGGCACTAAAGTATTGGATAAACTACCCAATTCTCAAAAGCATAGAACTCTTGCTCCCTGGAAGTATAATTCCATACCCTCAACCAAAATTGAATAGGGTTAGATTGGTCCTCATGAATCTTTTGTGGCCTTAGACACTGGCAATTCATGATGGGGAAATTGTAGTACAAGATCAGATGCATAACAATTGAATAATGGATAAATTTGGATGATTCTTCTTATTATGTATATCCACAAACCCCTATGCATCTGGTCTATGATATACTAGATATAATCATAGTTGGAAGTGGTTTGAGAGCTCTTCATATCCAGCACCATCATCAGGATGTCTGAGGTTATTCTCTCTGATCCTACATCCTTTCCTAGCACTCTACATAGTGCATATGATATGTAATTCATATACGAGTTTGGGTCCTTGTAGAAATATGGAGTATTCCCTGGGATGGGTGCAATGTAGTTCTTCATTTTCTTTGGAATATGATGTTCCTTGATCAATTTGGCTACAATGACAGACTCTCTAATATACCTATTTTCTAGGCTTTTCAAATTTATCTCAGTGGTCATGGGATAATAGACATTGAAAGCCTTCATGAAAGAGTTCTTTTCTAGGGTAACTAGGGCCTTTCCATTGTGCCTCTTAATTGTTTTGGTCAAGGTATCATACCTACTGGCCATTTCCAAGAAAAAATCAACATCTACAAAGATGTTAGGAACTACTAACCTAGCCAATCTATAGGTCCAAGGATTTGAAACTGGCATGACCTCATTACTATTGTTAAATAAGTAGTTAAAAAATGAATACCCAGATGAGCCTAGGTTTTTTTCATCTCTAATATATGACAGATCATCAATTAGAGTGTCAGCATTTACCTTTCTATTTTGGCTCGACCCTGGTAGCAATGTGAGAAATTCATCTGAATAATTTCTCTTCCCTTTTGTGTCATCCTCAGCATCATCACTTCTCCCACTGGTGGATGCCAAACTCATTTCTTGACTCATTTTTTCCATTTTGTTCTGTTCAAAACCTTTTTCACTGATATTGAAAAAAAATTCTGCAAACCCTCACCACCAGCTCTGAATTCCTTTGTAATTTGAACCTCTGAACACTACAAAGACTACCAATTAATATACTCTCTGAATTCTGGACCAGAAAATTGCTTTTTTGAGCACTTACTGCTTGGTAATCTCACTCTTCTCATAAAATGCTAAATTCTTTATAAAACTCTTAGCTCTGAAGACTTAGAAGCTAGTGAGAATAAAATGGCAATGGATATGCTTACTTATAACTGAGAAATCAATGCAGCCATCTCTTTGAATTCGTATACTTACAATTCAATCACTTCCGTCATTATTTTATGCACTGTGACATCAATTCTAGTTCTAGCCGTGGTATTTCAAACTGACATGTATTCAATTTTTAATGAATGCTTTTGCTTATTAAAACCTTATAAAATTCAAAAAGAGATCGAACTCAAATATGATTGGTTTTCATTAATCACAATTTGGTCACTTTTCCATCTATCAAAATCTCTATTATCTTATTGGCTAGCAAGTCTCCATGATGGCGTCAAAGAAAAGTCTTCTTTTAACTCTGGTTTTACTTCTGGTGACCTAGCGACTGTGTAATCTCCTTGTCGCTTGATATTCTTTCTAACTGTAGTTTGTTACTGAGACTTAGCGACTTTCATTGGATCAATCTTTAGATCAATGGTTGTCTCCATATCTCTTGATCTTTTAACTTAACTCATCTTCTTATGGAGACATGGCGACTAAGTCTTCTCTTAACTTTTCTTTAACCCCAGGTCACATCCGAAGACTTGGCGATTGTTATATCTCAATGTCGTTGAACCAAATCTCTAACTCATAGTTTATCTAGAGACCTTGTGACTAACACCTTTAGTCTCTTTATCGCTTGATTTTTTCACTTTTATTATTTCCATCTGGAGACAAATCAACTTTCGTTGATCTTCTTTTCCTCTGCATCTGATCGCTATCGCCAAGTCTCTTGTTCTTCATATCAAACCCTAATCTTTCATGAGACTTTGTGACTGATGAACACGTGTCTTATTTTTCTCTTTGTCTCATGATCACCATATCCTATTTTAATTTTCAACTTTATACCATGATCACGCGACTACCGTTGATCTTTTTTTCATCTTGTGGTTGTTGCTAAGTCTCTTGATCTTTAACTTAACTCATGATCCTTCTTGCAACTAAGTGAAAACACTATTATCCAAACTTTCATTTAACCCAGGTTTATTTAGAGACTTGGTGACTATTAAAAATCAGTGTCTCTTGATGATTTATAAACTGCAGGATTAATCTAGAGACTTCCTGACTACCGTTAGATCTAATCTGAGATGAATGGTTTGCACCAAGTCTCTTGATCTTATGAAGCATATTCTTTAAATTAGGAGACTACGTGACCAAATCATTTTTGTCAAGTCTCCAGACTAAATGGAATATTTTCTTTTCTTCATGAGACTAAGCGACTAAATATTTAGCATATGCAAATAACTTCAGACTTAAGTCATGAAAAAGGTAACATGAAAATAGAACTCGTCTGAGAAATTTAGGGTTTTTTTGTATTTTCGAATAGAAATGACCCTAGAGCTTAGGGCTTTTGGCATTTTTGGCTGGCTTAAGGGCTAAAACAATTTTTGTAGAGGTATATAAGAAATTTCAGACAAGATTTTTAAACCCTTCGAGCATAGGAATGACAGGAAACTTCAAAATTTTACAGGGAAGACTCAAAAAGATGAAATACAACCAACAACATGGATGGGATCCATGATACATTTCTCATTTATTTCTATGCCTTTACCTTGGTATTTCCATTTTTTTAGCAATCGATCCAACATAAGATACTTCTCTCTTAGGGAACAAGATGTGAGTCCATTATTAGGAGTGTAAATGGTGGACATGAAATTTATTTCTTTTTCTTCAAGGGGACCACCATGGATGAATTTAAGTGGATCAAGGGGACAGAGTGATAGTGGTGGGATAGTTTGGATTGGAGGTGATAAAGGATCATAAAGTGGAGGGGATGGGATGTTGTAATCTTGGCTCAAGTGGGTATTGGATCTTGAGATGGAGTAGGTACAAGGGTAGGATCTTGATTTGAAGGAGTAGATGATAATGGAACATGAGGTGGAGTGGGTGACAACAATGGGTCATGTAATGGAGGAAGTGGAATGGTAGGATATTTATTTAGATCAATGGATATTTCAACATTCTCTTGGAAAAAATATTGACATGATTGGATTGACGTGGATAGTATGATGGGGGATGTAGAGATGGACTATTCAAATAGAGGGGATGGAAGGATGAGAGATTCTATAATTGGGATAGAGGGAAAAATGTATACTCATGAGGTTCATTGGATGAGGTATAGATAATGCTAATAGGAAAAGATGGGGATGGTAGTTTGGTGGAGTTAATGGATGGAAAGGATTCAATGAAGTTAGGACATGGTAGAGGATCAAGAAGTATGAGAGGTGGAAGAGAAATGATAGGTGTGTGAGATGGAAGAGGGATGATAGGTGTGGGTAATGGAAAGGCCTCCTCACTAGTGGCTTCACATGGGGGAGTGATATGACATGAATCATCAATTTTAGGAGATAGTTTTTGTGATGGCTTCCTTGTGAAGGTCCTTGGAGACTTGTGTGTTTTGTGTTGGGGTGGATGGTTAACAAATGTAGATGGTTGTAATATAGGGTAGTTCATGTATGGAGGTGTAGTCATGGATTGAAATCTTGATTGAATGAATGATGGTTTAGAAATGGGTTTAGGAGATGGAATGGCTAGGTAGTTCACATAAATGGGCATGGAGGTGACTTGTGAACTGGATTGACTAACTGATGGAGGAGTAGTGATGGATTGGGGTATGGAATATAAATTGGATTGAGAGATGTAGATGGATTTGGGAAGAGGATTTATGTTAATGTACGTAGGAATGGAAGATGGTAGATTGGGATAAGATGGAGGGGATGAAGGAGAAAGGTAGGATAGAGTGGGTGGTGAATTAGTAATAGCATGGGGATCATGGTGATAGATTGGAGGAAATTGAGGAAAAGGATTATGGATTGGAAAATGGGTTGGAAGATAAGGAGATGGTGGATTTATATTAGTTATGTAGTTAGTAGTGTTATTGTGGAACGATGGAGTTTGGGATATGACCATGGGAGAAGATGAAGGATTGAATGTCGTGTGAGTTAGATATGTGGGTGTGATGAAGGAGGGAGATGTGGATAAAGGATAAGATGGGTTTCCCTTCTCAAAGATATGATAAGGAGTGATAGTGGGTATGCATGGAGACATGATGGGGTAGTGTGGAGGAATGATTGGGTTTTGGAGGATACTTGGAGCAAGCTTGCTAAGGTTTTCAATGTACTCATCATGATCAAAAACACTCTCATCATTATTGGAATGAGATGAAGTGGAAGAAAAGGTAGGATGACCAAAATTATCATGATATAATTGTGACATAATGATTAGATGATAACTTGGATAGGGATGAAGGATGAATATGGATGAAAAAAAACTAAGGCTCAGACGAGGATGAATAATAAGCTCAAACTAGGATTTTGGATTAAGCTCAAGATAGCAGGAAGGATTGACTCTGAAGAAGATGAGAAGGGGATGAGGAATGATGAAGATATCTCTGTTGGCCTATTATGTGGGGAGAAAAGGAGGATCTGATGATATTAGAAGAACATGATGCAAGATGATAGTAAGGATATGATCATGAAACTAGGATGACATAATTTTAGAGAGTTGGGTGATTTTGGACTAGAAATTTGGGCTAAGTGTTTGAGTTGGTGAATGTTGGATTGTGGTGATATTTTGACTTGTTTTTTCCAAAAGACTCATGACTTCAAATGTGTAGGTTTCTAAAAACATTTCTCATAGGTTTTGTAACATTAAGAACAAGTACAAGAAGTTCCTACCTTACTAGAATTGGCTTAGCCTTGAAAATATTTTCTCACAAACCTAGGCACACACACGAGAGATAATCAAAATATAGTCATCACCAAGCACACAATGGCTCTAGTCATCATGTCATATTATCCGACTCCAAACACTAAAGGTGGCACAAATGTGAGAGTATCTTGGGGAGGTTACTATCCTCCTATCACAAAGATTATCAAGGTTTTAGAGGTGAATCAGGTAGGTAGCTACTTTAATGGTTCTTAGTAAGGGTCTAATTTTAGATATATCCTTTGTGCCCACACAAGCATGATTGAGGCATATATCCTCACAAATCACCTTGGCACAAGTACTCATGTGAACATAATTGAGACCATAAGTCCCTGTTATGTGCTTTGGTAAGAGTCAAATATAAGCTCAAATGATATCTGACTTTCAAGGATTTAACCCCAACAAGTAAATTTGATTAACGTGACTTGGAGTGGAGTGGCTTACACCTCATTCTCATGTGGGTTTCTCTTGGGAGAATTTTACCTCAGCCATCAGGCCCACCTAAAGGATTAACTTGAAAAGCATGTATTGGAAATGAAAGGAGTTTGGATTTCTAATTTTCCCACAAGGGGAAAAGAGCATACTCTCCTATCCAATTTTATTTTCTCCCAAACACTCAAAACATGTGGTTAATTCTTGAAAGATTACTTACCTAAGGAAAATCAAGCATTTTTAAGTTTTTGATCTTTCCAAAAGAAAAGAGAGCATAATCTCCTATTACTTTATTTGACCAACACAAGAAATTGCCTAGTTAAGCTATCTTCCTAGAAAAAAACTAAGAAGCATGACCATTTGGTTGATGCGATTTTAGGAAACCTACAAAAGAACAATGTGAGTAGTTTCAAATGGTTTTCTTTGGAAAGCGAGATACAAAGAGATTGGTTAGTATTTTTTGAAGTGTCTGGTCTTTGACAAGTGTTTTGAATCAAACAAAATCACCAAAAAGAGTTTGTAGAAACAACAAAATTATGCAAAATGGGCACAGTCGCTAATTATAGGTAGAGACATCGATTTTATTAGTAGCCTTAATGATAGGAATACTATAAAAATGATATATATTGAATTAAAATTGTACCAGCGGGGACTCCTAAGGGTGTAGATGCCAAACAGTGATTCAGCCTGAATCGGTGTATGTGCAAATGCCACTATAACTTGCAAAACACAGAAGGCCCTGTTAGTTCCTTTTCTTGCTGACATATGAAATAATCTCAATGAGCTTTCTCTATTTATCCTAGACACTAATCAAGAAAGATATAGAATGACATAAACAGGGTTTTTAAACCCTCTACACTTTGAGCTCCATAAACTCTGGCGGGAATACCCTTCTAGCTTGAGATAATCAAATCACAGGATCATTCAAGAAAATAAGAATAGAATTACAGGGATTGACCACTGTAACATTTATTGGATAGATCAAACATAAAGGCAAAGAACAATTTTAATAGTGATAGTCAACTATTTCAAAGGAAAACAGACCAGTGCTTAATCCTAGGGTATGGAGTCACTTTTGAATAGCTTTAACCAATTTGCTCATGAACAGGAATTTAAGACAACTACAAAATCTGACATAAACATAGATATAAATTATATATATATCCTCACACATATCACAAATTAATTCATCAAATTCATTATAAACCCTAAATCTCACTGAAACAACCCTAAGGAAATTTTAATCTTTCCTTGAAAGAACCCTAAAACTATTTCAAAATCTGCCTAACAGATGTATAAATTGAACATTCCTTGAACATTCAATTTAAATCAAATTCAGAACACCATAATGAATACAAAATACTCATCATATGTTTCAAAAACTATTGATGGATTTCATTTATATTCATAATCAAAATTGCTATTACATTCAACAGTAATTTCAAAACCCTACTCAAAATATATTGGTCTTAAGCCAGATTTTATATAATTAAACATGTACTCCCAAATGAAAAATGGATATCTTTTTCCCAGTAGTCTTGGAATTATTTTATAACTAAGGATGCAACAAGCTAAAAAATACATGAGAAATATTTACAAAATCTTTTACAACTTTTGCAACTAACATAAAAACAAAAGTTATAACAGAACACAGGTGGCAAAGGTTGGCAAAGTTTGAGCAAGGTATGTTGTTGCAATTTGACAATATCATCCTTATCCTTTAAAATTCTCTACCCAAATATTCACCTCCTTGGTGGTGGGCCAATCAAAATTCTTTTCTTGTTCCAACTTTGCAGCAGCTTCTGTCCATCTGGCATCAACGGTTGTTCTGGCCTCAGAAACAAAATTTGTTATATCTCTTTCAACCTTGAAGAGGTTGTCAATCAATTCATTGCAATATTCAGCATTGGTATCCTTCTCCAAGCACTACTTCATCTCCTCATCCTTAAATTTCCCATCAAATCCATCTGTCCAATCTGATTGTGGCTTCAAAACACTAGCTTCATCATATATCTTTGGGATCAAGGCAGGGCATTGGTCACCAAATAGTTGTATTTTATTATTTATTAAGTCAACTTTTCCATTGAAGATGGAAAAAGTGTCATTCAGTTCACTGATCATTTCAATGGTATCTGTGATTTTATCAGGAAATTCACCACTGTATAGCATGGTTGTCTTCAATTTTTCCATCAGCCTGTCTCTTCTTGAACAGGTCTTGAATGTAGGCTCCAAAAATAACATAGCTTCAGCAGCTATCCTTGAGGCTTCTTGCAATGAGCCATACAATGTATATACTATGTCAATCTTCTATTTTAAAACATCAATTTGATGTTGAAGTATGGGCAATATGATACACATGATATTTATACTTTGTCCCTGTGACAGCTCTTTAGACTAGCCTTCTGCCATTGCTGAATCTTATTTTGTCTCTATGGCAACATTTGTTTCAACTTTTGCTACTTCCTAGGGAACTGGAGTTTTCTCTCTCTTACTCTCCACTAATTCCTCCTTCAATCTTGCAATTTGTTCCTCTAGGGTGTGATTTTGAATCACAGTTTCATCATGCTTCTTTGCCAATGCCATCATCTGGTCAAAAGTTGTTTCATACCTTTTAGACAAATCATCAACCTTTGCTAGGTTCATGAAGGAAAATTGGGTCATTAACTAAGCTATCTCAGTGTTAGTGGTATTTTGTAGATTCCAAATCATCTTGTCTACTCTCTATTACTCTCTTATGGTCATGACTAGAGGATTTTGTGTAGCAGGGGCCAATGACCAAATAGCTAGAGTCTTGGATTTAGGATCAAACCTTGATCCTTTCAATACCTCATCAATTTCAAACTCTATTTTCATTAAGGGGTCTTCTTTCCTCCTAATCTGGTCAATTATAAAAGTGGACTATAAGTCCCAATCTAGCATTAATAGCACCCCACTATTCTACACCAACAATCTTGCTTGATCCACAATAATCAGCTCACTATCAGGATCATAATCCTGGAGTGTCTTCACAATCTCTTCATTTTTATCTTCCTAACCTTCTCTTGTCATTGGGTTTTTCCTTAAATCCTTCTACTTCATTTTGATTAAGAAGCTCTTGAATTATTCAGACTTTATGAATTCATCATCTTTCATGAATTCACTTTCCATCATTACTCTCTCATCAACTTCTCCGAACAATACCATTTGATTATCCCCTTGACCTTCAACTTGGGGCTCCTTTTGCATTTGCCTTTTTAGCTTCCTGAAATATTTTCCATGATCTATTATTACAGCCTTAGCCATTTTATTCCTGTCCTCCATCATCTTATGCTCTATTCTCTCTTTTATCTTGGGTGGCTCTCTGGCAGAAGTAGCCTCTTCACCCACCTCTACTTCTTCTTGGTGAATTTCTTCCTATTGTTCTTGATGTTCCTTGTCATGTAGTGCAATAGGAATTGGGGATCCTTGGGATTTTGCATCTTCGGCACTGAACTGTGGTACTTTTTCCATTAATGTATCATAAGACTTGAGCATTGACTCCATTCTCTGTAAGTATGGGAGGTCAAGGAAAAAAATAGAAAAAGTCTTGTCTGATTCTTTCCAGTTAGCCTCTGCCCTGAGAAGATTATTATACTTCCTTCTTCTTTCCTAAACTTCATGCCTATCTAGTTTATTTCTCACAATATCTTCATCATCCAGTGGCCCATGATCTCTAATTTTTGCCAAGGGGTCATAGATTTTAGGACTCTTTTTACAAACTGTTCTGGATCACAGAACCTAGCAATTGTTGGAGACATTCTATATTGCTTGAAGAAATTGTTGATTAGATCAAAAAATCTCTTCTCAATAGAGAAATCAAAACCAACCCATAACCTAGGGACAAAAGTACACTTTTTATGCCCTTCTAAAAATTCTTTGTCAGCCCAAGTAATTTTCCAAACAAAGTCTAAGAAAGCAACCCTACGAGGCACAAACTTAGGGAGAATGTGAGGTGGTTGTGTACAACCATATACCCTTATGACATTAATATGAAAAAGAAGAAAAAATCACCCCATTTGTCAGTAATTGGCCAATTTGGAACAAATTCCCAAGGTCTTAAGACTCTTCTAACCTCATTTGGAAATATTTGCCTATCAGTTCCTAGTAAGTCAAAAATTGGATCCACAATCCAATTACAAAAGCATACGAAAGATGAATTCACTGATGAACTATCCCATACCTATGTCCACTTTTGGATTGCTACATTGACACCATATTCTGAAATAAACAATTCAAGCTCTTTATCCATGGACTCCCTATTAAAATATAGAATCATACACAGTAAATGAAAATAATTCTTAAAGGTTGGCACAGGGGCATTCGACTATATTTCTACCAATGCAACATGTATAGCTTCAACTATGTATCCCACATAATCATAATCAGTGTTGACCTCTGGGTGTTGGATATTCATGGCCATCATGAGCACATCTTGGGGTACAGTTGAATCTCCATCAAAACCTAACACTCTAGTTAGGCCATATATTGTGCATTTTATATAGTGGTGAAAGAGGGAGAAGTCAAAAGGCGGTTTGAGGTTATCTGGTACTTTCACCAAATTCCTATCCACCCTGGGCATATATCTGAGCATATCAAACTTTTTGATTAATTTCTCCTTTTTTTGTAATCCACCTAAATTTTTTCCAACTCAATCTCTCTGCATAATGCACTAGTGATCCCAAAGTTGTCTGCTACTGATGTCCTATCTATGGATACTAAGGTCTCTTTGTTTTTCTTTCTGATTACCCTAGCTATTGGGCAATAATTCTTAGCAAGTTCCCTGATGAACTCTATATCCACATATATATCAGGCATAATCAACTTTTCCATATTTAACTCCCAAGGATTGCAAATAGGAACTAGTTTAATCCTATTATTCCAAAAATAATGGAACAGTGTTACCAAAGAAGTTTGGAGTGACCAGGTTTCTGCATTGGAACCATCTGTCTTTCCATTCATCCCAGTTAGCACTGTTTGCATTTAATGTCCCAGGCAGAAAATCAAAAAATTCCTCTTTATATTTCTTTGCTGTAACTCTCTTCTTTTTACACCCTATGAAGCAGCACTGGTAGTAGCTTGACTCATCTTTCCTTTTCAAATTTCTATCTNTCTGTCTTTCCATTCATCCCAGTTAGCACTGTTTGCATTTAATGTCCCAGGCAGAAAATCAGAAAATTCCTCTTTATATTTCTTTGTTGTAACTCTCTTCTTTTTACACCCTATGAAGCAGCACTGGTAGTAGCTTGACTCATCTTTCCTTTTCAAATTTCTATCTCAGAAAAAATAAGCTCTGTCGCTCTCATAGAAAATCTTAGAATGCAAAAATGAGAATTGTACAAAATCAAGCTCAATCATTCATACTTATAGTCATCAAATCGGAATCTTATCCACTTGAATGCCTAATTCTTGCACTTGCAGTGTCACGCAATCATCTCTTTGTAACTAATGTTGCCATTAATTCACACTCTATGATCCCTACTGGAAAAGAGTACACACTTTTTCTCTTTTTACACTCGTAAGCCTGAAATAAGCCACTTGTCAATTTGTCGATAACCCATTGTACCTTTCCTATATTCAAAATTGTCCTTGTGAGTGAGTGACAAGACCTTTTCTTACAACCAGTCGCACACTCGCGGTATATTTTTGTTTTGGTTTGTATCCTCTGCAACTGAGTGATGACCTAACTAGAAACTATATCATTTGGTGGTAGCACACTCGCTACCTATTTATCTTTTGCACTTATATCTGCGTGAGTGAGCGGCATCACTTTCACTTTTATCAATCATGAACTCGCCACTCAAAACTTTACTTTCCTTGAAACCTTATGAGTGAGTGAGTGTACATTGATCACTCAATCACTCCTTGGTCGCACACCCGCTGACCTCTAACTTATCATGCTTGGATCTGAGCGAGTGAGTGGTTTTCAAAACAATCATGCATTATTTTCTAGTCGTGGAGTCGCTATGCCTTTCTGATTCATGTTTATACCTCTGTGGGTGAGCGATGACCATTTTCATTATGCACTTTACTTGTTCGCTCACTCGCACTACAAAATATTTCAGTTTATAAACATTAGCGAGTGAGCAATGACCCTTTTCCATCACAGTCACATACTCGCTACCAAAATTTCTTTATGAATGAATCCTTAGCAACTGAGTGAGTGCCTTCACCAAATCTTCAAAATGTATTAATCGCTCACTCGCTAATCCCTTTTGTCTTAACTTTCTTTATGGACGAATGAGCGACAACTTTCAATTTTCTTCATCACACACTCGCGAGCTTGAAATCTTAACCAACACATTGTCTACGAGTGAGCGGTAGCCAACATGCTTTCTTAATCACACACCCGCTAGTATCTTTTCACTTGACTTTATTCATGGGCGAGTGGGTGATAGCCTTTGTTTTTTCTTTCATCGCGCACTCGTGAGCTCATCATTTCAAACTGTAAATCCTTGGCGAGTGAGTGAGAACAAAAATGATCTATTAGTCGTGCCCTCACACATTTTAAAACACTAAATACTTCCTATGCAACTAAGCGACAAGGACCATCTGATGACCAAAATATACTACGTCGCATACTTGCACTGAAAAAACACAACACTTAAGACTTGGGCGAGTAGGTGACATCTAAAAATATAAATCCCTCGCACACTCATGGGCTTGAATGATATGCATGAAAACCTAGCCTGAGTGAGTGACTAAACCTTTTTTACATCACTCACTCAATTGCTGACCAAAAGATAAATACCTAAGACCACCACCATTGTGTGATGCACAAAGACTTAACTCATCGTTGACTCGTGGAACCTTTTAACATAGAACTTAATCCTTTGTGATTGAGCGACATACAAAATAATTCCAACTCGCTCAGTCGTGAACTAATAACCTGACTTCAAAATTACATTGTGACTACGCGATTAACATCATTTAATAACCAAGTTTCTCACTCGCACACCTAACTTGACTTAACAAAATATGACCGCGACTGCACAATTCACACCAAAATGACTCGTTGCTCACTCGTTCACTTAAAAAGACACTTTGAAAGATTAGCGCGAGTGTACGAATAAAACTTGGAACAAATAAATTTGAAGACTTAACCACAAAATTGACTCTTTGACATGAAGAGGGATGAAATTTGAACCATAACACGTGGGAAAAGGGCCAAAGATTTGAAATTTGAAATTTTTTAATTTGCAATGCTAACAATGGCTCCGACTGGGGAAAGTTAATTGCAAAATTGACATTAGAAGCCAAAACTCTGGGAGACAGACCACAAACCAAAACAAAACTTTACATGCAGACACAAAAACCACACTAAAGTAGGGAAACCTAAACTACTGTGCATGGAAATAAGAACTTTATGAAAAATAATGTTTCAAGAATTGTCCATGCACTGTCAATGCCTATATCTCACCATTAGGTTCTTCTAAAAAATAAGAATCTTGACCATGAAACTCATGGACCACAAATGAGCCCATCCATAATGATTCAAATTTACCATGTTTCACCTTCTCCTCTATTCTAGCATTCCACTGCAGCACCATATCATTTATCTGGAATTTTCTTTCAGTTTCTCTTTTATCAAATAGCTATTTGGATAGCTCTTGGAGTTTCATGTTTCTTCTGTGTGCTTCTGCTCTTATTTCTTCTAGTTCCACCAATTGGTCCATCCTCTCCATCATAGGCTCTTTTTGTTCAAACTCTTCCTCTTGGAGAAATTTATACACTGGTAACAGATTGTTTAAAGGAAATCTTGTCTGAGTTCCATAGACCATTTCAAAAGGGGATACCCCTATTGCTCTTTTCACTATTACCCTGTCAGCCCAAAGGGCTAACTTCAATTTTGAAAGCCAAGACTTTTTTCTCCAAAATCCTCTTAATGATTTTCATAATGCTCTTATTACTGGAGTCAGCCTATCCATTTGCTTGAGGATGATATGGTGAGGAATAAGATACAATAATGCCATAGTCTTCACAGAAGTCCTTAAAATCATCAAACCTAAAACACATGGCATTGTCCATGATTAACTTAGTGGTCACACCAAATTTTGTCAAAATATTATCCATTAAGAAATCCATCACTACCTTGCTAGTAGCCCTTTTTTATGGGACTGCTTCTATCAATTTTTTAAAATAGTCTGTAACCACAAGAATTCAACTATGGCCTCCACTAGATTTTTCTGTGAATTCACCAATAAAATCTAGACCCCATTGGGTAAAAGGTGCCTCAACAGTCATAGGATTTAAAGGCAAAGCTCCTAAAATTTTCATTTTAGAAGAGAACCTTTGGTAGGGTTCACACCTCTATACAAATTTTTGAGTATCTTTGAAAAGATATGGCCAATAGAATCTAGCTCTGATTACTTTGTGAGTTGTGGTTTTGGCAAAATAATGCCCCCCACACACACCACTATGCATTTCACTCAAAACTCTTTCAGATTGTGATTTATCCAGACAAAGAAAAAAAATTCCATCCCTATTCTTCCAAAATAAATCACCTCGTATCAAGACATATCTTTGAGCCTGCAACTTCAAAGTCCTTTTTTGAGTATCTGACATATGTTCTAGACATTTACCATTTTTCAGAAAAAACACTACATTAGTATACCATGGCTGCAACTCTATGCTAGTCAAATTCATATTTATTGTCTGTAGATCATTTACTTGAGACAATTCCATGTTTGTGTCAGTCATTAACTTGGCTAAACCCAAACCCCTTACCAATTTGGTAACTTGAATTTCTAGAGTAAATTCTTGGATCTTGTTAATCCATCTACACCTTTTTCTAGTAACTTTACATTGAGACAATATATCTTTCACTGTAGCATGTGGCACATAAGCAACTATCTTTGAACAAACTAGATAAGGTCTAAAAACCTTTATTGCCTTGACTAATGCATATGCTTGTTTTTCCATTATCTCGTAATTAAGTTTTATTGCTTGCAAAGATTTACTGTAAAATGCTATGGGATGATCAAAACCTTCATCATCCTTCTGCAAAAGTACTGCAACAATTGTATGGAGCGAAGCAAAAGAAAATATAGAAAAAGGCTTTTCATAATTAGGAGATCTTAATACAGGTGCTTGCTGAATAGCTACTTTTATCTCATCAAAAGCTGACTGAGCATCCTTATCCCACTCAAACTTAACATTTTTCTTTAGCAATTTAACAATAGGCTTTACTATCTTAGCAAAGTTTGAAATGAACCTCCTCACAAAATTTACTTTCCCAAGGAAAGACGAAACACCTTTGATATTTTTTGGGGGCAAGAGCTTGTTAATGGCTTCTACCCTTTCAAGATCAATCCTGACACCTTCTTTGGACACCATATGCCCCAATAATTTACCTTTTGTCACAGAAAAGTTATGTTTCTTTAGATTTAAAGAAATCTCATACTTTAAGGCTTTAGCAAAAATATTTTCCAAGTGCTTACAATGATCCTCGACCTTTTGGGAATATGCAGTTAGATCATCTTGATACACCACCATAATTATATTTACAAACTCCTTAAAAGCCACATCCATGGCTCTTTGGAAAGTAGCTCCTGCATTTCTTAGGCCAAATGACATTCTCACATAGACATAAGTACCCCATGGGGTAGTAAAAGATGTCTTGAATTGTTCAGATTCTTGAACCAACACTTGGTTAAAACTAGAAAAGCCATGCATCATAGATAAAAGATCACAACCAGTCACTCTTTGTAGCATTGTCTCCATGTTTGGAAAATAATAATTATCTTTTAATGAAGCTGCATTAAGGTTCTTGAAATCAACACACAGCCTGATGTCTCCATTTTTCTTTCTGACTGGAACTAAAATGGAAACCCAAGAAGAGTGTCTAATTTGTTTTATTATCCCAGCCTCTCTGATTTTTGTCAATTCTTGTTGCATTTTTGGGGCCAACAAAGGATTGATTGGCCTATGTTTTTGTCTAAAAGGCTTAATATCATCTTTTAATGGGATTTCATGTTGAAAGAGATCTTCCCTATAAGCCTTAAGGTCTTCATAAGACCAAGCAAAAACATGTTTG
>MU224466.1:390702-405795 GCA_018584345.1 Thuja plicata
AGGGTAGGTCATCAGAAGTGACCAAATTGTAAGCCTTAACTGGCTCTTCTTATCTGTAGATAGTGAAGTTTGTGGGTAACAATCCCCACCGCAATTTTTACTTCCTTAACAGGAGTTTTCTGCGATAACATATCTTGTGTTATGTGTTATCAAATGGAATGTATGATATGATTTCACATACATAAAGAAAGATGAACAAATAGATAATTTGTTTTACAAACTAATGACTAAGGGTTAACGGGCTAACTAAGAAAAGTTTTAGAGGTATTGATTCACCCCTCCCCTCTCAGTACATTATCTCAATACAATTCCAACACAAAATAACCAGTGGCCAAACCAGCAAAACCAATAGCAACCACGACAAGGAAATTGGCAGAAAAATAAACAATGGAGGGGGCCTCCATAGTGGCCAAACCAAAATCTTGTTTTTCCATAATTGGCACCACTTGTCCCACCTCCTGCAATAATTCCACCTCCTACAGGCACTAGCCCCTATCCAAAGCAAACCCAATTACCTACTCAACCGCAACCAAATCCAAATAGCAAGCAACAACAGTAGCCATTGTATACCACTAATACACAGCAGTATCCTACCTACGCTCTAGAGATATTTGATATCGATTTGAGGTCAGGTACTAGTCTGCTTGCACTTGAATGTCCTATTATCACATAAGTTGCAGACACTCTTGCAGCATCAACACCTCTTCCAGCAAAATACCACCCAATCAACTCAAAAATCAAGCAAAACTGGTGTTGAAACCTCATTTGACCCTCCTTTTCCACAAAGGCTTGCAATAGAAAAGCCTATATCCCAAGAGGAGATGCCTTTTGACATTCTTGAGCAGCTGAAGAATATGCACATCCAAATACCTCTGTTTCAAGCTATCAAAGATGTTCCTATCTATGGGAAAGCTTTTAAGGATGCATTCCTTAAAAAGCCTGGAAGGAAAAAGAAGGACCCTCAAACAGTTCATGTAATAGGGAAACTTGCTGATATCATGTTGGGCAAGGTAGTTATACCCAAGTATTCATACCCTAGAAGTCTAGTAGTAGATTTGATAATTAATGGACAATCTATTAAAAATGCTTTAATTGATTTGGGAGTAGCGATAAATGTAATGACTAAAGACATAATGCTCAGACTAAGTATAGAAGGTTTGAGAACAACACCAACAATATTACAACTTGTTGATAGTTCAACAGTCACTCTAGATGGTCTTATAGAAGATATGGTAGTCACCTTAGACTCATGGGAATACCTTGCTGATTTTCTCATCTTATCACCAAAAGTAAACTTTGTTGGCTATCTAGTCATCTTAGGGAGACCTTGGTTAACCACCACTGATGCAAAAATTAACTACAAATCAGGAAGTATGACAATTTCAAATGGTCAGGCAATAAAGAAGCTAGCACTCTATCCTCCTGCCCAGCCTCAGCCAGACTTGAGATATCCTAATTGTCCAGAACTAGGGGATGAAGGAGAAGAGCTCAACTACGATGCTCAGCTTATGATAATGCATATACAATCTTTTCTAAAAATGCAAGAGGAAGATGATGTAATATAGAGTATTCTTACCAATGAGTGTATAGTAGCAAAAGATGTTTCTGAAAGTGTTATTCTGTAGCTATGTACCTATGAAGACTGTGTCTTTCTAGAAAGCCCTGAGATAATTAGCCAATTCTTACCATGTGAAGTAGCTACAAGCCTAGTACCTGAGATTTCAATGGTAGAGCTAACAACTACAGTAGAAATTTCCCCAGGTGACAATTTCCATGTGAACAACAAGTTGCCACCCCCACAATTGGCATTGTTAACAAAACTCTTGCGTAAGAATGAGAAAGCATTTGCTTGGGATTATGGAGACATGCTAGGTTTGAACCCCAAACTCTACACCCATAGGATCTACATTAATGATGGAAGCTTACCACTATGCCACCCTCAAAGAAGGATAAATCCAGCATTGAGAGAAATAGTCAAAAGTGAATTATAAAAATTACTAGATGTTGGTTTCATTTATCCGATCTCTGATAGCAAGTGGGTATCAACTTTGGTCATTGTACCTAAGAAAGGGGGGAATGGAAAATATGTGTGGATTACAGAGAGTTGAATAACACCACAAAGAAAGATCATTTTCCTTTACCCTTTATTGATCAAGTCCTGGACACTCTGGCGGGTAAGAAATATTTCTCCTTTCTAGATGGATACAGTGGTTACAACCAGATCAACATTGCTCCAGAATATTAGGAGAAGACTAAATTCACATGCCCCTGGGGCACATATGCCTATTATGTATTACCATTTGGCTTATGCAATGCACTAGCTACTTTCCAGAGAGCTGTAATCAGCATCTTTGCTGACATATCACATGATTGTATGGAGATATATATGGACGACTTTACTACATTTGGTGTCATATTTGAGGAAGCCCTAAAGAATTTGGAAAGAGTACTAATCAGATGTCAGGAAAACAACTTGTCTCTCAATAGTGAGAAATGCTTCATGATGATGCAAGAAGGTGTAGTGCTAGGACATTTTATCTCCGAAGCTAAATCCAGGTAGATCCTATGAAAATAGAGGTAATTCTCACATTACCTATTCCTAAAAAGTAGAAAGATGTTAGGTCTTTCCTAGGACATGATGGCTACTATAGGACGTTTATCCAAAATTTTAGTCAAATATCTAGTCCTCTGTATACTTTGCTTACCAAGGAGGATAAATTCAATTGGACAAAGGAATGTAATGAATCCTTCCTGCATCTTAAGAAACTATTGACCACTGCACCCATACTTAGGGGTCCTGATTGGAATTTTCCATTTCACATTCATACAAATGCTTTAGACTATGCAATAGGTGTTGTCCTAGGACAAAAGTCTAGTAACCTAGAGACTGCAATTTACTACATTAGTAAAAGCCTCCATGGACCAGAATTAAACTACACAGTGACCGAGAAAAAATTACTAGCAATAGTTTATTCTCTAAACAAATTTTGTCATTACATAACTAGCTATCCTATTTTTGTTCATACTGACCATGCAGAAATAAAATATCTCATGAACAAACCTGCTATCACAGGAAGGTTAGCAAGATGGCTTCTTCTTTTGCAGGAATTGGACATTACTATAGTTGACAAGCCTGGCAAGGCAAATGTAGTAGCTAATTATCTATCAAGAATCCACCATACTAAAGAAGATAATACACTGATAGATGATGCATTTCTAGATGAGAATTTGTTTCATATTGCTGTCCAAATTCCATGGTATGCTCACATAGCTAATTACATTGCAGCAAACAAAATGCCAACACACTTTTCTTACAAGGATAGGACATTGTTTGTTGAGAAAAGCTTTAATTTATCTTGGATTGATAACATGCTATTTTACACTGGACCTAATCAAGTAATGCGCTGATGTGTGCGAGAAGATGAGACATATGACATTCTCCATGCCTATGATAATGAACCATGTGGGGGACACTTTGTAGCAAAAGGAACAGCCAAAAATATTTTAACAACCGGATATTATTGGCCTACACTTCACAAGGATGCAACCAGCTACACAAGGAAATGTGAAAAATATGAGAGAATGGGCCGAACAACTAGATACGATGAAATGCCATCAAATCCATAGGTGGTGGTAACTCCATTTGACAAATGGGGCATGGACTTCATTGGTCTAATAGATCCTCCATCCAATGGGAAGTCTTACATTCTGGTGTGCACTAATTATTTGACCAAATGGGTCGAAGTAAAAGCTATGAAACATGCCCGAGACCATAAGGTTGCATAATTTTTGTATGATGAGATTTTCACGAGATTTGGAGTACCGAGAGAACTTGTAACTGACCAAGGTGCCCAATTCACTTCCAATCTATTAATAGATCTCATGAAAAAATATAATATCAGAGATAGGAATTCAATCCCTTACCACCCTCAAGCCAATGGATAGGCTGAAGTTACAAATCGGGAAATAGAAGCCATCTTAACAAAGACAGTTCATTTCCATCATCAAGACTGGAGAAAAAGACTAACAAAAGTTGTATGGGTGTATAGAAAAACTTGGAAAACCACCATAGGGTTCACTCCATTTGAGCTGTTATATGGAAAAGCAGTAATGCTACCCATTGAATTTGAACACAAAACACTGCAGATAGCACTGGAGTTAAATATAGATCTTCGTGCAGCACAGAAGGAGCGATTGTTGCATTTCAATTCATTGGATGAAATGCACAAATCTGCAATGGAGAGAATTGAAATAGTCTAGAAACAAAGGAAGAAATGGCATGACTCGCATATTAAGAACAAACAGTTTCAAGTGGGTGATTGGGCATTGCTATACGATTCAAGATTCAAAGAAATACCAGGCAAGTTGCAGACAAGATCATTGGGGCCATATGAAATAAGCCATGTCTTCACTAATGGAGCCATCTAGTTGACCACAATTGACCCAGTGCAAATCAAACTATTAGTCAATGGACATTGGCTAAAATTGTATCACTAACCTCAAACAAAAGAAGACTTCCTGTAGCAATTCCAACAACAAATTTCAAACTATCAATAGGTAACAATTCCTATAGCAAAGGGTGCAAACCTTCTTCCTGTAGCTCTTTAGTAAAATTCCATTGAGCATGTCCATAATAAAAAATTTGTGTTTACATGAAGTACATTCCTCAATTCACTTTCTACTTCTTCTTTCCAACTCATCTCATTTCTTTATCTACCACCCACCCACCCTCCACATCATCACAATTATCCTTTCTTTGATTTCAATAAGAGCCAAAGTACGCTGACACACACCACCACCACTTTCATTCCAATCCCACCACCTTTTACTGGCACGTGAAAAGATCGAATGACATGTACAATATTTTCAAAAAAAAATTCCATTTTAGCGCATAGATTTCGATGATTATATCTAGTACTGCAATAAATATATCATTACGACATTAAGCATGTTCCCTTCCTCGTACCAAATCTGCCAAGTGTGGACACTTGTCAATGTTACTTAGGGGGGAGGGAAGTGTATTAATTCCAAATGATCATTTCTATTTACGCCTAAAATATTTTATGTCACCTCAAATCTATACTTAGCCTTGTCTCAGTAATGTTCTATTGTTATATTGCATAACTATCGTACATTTATTCTCAAATCCTTCATGATTGTTAGACTTGATGTGACTTATAATTAAGTTAAGTGGAAACCCGTAGTAAAGACTATAATTTCTCTTGTTAAAATACATCACCATTTTTCATACTAAGTATAATAGAGGAATTCAGAAGGAAGCCCACGATTTTTCAAAAATGAGTAGTATGATATTCAAGGAACAGGGAATTTATCTTCTACAAGGGCAGACAAATTGAAAATTGGAAAGCACAGATGGGAGGCCAGTTATAGAGACACAATCTGGTAGTACATGGTGTGCTACTTTTAGATGTTGAAGTGGTAAGAAGATTTAATGCAGGTGGCTGGCTCGGATACTTCTTAAGGTTAACAGAAATTGATGACGACTCAGCAGTTAAATTTGCAAGTATATTTGAACAAGGGCAAGCAACTGTGTGGGGATTAACATTGGTCACAATAGAGGAGAGGATAGCAGAAGTTACTTGATTACCAATGATTTGGGAACATTACCCCAATGTGCATGATGCTAGATCAGCTAGGGCCCAATTTACCCTACCAGGCGACCCTCCATTGGAGATTACCAAACAAGGGTGCAAAAGAATGTCTATCCCTCCACCGTATAATGAGTTGGCTACGCATATCATTAGGTATTTTATATGTGAAGGGATATTTTCCAATTTTCACACACATCATTTCAAATTACTGAGTTAAGTAAGGTATAATCTACCAGTAAATATCCCAAATGTCTTGTACAATATGCTATGCATTAGTGCTGAGGAGATCCAAAAAGGAAATGCAAATTCTATCACCCACCATGCCCTAGTTAAATTGTTAATAGAAAGATATCTTAGGGATGCCTCTCCCATGGCATGGTTAGATTTTGTCAAGCACAAAACCCTACAACCACAGGTTAACCCTAATGTACAAATTGGTCATGATAATGCAATACCAACTGACCCAACCATTGAACAAGATACCCAAGGGGCAGAACCGTAAATCATCAAGAAAGTGTGCCCTTACCTACTCATGAGAGAAATGTACCTAATTCCTCCCGAACCAAAGGAAAATGTAAATTAGAGGAAGAACCTTCATTTCTTGCAGCCAAACCACAAATCCCTACTTCTATGAAGGGGAAGAAAAGGAAGTTGGTTCCTGCAGCAGCTACTCCTACAGCAGAGAAATTGAAGAAGGATACTAAGAAAAAGGCTGTAGAAATTTCAGAAACCCCTGTGTGAAGGAGTCCTAGAATGAGAGGACAGCTCCTTGGAGCATCCTCCAAAAGCCAACCCACTTCTCCTTTGCAATTTGATGAACAACCCAATGTGCACATTATTCCAGATGATTCCCCAAATCATTCTACAATTCCAAACTTTCCACCGCATTCAGTAGAAACTTATGAGGCCGAACCTGATGTTTACCAAAATAGTCCTCAAGAAATCCATCGAGATATTCTGAACATTAATGAGGAGACTACCTCAGTAATCCATCAGTCAGCCTATGCAGAAACTTCCTTAGTGCCCTACAACAAGACTTGGTTAATATGTTTCTTAGAGCAGTCTTGGAAGGAACAAAGGAGGCAAAGAAACCAGGTAGAAGATTTTGGCCCAATCACCTTGCAAACACTTCTCTTTGGATTTCATAATAAGTGTGTTCTAGCAACAACTTTATAGGGAGAGTAGAAGAAGAAACTAAAAAGAATAATAACAGATCAAGTGGAAGAAGTTGCAGAATTGAAAGAACAATTGGAAAAGCAAAAACAAAAGATGGATCATGCCCTCAAATTGGCTGATTAAATAATTGCATGTAGGCCACCTCCTAGGGTATATACCATTTGTTTGAAATAAAAATTCCTCTTGTTCTAGCTAATGATGACCATTAAATATATAGACTCTGAGTTCAAGTCAGCCCAAGAATTTTATGGCCTTTACCAGACTCTTCCCTCATGGTAGCAAAATCTACTTTGTGAACTGTACATGCATAACTTCATTATCCTAGTTGAGACTGAGTGGAATCCTCTACTCTACATAGGGGATATACACCTAAGGGCATTAATGTCCTAGATGCATAATGAAGCCAACTATGCAGATAGTTGGAAAACTATAGGGAGCAGGAGAAAATAGAGCCATTACCATTAAGAGCAGAGAGCAGCAAGCCAGATATACTCCTCAGAGATTGGCTCAATTTGACTTATGGAAAAATTAAGGAGGAAACAAGGGATAAAATTTTTGGGATTCGTACACATGTCTATGCAGAATATGATGGTTTGTCTTACTTTGTCTTCCAGAGAGCCCTGACCAGAGCTAGAAGTGGGTGGGGTAGGTTATCCGAGGCATTGAAGAAATCTGAGCCACACAGTCTTATCAACCTCCAAGAAGATATTAAAAGAGCACCAAAATATATGCAGCTGGGAAGACAAACTAGACAGGAACTCTGGTGTCCACTCACCATGCAGCCACCAATGCTCCTCTGGCCCCTGTATGACATTAATACTAATAGACTTGACCGACTGCAGGAAAATCACAGAGTAGATGTCTGGGAGAAAAGAAGGGGGTTCTACTACACCTTCAAGAGCCAAAGGAGAGGGAGAATAGAGGTTGGAGATTTCAAAGCAACTACCAGAAGATGTAATGCTTGAGGACAAGCATTCAGCTTGCCAAGGGGCAAATGATGAGACCATTTTACTATCTCTATTATGTTAATCCTTATACTCTATTTTTAAGTATTATCAGAACAATTGTGAGCTTTTAGTCAGTTGAAATTATGTCAAGTACAGATAGAACCATTAAACCATGGGTGGAATAGATATGTCATATTATGCCAATATTATATACATGTTGCAGTATTTCATATAATAATCAGAATGTGTGTTCTAACATCTGGAATAATTTGAATAAGCTACTTGTATGAATATATTTTGCATGATAACTAATCCTACCAGGAAGTAGGAGTCGCTGGGAGTGGTCGACAACATTGAAGGAAGATGTTAAAGACCAGCTTCGAACGGATAAGCCATCATGGCATCAGAAGACACGGCTACCGCAAATCAAGAGCCACTATTTTAGAGTTGCATGAATGTAGCTCTTCTATATTCCCTCTCTATTCCTAGCATGTTGACTTGGTCACCCAGACTTCATTACATATGTCGTGGGCTATTGCGTTTCCTATTTTTTCTCTTTGGCGCAGTTTTAGTTAGATAGTTCATTTTTCTGTTTCAGAATAAAGAATTCAATCCTCTATTTATAGGGATGAGATTGATAGTTTGTAAGTTCGGATATTTTTGGAATACAATGTTCTGATTGTATCTTGCACAACAAGTTCATTTTCAGTTTCATGTATCATTCTCATGTAATCAATTTTGAAAGATAATGAAGTAACTTTTGGTTCATATTTTGTGTTCATAGATTAGCAAAAGCTGGCCAATGGGGCCCACTTGGTAGGTGGATTAGATTAGAAGTAGAATAGATTTACTTTTTGCATTTCCAGCATTCTAGATATAAAATTATAGTCTCTTCCTGCAGCATTGTACTTTGTGAATGTTCCAGCAGCACCTGCAAGGATAGTTATAGTGAATGCTCTAGGTTGAAAGAATAGGTTTAAGTAGAGATTGCAAGTTGTAGCATTCATTTTAGTAAGGATTAAGTGTGTTTCCTTTCCTACAGCCCTAGTATAGATTCCTTTCATGTACTCTACTTTTCTGCAACATAGGTAGAGTGTCTCTTTAAGGAACTTGGTGCTCATACTGTGCTACACCATTTCAAGTATACATCCGTGGGTTGAAAAACTAAATGCACCTCATGGTGGGAGAAGTGATCCTTAGATTGAATAAACTATTCCTAAGAGAGGCTTTGGGCATGATTACTAAGCACCTATTGTGAGGCGATTCAATTATCTCTGAGGACTCCTTCAATATTAGTACTGGAAGAATCATAGATATTCATCATATTATCTCCCTTTTGGTCTTCAACCTGTTCATAAGGGATACCCTTGAAATAGGATGATGTCTCCCCCTTTTCTTGATATACATTCTTTGGTCTAGGGTTAAATATATCCTCAAAGTAACCAGTAGTGTCAGACTCAGGATTCAAAGGTTCATTTATTTCTTTCTTAGGGATAGTATCTAATGACTGAGTCAGACCTACAGATTTAGGCTTCCAAGAGGTGTTGTTATAAGATTCTCCCTTCCTAGAATGGTTCCTTCTAGAATTTTTAGAAGCATCACTCTCTAATGTTGCTTTAGACTAATTCTTTGTGCTTGCTTTTGCATTCCTCATCTTATCTGAAATGAAATCTCACACACTTGATCTGCTCATGTTCCCCTTAGACACACTATAACCAATAACTCAGAGTTGCCACCCAAAACATTTTGGGAATAAAATAGTGAAAATTCACTTTGACATTGATATTAGAGGATATGATTCAATAAGGTGCAATACACAACTTGTGATTTCAAAAATTGGACTTCAAGGAATCTATATATATGAAATATTATCTTCAGACTAACCTTTCACGCATTCCTTGAAAGAAGTCCCCAGAGTCGCCATTTTCTGTTAGTTCCTTTTCTTGCTGACATATGAAATACTCGCAATGAGCTTGCTCTATTTATCCTAAACATTGATCAAGAAAGATATAGAATGACAGAAAAAGGGTTTTTAAACCCTCCACACTTTGAGCTCCATAAAATCAGGTGGGAATACCCTTCTTGCTTGAGATAATAAAATCATAGGATCATTCAAGAAAATATGAATGGAATTACAGGGATTGACCACTGTAGCATTTATTGGACAGATCAAACATAAAGGTAAATATCAATTTTAATAGTGATAGTCAACTATTTCAAAGGAAAATAGACCAGTGCTTAATCCTAGGGTATGGAGTCACTTCTGAATAGCTTTAACCAATTTTCTCATGAATAGGAATTTAAGACAACTACATAATCTGACATAAACATAGATATACCTTATATATCTATCCTCACACATATAACAAATTAATTAATCAAATTCATTATAAACCCTAAATCTCACTGAAACAACCTAAAGGCAATTTTAGTCTTTCCTTGAAAGAACCCTAAAACTATTTCAAAATCTACCTAACAGATGTCTAAATTGAACATTCCTTGAACATTCAATTTAAATAAAATTCAGAACACCATAATGAAGAAAAAATACTCATCATATGTTTCAAAAAATATTGATAGATTTCATTTGTATTCATAATCAAAATTGCTATTACATTCAACAGTAATTTCGAAACCCTACTCAAAATATATTGGTCTTAAACCAAAGTTTATACAATTAAACTTGTACTCCCAAATGAAAAATGGCTATCTTTTTCATAGTAGTCTTGGAATCCTTTTATACTAAGGATGCAACAAGCTACAGACTACATGGGAAAGATTTACAAAATCTTTTACAACAACTTTTGCAACTAACATAAAAACAAAAGTTATAACAAAACACAGGTGGCAAAGGTTAGTGAAGTCTGAGCAAGGTTTGTTGTTGCAATTTGACAATATCCTCCTTATCCTTTTAGCTTCGCTTCCCACCCGTTCACCTCCTTGGCAGGGGACTGATCAAAATTATTTTCTTGTTCCATCTTTGCAACAAATTCTATCCTTCTGGCATCAATGGTTGTTCTGACCTCAGAAACAAACTTTTCCATATCTCTTTCAACCTTGAAGAGGTTGTCAAACAGCTCATTGCAATATTCAGCATTGGTATCCTTCTCCAGGAACTACTTCATCTCCTCCTCCTTAAATATCCCATCAAATCCATCTGTCCAATCTGATTGTGGCTCAAAAACATCAGCTTCATCATATATCTTTGGGATCAAGGGAGGGCATTGGCCACCAAATAGTTGTAGTTTATTATTTATTAAGTCAGCTTTTCCTTTGAAGAAGGAAAAAGTTTCATTCAGTTCACTGATCATTTCAATGGTATCTGTGATTTTATCAGTAAAATCATCAATGTATAACATGGTTGTCTTCAATTTGTCCATCAGCCTATCTCTTCCTGACCAAGTCTTGAATGTAGGCTCCAAAAATATCATAGCTTCAACAGCTATCCTTGAGGCTTCTTTCAATAAGCCATACAGTGTATATACTATGTCAGTCTTCTATTTTAAAACATCAATTCAATGTTGAAGTATGGACAATATGATAGACATGATATTTATACTTTGTCCCCATGACAACTCTTTAGACTGGCCTTCTGCCATTGTTGAATCTTCTTTTGTCTCTCTGGCATCATCTGTTTCAACTTTTGCTACTTCCTGGGGAACTGCAGTTTTCTCTCTCTTACTCTCCATTAATTCCTCCTTCAATTTTGCAATTTGTTCCTCTAGGGTGTGCTTGTGAATCACAGTTTCCTCATGCTTCTTTGTGAATGCCATCATCTGGCCAAAATTTGTTTCATACCTTTTAGACAAATCATCAACCTTTGCTAGGTTCATGAAGGACACTTGGGTCATTAACTAAGCTATCTTAGTGTCAGTGGTATTTTGCAAATTCCAAATCATCCTATCTGCTCTCTTTTCCTCTCTTATGGTCATGACTAGAGGCTTTTGTTTAGCAGGAGCTAATGACCAAATAGCTAGAGTCTTGGATTTAGGATCAAACCCTGATACTTTCAATACCTCATCAATTTCAAACTCTATTTTCATTAAGGGGTCTTCTTGCCTCCTGATCTGGTCAATGATAAAAGTGGACTGTAAGTCCCAATCTGACATTAATAGCACCCCACTATTCTGCACCAACATTCTTGCTTGATCCACAGTAATCAGCTCACTCTCAGGATCATAATCATGGAGTGTCTTCACAATCTCTTCATTTTTATCTTCCTAACCTTCTCCTATGATCAAGTTTTGCCTTGAATCCTTCTGCTTCATTTTGATTAAGAAGCTCTTGAATTATTCATGTTTTATGAATTCATCATCTTTCATGAATTCA
Organism: Thuja plicata; assembly: GCA_018584345.1. Classification (NCBI taxonomy): domain Eukaryota; kingdom Viridiplantae; phylum Streptophyta; class Pinopsida; order Cupressales; family Cupressaceae; genus Thuja; species Thuja plicata. The sequence continues at coordinate 402,767 of MU224466.1, forward strand.
CTTTCCATCATTACTCTCTCATCAACTTCTCCGAACAATACCATTTGATTATCCCCTTGACCTTCAACTTGGGGCTCCTTTTTCATTTGCCTTTTTTTGCCTCCTAAAATACTTGCCATGCTGTGTTATTAAAGCCTTGGCCATTTTCTTCTTGTCCTACATCATCTTATGCTCTGTTCTCTATTTTTTCTTGGGTGGCTATTTGGTAGAAGTAGCCTCTTCACCCACCTCTTCTTCTTGGTGAATTTCCTCCTATTGTTCTTGATGTTCCTTGTCATGTAGTGCAACAAGAATTGGGGATCCTTGGGATTGTGCATCTTCAACACTGAACTATGGTACTTGTGTCATTAATTTATCATAAGACTTGAGCATTTCCTCCATTCTCTGTAAGTATGGGAGGTCAGGGAAAAAACTAGAAAAAGTCTTATCTGATTCTTTCCAGTCAGCTTATGCCCTGAGAAGATTATTCCACTTCCTTCTACTTTCTTAAACTTCATGCTTATCCAGTTTATTTCTCACAATATCTTCATCATCCAGTGGCTCATGATCTCTAATTTTTTGCTAAGGGGTCATAGATTTCAGGGCTATTTTTACAAACTATTCTGGATCACAGAACCTAGCAATTGCTGGAGACATTTTATATTTCTTTAGGAAATTGTTGATTAGATCAAAAACTCTCTTCCCAATAGAGAAACCAAAACCAACCCATAACCTAGAGACAAAAGTACCCTTTTTATGCCCTTCTAAAAATTCTTTGTCAACCTAGGTAATTTTCCAAACAAACTCTAAGAAAGCAACCCTAAGAGGCGCAAACTTAGGGAGAATGTGAGGTGGTTGTGTACAACCATATACCCTTATGATAGTAATATGATCAAAGAAGAAAAAATCACCCTAGTTGTGAGTAATTGGCCAATTTGGAACAAATTCCCAAGGCCTTAAGACTCTTCTAACCTCATTTGGAAATCTTTGCCTATCAATTCCTAGTAAGTCAAAAATTGGATCCACAATCCAATTACAAAAGCATACAAAAGATTAATTCACTGATGAACTATCCCATACCTATGTCCACCTTTGGATTGGTGCATTGACACCATATTCTGAAACAAACAATTCAAGCTCTTTATCCATGGACTCCTTGTTAAAATATAGAATCATACACATTAAATGAGAATAATGCTTAAAGGTTGGCACAGGGGCATCCAACTATATTTCTACCAATGCAGCATGTATAGCTTCAACTATGTATCCCACATAATCATAATCGGTGTTGACCTCCACGTGCTAGATATTCATGGCCATCATGAGAACATCCTAGGGTACAGTTGAATCTCCATCAAAACCTAACAATCTAGTTAGGCCATATAGTGTGCATATTATATAGTGGTGAAAGCGGGATAAGTCAAAAGGTAGTTTGAGGTTATCTGGGACTTTCACCAAATTCCTATCCACCCTGGGAATATATCTAGGCATATCAAACTTTTTGATTAATTTCTCCCTTTTTTTATAATCTGCCTGAATTTTGTCCAACTCACTCTCTGTGCATAATGCACTAGTGATCCCAAAGACCTCTACTACGTATCTCCTATCTATAGATACTAAAGTCTCTTTTTTTTTCATTCTGATTACCCTAGCTATTGGGCAATAATTCTTAACAAGTTCCCTGATTAACCCTATATCCACATATATATTAGGCCCAATCAAATTTGCCATATTTAAATCCCAGGGATTGCAAATAGGAACTGGTTTAATCCTATTATTACAAAAATAATGGAAGAGAGTGTTACCAAAGAAGTTTGGAGTGACCGGGTGTCTACATTGGCACCATCCATATTTCCATTCATCCCAGTTAGCACTGTTTGCGTTTGATGTCCCAGGAAGCAAATCAGAAAATTCCTCTATATATTTATTTTTTGTAACTCTCTTCTTTTCAGACCCCTGTGAAGCAACACTGGTAGTAGCTTGACTCATCTTTCCTTTTCAAATTGCTATCTCAAAAAAAACAAGCTTTGTCACTCTCATAGAAAATCTTAGAATGCAAAAATGAGAATTGTACAAAATCAATCTCAATCATTCATACTTATAGCCATCAAATTGGCATCTCATCCACTTGAATTCCAAATTCTCACACTTGCAGCATCACACAATCATCTCTCTATAATTAATGCTGCCATTAATTCACACTGTATGATACTTGCTGGAAAAGAGTATACACTTTCTCTCTTTTTGCGCTCGTAAGCCTAAAATAAGCCACTTGTCAATTTGTCGCTAACTCGCTGTACCTTGCCTATATTTAAAATTGTCCTTGCGAGTGAGTGACAAGACATTTTCTTACAACCAGTCATGCACTCGTGGTCTATTTTTGTTTTGGTTCATATCCTCCGCGATTGAGCGATGCCCTAACTGGCAACTTTATCATTTGGTGGTCGCACACTCGCTACCTCTTTATCTTTTGCACTTATATCTGTGCAAGTGAGCGGCATCACTTTTCCTTTTATCAATCGCAGACTCGCCACTCAAAAATTTACTTTCCTTGAAACCTTTCAAGTGAGTGAGTGTACATTCATCTCTCTATCACTCCTTGGTCGCACACCCGCTGACCTCTAACTTATCATGCTTGGATTTGAGCGAGTGAGTAGTTTTCAAAACAATCATGCATTATTTTCTGGTTGCAGAGTCACTATACCTTTTTGATTCATGCTTATACCTTTGTGGGTGTGAGATGACCATTTTCATTATGCACTTTACTTGTTCTCTCAATCGCACTGCAAAATATTTTAGTTTATAAACATTAGCGAGTGAGCGATGACCCTTTTCCATCACAGTCGCATGCTTGCTGCCAAAATTTCTTTATGAATGAATCCTTAGTGACTGAGTGAGTGCCTTCACCAAATATTCAAAATGTATTAATCTCTCACTTGTTAACCCCTTTTGTCTTAACTTTCTTTATGGACGACTGAGCGACAACTTTCAATTTTCTTCATCGCGCACTTGTGGGCTTGAAATCTTAACCAACACATTGTCTGTGAGTG
>MU224466.1:406695-416999 GCA_018584345.1 Thuja plicata
TTTCTACTTAATCTATGATAAAAACCTGAATGTGAGAGTCCTAAATTGGTTAGAAATAGACTAATTCTAGTTTTCTTATGATGAAAGGTTGATTAGAAATTATTTTCAAATTAATACCCCTTAGGAAAATGAATCTCTGCTAAAAGACATAATGCTAATGTGTCAAAACATAGTAAAAACACCAAAGAAACCTGCAAACAACAAGAGTTTGAGTCTAAAAGTTATCAAAAATGTCCCACAACGGAGACACTAATGCAGGTCAAATACGTTAGTTTAGCGCATATGCCAAATGGTGATTCAAGAGGAACCTGGGTATGTGCAGACGCCTCTACACAAAATAGAGACTCTGATCCGTGAGCTGGATGAGATTTTGAGAAAAAATGGAGGATGTTTTGAAAAATATAATAGACGTGGCTCCCACCGGACGTGCTAGAATATGTATGGAAAATCTTCAATCTTTTGGGAGCAAGCGTAAATATGAAAATATTAGTGGGTTAGAAAACATAAAGATGAAAGCATGAATAAACTTGAAAACAACAAGAAATATACCATAACATTGGATTGAGCTTAAAACAAGTTGCACCCTATTAAGACTTATTTTATTTTCTCATGAGAATGATTGTGGGTGTGTTCTCTCTCAAAAACATAAATGCATAATCCCCAAATGATTGATTACTTTCTTATGGATGAAGATTACAAATACATCTAATGGATGATGAAATATTTCAAGAACTAGCATGAATAAGTGAGTCTAAAGATTTCCAAAATGAAGAAATGGTAATGCAATGCTAAAATAGAATGATATGCAATATTAAAACAAGATTCATATACCAATTATCATAGCATATGATGTCTAAATGGATTAATAAATAACTAAGATTATGAAACATGAAAATAACTATGAAATTCTAGAGTTATTTAGCATGATAACAATGCACAAATGAGAGATGATTTTCAAAGAGAAAGGCCTCCTATTTATAGATTTTGTGAGGGAAGGGAAGGGATTGGATGAGGTGGCACCTATGTGGCATCCACATAGGAGCCACATAAGGGACACAAGCTAGAGGAGAGGTCAATTTGGAGCATTTAATTCTTTGTGAGGCTCAAGGTTGCTCACACATGTGTGAGAAACCTTAGGGAAATGTGTGGGGGACAAGAAGGTGCTTTCATTTAAGGAAGTTGAGTGGTTTTATTGAGACGGGTTTCTCACACATGTGTGAGCATTCCATTAGCACTAAAAAGGTTAGGAGTCACCTTTTAAGTGAGATTAGTGGATGATTAAGTGAGAAAGTAGGTTTAGCAAGTGGGATAGGTAGAGTAGGGTAGGTATCTAGGTTGGGTTAGTAGGAGTAGGGTAGGATTCTAGGCTGGGTTTGGATTAACATGCAAATTAGATTTGAGTTAATCATAGTTTATAAGAATTAGGCATGTGGGGGAATTTTAATAAATATGAATTTATTAAAAATGGGTTTTGTGACGAAAATGTATTAAATTAAAATACATTGGGATAGTATTTAAAAAACATTTAAATACCAAGATGGGAAACTGTTTAATTGAATTAAATAGTTAGATAAATATAAAGGAGTTATTAATTTAGTTAATTTTTAGACGTCTATAGTCCAAAATAATCACATATATACATAATGCATGAAAAGATGATCAATTAATCATATATCATGAAATTTACATCTTTTCATAATCCAATCATTATCATGGAAAACTATTAACATTTTTCAACAATAGTTCCTCCTGAAGACACATGTATAAATAAGTATATAAAGATAATCCACTTGATCACATAACCTTCAGTTACTCCTATTCTACTCTAAATCATAACTCAACATGAGTAGAATCAATTAATATGAAATACATCATTTAATTGCATCATCATAATAATCATCTAAATCAACCAATCACAATGCCTGTATTAATGTACAATAACATCATCATAAAAATAACTTAAATCTACTAACCATATCATGTGCCATAATTTATCATAACATCGTCAACATAAGTACTAGGATCAACATAGAATGAAATACATCATGTCAAATGATATCAAAACACCTATCTACTAGAGTCTAATCCACAATGTATCAAAATAGTATATCAAATCGGAGGTATTTCATGAAAGTAAGTGAAATGTTATAATGGCCCGTGTTAGGCCCTCACAATACATAAGTTATAGGAGGGAACTCAAAATTCCAAACATGAAATATAAGAATCCTCAATCCCCCTATTATAAATTATTTATAACATATATTTTCATCAAATTATTTCAAAGGAAAAAGATATATGTGTGTGAACAATTCTCATCAAATTTTGCAAGGAAAACTATGACATTGTTTTTATACAAACACCTCATTTCACACCTTTAACCTTTCTAATCTTCTATAAAAGAGACATTCATAAAGTTAATATTTATTAGATATGTTAGAGGAGGGGTCGTACATTTAGGTATTCTTGTCAAAGTATTCTTAGTTTCATTTATTTTTCTTTTAGTTTTAGGCTTGTCTTGACCAGATCTATAAATTTATCCTTTCTCAAATCTAAGACCACTCTTATTTACTAAATTCCTTTGACCTTAGAGCAATGAATAAATTTTGGCTGAATTGATCATGAGCTTCTCCTTGTAGTCATTTTCAATCACAAGATCTTTTTATATAGATTTATCTAAATGATCATCTTTTGGTTCAATCTCTAAGATTAGGCAAATCTAATTTTTAGAAATCCTTCTCCTAGTCTGAACACTATTGTTCCTATCACTAATAATCTAATCTCCAAAATGATTTAATATCACATACATTTGTGTCTTTTTCTTTACCCTTGGTTCTTGTGTTACTTCCTCTCCACTTGTGTAAGCTTCATCATCTACAATCATTGGACCACATTGTACTTGGTTCTGAACTTGATTTTTTTGTTCATGATTAGTAGTGATATTATGATCATTAGAATCATAACTAATAGATCTGGATAGATTCTCAAGGCTCTCATCAACTCTGACATTATCACTCTCCACTATCTTCTTCAACCTCTTGTTATAACACCTATATGCCTTTATTTTGGTAGAATACCCAATAAATAAACCTTCATCACTTCTTGCATCAAATTTCCTTATATCCTCATCTCTCTTGATATAGCATCTACTACCAAAAATTCTAAAATACTTGATTGTAGGTACATTTCCACACCAAAGTTCATAAGGTGTCTTACTAGTGTCTCCTTTAATTTGTATCCAATTGAGAATGTATACTACAGTGTTGACTACTTCCCTCCAAAATATCTGCATAATATTCCTTTCAACCATCATGGTCCTAGAAGTGTCAATAATAGACATGTTATTCCTCTCCACCCCTCTATTTTTCTATGGAGTCCTTGGAGCAGAAAACTGCCACTTTATCCCATGCTTCTCACAAAAAGAACTAAACTCAGCGGATGTGAACTCACTAGCTCTGTCTGATCTGAAGCACTTTAGCTTCAATCATGTCTTAGTATAAATCATTTTCTTATAGATCTTGAGCTTATCAAAATCTTCATACTTTTCTCTTAAGAAAGTTACTCATACCATCCTAGAATAATTATCAATGATAAATGTAACCACCTGAATTTGGTATGTTCCAACTATGGACCCTATTTTCCCTAAGTGTGATCATACCCCCAATTATGTCCAAACGACCTTGTTACTGCTTGGCATAATTCTTTTGAAATCAAATTTAATGTCCTAGGTGATTTTTATCACTGAATTATATTAACTATTATAGCCATATGATTCAAATCATTTCAAACCATTTAAATCAAATCAAATTCAAATATGGCTATAGTATTTAATTATAAAGGAGTTAAATAAATCCCTAAATCAATTGACCACTTACAAATGAACCCATTCCCCTAGCCTATTTAATTTAATTAAAATGGCTATAGTCCCCTTAATTATTAAAAAGCAATAAAATGCTTAAATAATTAATTCCTATATTTTAAATTAATTAAATAAGTTTAATTCATTTCATTTATATTCCCTTAAACCCCAACCTAACCTATCTCAGCCACTTCTACCCTGGCTTCTAACCCATCTCAACCTATTCCCCCCATGCTAATCTAATCCTCATTCTAATTCTACCCTAACCCACCCCCTAATGTTGTCACATTCCATTAAGGAATGATTAACAGCTCAACCCACTTGAGAAAGTCAACTTTCTCAAGCATGACTTTCCTAGATGACCAACTTGCCAAGTTGAGCCTTACACCCTCCCATGCCTCTTAAATGAATTTCATTAATAACCCTTAATGGATATTCCTTCTTTCCCATTCCTCATTAATGCTCAAGGCATTAATGGCTCTTACACCTCATTAATGACCTTAGGGGCTCCATTAATGAACCTTGTCTCCCCTCTCTCTCTCCCATTCCTCTATAAATTGAAGGGATTTAGAGCTCATAAGAAGCCTCAAATTTTGAATTTGTTATGCCAAGATTTTGAAGGAATCTCAAAGTATTGTTATGCTACCCTTTCCTTCCTAGCTTCATGCACACTCCATTAGTCACTTTCTTCATGGTTATAATGCTCATTTTAGACTAATATGCATGCTTAAATAGTTAAATACTTTGTTTTAAACTTAAATCTTTCATGCTAGGTTGTTTATGTCACTGGTATTTAGCATAATCTAAGGTTTTTTATGTTTTGCTACACTCGTCCTAGTTAGAAAGCAATAGGTCGATGTTATATGCTCATTAACCCTTGTTTCTCACTAACAAAATGACTTATTGAAGTGTTGTGTTGCAGATAAAAGGTGCACAAATATACACACACATTTCTGGCACCCACCATGGAGCTCGATTTCCAACTTGGCCTCATTTTATATCACTTTTTCACTAATTTGCATGCCCAGATTTCTGTTACAGGGTCATTTTTGGTCATTCTAGATCACATCTGGGATACGCTCTTGCACCGCAGAAAATGAGGCTCACATCCCAGATTTCCCAGATCATTTTTAGTTTAGGTTCACATCTGGGGAGGAAGATAGTATCTAGGATTCCTAGATCACATCTGGGGAGAAAGATATTATCCGAGATTTCCTGGATTGCATTTGGTTAAGATCTTTGTTGTCTTCATTTGCTTAATTCTAACACTTAACCAGTTGTTTTTCTTGACATCTTGAGAAGTTTAATAAGTGATTGCAGGTTCTATTTGGGAGTTGGACGACATTACTAATGTGTGTGGTTGCAGGATTTTTCAATTGCTTTCAAATACTAACCCCTTTCAAAGTTTTCCAAACTTAAGACCATTTCTCGACACTTGCTAAAACAACCAGATAATATGCTCTTTTCCTCTTAAGGAAAATTAGAAAGTCAAACGTTGTCTTATCATTTATGATAAAAATTGGGGGTAAATGAACAAGCAATAAGATCGTATAATTTATTTTGGGATCAGTAAATGAACAACATGAATCACTAAATCTTGTGGACCAAAAAACAAGCTCAACTGTATAATTCATTTTCGGGACACAGAAATTGAACAAGCAAACTCACTAAATTTTGTGGCTAATTGAACAAGGCAAATCTCTTTTTTAAGAAATCTTTGTTTTCATTAAGATAGGAACATCTAAATCAGGCACAACATTTCTTGAGGGAAAGAACCACTTTGCTTGACTCTATTTTGGGAGAAAATGACTTAGATTAGGAGAGTATGCTCTTCTTCTTTGGAAGAATCAGAAATATAGACATCCAAAGCTCGCCAATCCTTGGTACACATATTTAAATAGTAGAGGGCCTACCAGTTGAGGAAAAAATCTCTCAGGAATGACCCAAGTGAGGACAGGTTTTACGCAAACCCTTCCAACTCACTATAAATAGTTTCTTCCTCGTACGCTAAAGCCTCGAAAGACAGAGCCGGTTTTGTTCATGGAATTTTGACATCATTCCTTGAACATGATTTGGTATGTGTAGAGTGGAGCCACTTGAATCTTTCTTGTGAGACTACATATATTTAGGTACTCATAGGGCTATACGCCTGAATTTTGCCTTGTGCAATTCTATGGGGGACGGTTTCGAATGGATTGCCCAATAATCTACAACAACTTCAACTGAAAGAATTCTTGATTCACCCCTGAAAGGGTGATAATCTTTGTGCAAGATAAAAAGTAATTGCCCCAAGACACTTGTCATATTGTGCCCTCACTTGCATTTGGAGTCGGCTAATACAACATCATGACTGGAGCCATTGCGTTCTTGGTGATGGTTGTATTCTGATTAGCATTTAAGTGTGTACCTGAGTCAACAAGCAAAGAATTTCATCCTTCACCTAGAGAATAGGAAAAAGATGAGTGTCTTTTTCACCCTCCTAACAATGCAAATTTGTTTGACGTGTTTGCAAAATCACTAAAAAGATAAATCTTCAAACAAACAACAAATTTCAATCCTGGATCAACACACATGTTTTCATTCACTAAAAAACCTCAGAATGCAAAACTACAATCAGGATTTTTCAATTGCTTTCAAATACTAACCCCTTTCAAAGTTTTCCAAACTTAAGACCATTTCTCCACACTTGCTAAAACAACCAGATAATATGCTCTTTTCCTCTTGAGGAAAATCAGAAATTCAGACGTTGTCTTATCATTTGTGATGAAAATTAGGGGTAAATGAATAAGCAATCACATCATATAATTTATTTTTGGATCAGTAAATGAACAACACAAATCACTAAATCTTGTGGAACAAAGAACAAGCTCAACTGTATAATTCATTTTTGGGACACAAAAATTGAACAAAAAAACTCACTAAATTTTGTGGCTAATTGAACAAGGCAAATCTCTTTTTCAAGCAATCTTTGTTTTCATTAAGATAGGAACATCTAAATCAGGCACAAAATTTCTTGAGGGAAAGAACCACTTTGCTTGATTCTGTTTTGGGAGAAAACGGCTTAGATTAGGAGAGTATGCTCTTCTTCTTTGGAAGAATCAGAAATCTAGACATCCAAAGCTCCTCAATCCTTGGTACAGATATTTAAATAGTAGAGGACCTGCTGGTTGAGGAAAAATCTCCCGAGAATGACCCAAGTGAGGACAGGTTTTACGCCAACCCTTCCAACTCACTATAAATAATTGCTTCCTCATAGGCTAAAGCCTCAGAAGATGGAGCCAGTTTTGTTCATGGAATTTCGACATCATTCCTTGAACATGATTTGGTATGTGTAGAGCAGAGCCACTTGAATCTTGCTTACGAGACTACATATATTTAGGTACTCATAGGGCTATACGCATGAATTTTGTCTTGTGCAATTCTATGGGGGATGGTTTCGAATGGATTGCCCAATAATCTACAACAACTTCAACTGAAAGAATTCCTGATTCACCCCTGAAAGGGTGATAATCTTTGTGTAAGGAAAAAAGTAATTGCCCCAAGACACTCATCATATTATGCCCTCACTTGCGTTTAGAGTCAGCTAATACAACATCATGACTGGAGCCATTGCGTGCTTGGTGATGGTTGTATTCTAATTATCATTTGAGTGTGTACCTAAGTCAATGAGCAAATATTTTCATCCTCCACCTAGAGAATAGGAAAAATATGAGTGTCTGTTTCACCCTCCTAACAATGCAAATCTGTTTGACATGTTTGCAAAATCACTAAAAAGATAACATCTTCAAACAAACAAAAAATTTCAATCCTGGATCAACGCAAGTGTTTTCATTCACTAACAAACCTTAGAATGAAAAACTACAATTAGATGAGCTTCACGTACTTCCAAAACAAATTTTTCAAAACAAGAAAAATAGGACAGAACATCAGAGGCTCACATTTGGGATGCTAGCTCGCATCTGGTAATTTTTGCATTGCATCTGGGATACTGTCTCGCATCTGGTAATTTCTGCATCGCATCCGAGATGCTGGATCGCATCTGGGAAAGCATATGTGTCACATTTAGAGGATAGCATCTAGGGTAGTGGGCATTTTTGTAGGTCTCTCTTAGAAAAATTATGTATATTTGGGTACCCTTTTGGCTCCTTAGTATGGTCCTACTACTTTTTTTGGTCTACTAGTTGCTTTTTCAAAACTTTTTCACAAGTCTACCTTGCATGTCCTCTTGGATTTTTAATATTGGTCCCAAATAGTGTGGATTTTACAATCAACAAAACAACTTGATTCCTAGCTCACTATCAAGGCACTCTAACACCCTCTGACACTGGAGTCACTTACTTCAAACAATCGACTCTCATTAGTTCCCAGCTCACTATTAGGGCATTCTAACCCTTTAACGCTAGAATCAATCACTTTGAAACTTCAAAACCAAACTCACACATTTGGGGACAATTTGGAATTCCTTTTGGAACCATTTCGAGACTTTGGTCACGACAATCTTACGATGGCTGACAACAAATGGGATGCATCCTATGGTCTTAACAATAAGGAAGAAGAGATTCTCATTAAGACCCTATCTAAGAAACTACAAGCTTTGAAATCTGAAATTCAAGACTTAAAGGAAGAAAAGGATACCTCATCAAGTGGGTCTTCACTAAGATCAATATATCCTCTTTTCTACGATAATGATGCACACATGTCTTCATATTCTTCAGGTAAGGAGAAACCTACTCATGGTAATCCTATCTTTGATCAAGAAATTATTTCACAGGATCATGTTGATCCTATCTTTGATGAACATCCTCATAATCTTGAATCCAACATCTCTTTGGAGAGTTCAAGTGGATCTACATGTCCAAAGGATAGAGCATTTACTCCTTTGAGACAATCTTATACAACAATGCTAGCAGAGCTTCTTGAAAACAATCTCATCACATTTGGCGATACTAATGAATTATCGAATGAAGATACCAATCCCAAGCATGATCAAAATTGTGAACCTATGTCTAGAAATGAGCCACATGTGACTTCTACTTCTTCCACTATTCCTCGATCTAACAAAGCTTCAAGGATATCCAAATATCCTCCATCACACAAAGATCCTAATGCTTTTCATGATAACTATGTCTACCCTCAAGGGATTCCTTTAAAATAAATCCAAGCTATTCTAAATCTTGTAGCAAGTACATTTCATGCTCCTAAGATCAAAGACCCTAAGCTTTCATGTACTTCAAGGACTATTTTGGATAATTCCCCAGCAATCCTTCAAGAATCACTCATAAATATTAAAACTCCTATCTTTTCCTTTGGAGTGGACCCATGTCAAGAGGATAATATAGAGAACAAAGAGACAAGTCTTACTGATGACCAAGATCAAGACATTATCCCATCCCCTCCAACATTTGATGAAGATCCCATATCCCTAAAATCTGAAGATGATCCCCTCATATCTTTTCATTTCCTTCAAGAAGATATTCCTCCATCTCAAGAGCTACATAGCCCTTCATCTCTTAAGAAATATCTTAATACTTCTACAAATTCTATTGAAAATCAAGAGCAAGGTACTCTTCCTGCATTATACAAGGACCCTTGTCAAGATCAGCATGTTCCATCATATATTTCATATAAACCTCCATATCCACCTCAAGAAACCATTATTCCTCCAAATCCCTTACATGACAATAAGTTGCCTCAAGAATCAAGGGTTCCAGTTAAAATGGCTCCTATCAAAGTTACACATGAGCCTATGGGTATAAAGATGAATTTTAAACAAAAGATCCTTGGCCAGGAAGCTCACTCTAAATATGTTGATACTCATTTCACACTTTATATTCCTCCATTTGCACGCAAGAATTAACCTTCTCCATCATCCAAATCTATCCTTGGTCCATATGTTCAAAAGCAGAAAGCTTCAAACCTTCCATCTATATTAGGTCCATATATCCATCCATCCACTTACCCTATCTCCTATCAAGGTCAACAAAAATATGCATCTTTGAATCCTCCATATCAACCAATCCATATGAACCATCCATATCGACCTTATGCATCCACACATCCCAAGTCTTTTGGAAGCAATTTGGATGTCAAACAAAGAAATCTGAAATTAAAGAATCCACTTACATATGAAGATCACTATGTCAAATCTAATCGACATGTGAATACAGAGAAAAAGGAAACATTCAAGAGACCACAAAGAAGAACATAATATCAAAGAAAATATGGGTTCCTAAATCCATCATAGAAGAATTGCATTGTAAATCCTCCAAAAGCAAAGGAAAATCAAGAGTTATGTGGATTCCCAAGTCTCTCTTAAAAGGATTGAACAAAAAGGAAAAATCAGAATTGGCATCCAAGCTTCCAAATGCTTCCACTTCATCTTCTTTCACACATTGTCCATCTTCTAACTCTATTTTGGGTCCTCATGTCCCAAAATCCATTACCTTGA
>MU224466.1:429458-441674 GCA_018584345.1 Thuja plicata
ATTTATTTAATTATTAGTCTATTATACTCTACGCTTAAGTTAAACTTAGGCATCTTATTATTCTTTAGGGTTTTCACCTTTAGGGTTTCCACCTTTAGGGTTTCGTGATTCCTTTTATAAGGATTCACCTCTTTATTTTTCATAAGAGAGTTTTCACTTTGCATTGTATCATCTTGAAACATATTGTTAATATATTGTTTTCTTGTGCATTTGATGCCTCTGGCTTTTTGGCCTCCAAGTTTTCCTATCTTCTGTATCTTGCTTCTTCCATGTGACAGGGTTATGCATGCAGGTGTTTTTGGGAGAATAGAGTTTTTCCTATTCTAACATGGTATCAGAGCCATCTTGTTGCTCGTTGTTCGTGTTTTATCGAAGTGTTTTAGAAGCTGGAGGTTTTTCTGGCTTTTTAAAGCTTTTTATGTGGATTTAGGGGGGACCTTTGTTTTTGGTCACTTTGGGCTCAAACGGACATCACCGTTGCGCTCAGAGCACCCAAAAACCCTAAAATCTATATAAAAATTGTCCATTTTGGACAACTTCGCTTGGAGGCAAAAAAAATTTGGTTTTTAGTGTCGTACAGGCACGAAAACCGAGAAAAAAATTTAAAAAACATTATTTTTAATGTTTTTTATGCGTAGTCAATGTTTTGTTTGGGTGCCACCGACGCTCCACTGCTACACCACTGCGGCCCGGCCCCCACCGGCAGCGCCTCCGGCGCCCACGGTCCACTCCGCCCACCGCGCAGCCCCCGCCGCCCTGCGCTCTGCCGCCATCGACCCAGCCGGCCTCCGCACCGACACCCTCCGCCTGCTGTGCCACCCTACTCTGGTACCCTCTGCTTTTCCCAGTTCCAGCACTACCACTCGGCTCCGCCGCTCGCAGTGCCGCCTTGCGGGGGTTTAGCCTTGCGAGCTTCTTTCAGCCCCGCGGCGGTCATATGCATGACCAGCGGCTCAAGTTTAGCCCCCTGCGTGCGCCATGCGCCCAGGGGCACATTTTTTTTTAGCCCCAAGGGATTGAAACCTATTTTTGGAGCCTTTCTAACCCCCTGGCACTGTTTTTTCTCTATCTGGAGCATACGGAGGTCTTTTTTGGCCTTCTCTATATCGTCAGAAAGCTCTTTCCGATTATGGTGGTTTGATTTTTTGGCTCTTATGTTTTGACTTTTTTTACTATCAAAGTCTGATGTTTGGTTTTGCCTTCTGGGAGCCATATCTTGCTCATCCGGACTCTATTTTTGGCAAACCAGATATCATCAGAAAGCTGGTTCAGTAAGATTTTCAGTTGTAGGGGTCTTTTTTCCAGATTCTGCTCCAGGTTCCTTCTCCTCTGAGTTTTTCTCTTTCGCACTATGGTGGATTACTTGGGTTCTACAGGTCCTGTGATCTCTTCTTCTGTTCTTCTAGCTCACTCTTCTTTTTGACTTCTGAGCATTGCTTCTCTTCTGTAGCATTTTCTTTTTTGTAAACGCGCTGAGATAAAGTGCCTACTTTTGTATATCTGGGATTTTGAGCACCTTGTGTTTGTTTGTACTCGCACTCAGTTATAAAGTGCCATGGGGGGATTATGATGTTTTTCCTTTTGTGCTCATCCACCTTTGTCAATTGAGCGTACCTTCTATGACATTAGCCTATGTTGTGTATCGATGACACTGCTCTTTATCCTGTGCTTGTACTTCTATTACACTGTTGGTGTTCTTGATTCTTCTTTCTACAGATGTTTCTGGCATTGCATTTCAGTGTTCCTGTCACCTCTCCCTATTCAGCATTATGGGGGGGTTCTCCTGTTGGTTCTATTGCTTCCTGGGTTTGATTGATCAGCTCTTCAAACTTTGTCTTCTCTACCTGGTCATGCACTTTTTCAGTGGGGGTTCCTGTAGTTACTTCTGACAGTGTTTACAACTTCATGCTTCGGAGATGCTTCTTGCTCTTTCTTGTTCCTTTCTTTGGGACTTTCCCTAGATTGGAGGCTTAGTTTCCTTCATCTAGTTTATTTCTTATACTTGGGTACCTAATTAGGCCTAGTTGTCGGGACCCATAGTTCCTTTCATGCATTTTGTATACATGCATCTTTTAGTCTTTAGCTGTTTAGCTTCTCCCTAAGTTACACTTAAGGGGGGGTGTTAGAGTTGTCATATTATAGCTAATAATTAATTAATTTAATTATTAGTCTATTATACTCTACGCTTAAGTTAAACTTAGGCATCTTATTATTCTTTAGGGTTTTCACCTTTAGGGTTTCGTGATTCCTTTTATAAGGATTCACCTCTTTGTTTTTCATAAGAGAGTTTTCACTTTGCATTGTATCATCTTGAAACATATTGTTAATATATTGTTTTCTTGTGCATATGATGCCTCTGGCTTTTTGGCCTCCATAATTTTCCTATCTTCTGTATCTTGCTTCTTCCATGTGACAGGGTTATGCATGCAGGTGTTCTTGGGAGAATAGGGTTTTTCCTATTCTAACAATATGCTACTGCTGCCAAGTAGATCTGAAATACAGAAAAGTTTTATTTGCTACATTTAGACTTGAGGATAACTGATTCACCCCTCCCCTCTCAGTTATTCTAAAACCATTCTAACAATAGATGTTAGCTCAAATTTGAGATAATTTGAGTAGGTTATCAAGAAGTTGGACCCTTAGTAGGAAGAATTAGGTAATTCTTACATAAATAATTTTTGGCTTTGATCCTAAGGGTTAATTTATTAGTTTTAATGATTTTAGTTGTAGAGTATTTTTCTCCTCCCATAGTATTTCATCCATTATATTTAGATTTAGAGGGTAGTATATCAAATTTATGCTTTGGAGTTACACAACACACAAGAGGATAATCCTTAACATAATGGATAGGGGATTCATAAATGAAACAATTATTTAAGATATTGATAAGTAGGATGATCTAAAGGGTCTCTATAATGAATGATTCATGAGGCACACTACTTAATTAAAGTTTTGCAAATGGGGTAGGAAGCTAAGTGGGCTAAACCTTGGAGGAAACTTGATGGTTAAATGTACTTGGGTTGGAGTAGTACTGTGATGGGTTACCTCTTGTGAAGGCCCAATACTTCACCTCTATGAGAATCGCCTAGATGAAATGAGTGCTAAGTATTCCATTCATTCTCATGAGAGATGGGTTCTTGTGAGCCACAACTCATGAAACATGAGCGATTGAGTTTGACTAAAAAACTACACAAATAAATTTTGATATCAATATCACAAATTAATAGTTACTTGCATAATCTCTAGGATATCTTTGAGGTTAAAGGAGAGACCCATTTTTCTACAAATTCAATTATAAGGTTAAGTTAAAATTGATTTGAGGGTTATGTAAATAAAACTGCCCTAGTTTTATATATTTAGTTATAGGAAAGCTTGGAGAGGAATAGGGGATCTAAAATATCAACCTTAATGAGGGCTTATAAAGAAGATTGTTCAAAGGACTTAGATTATTTATTGCAATAATACAACACTAGAAGGGTATTCCTCATAAACCAATAATTGGACCGATTGAAGAGCGTTTTAACCTACTAATGATTTTAAAATGAAAGCAAAAAAAGGCATATTAAGGTTTTCAACCCTTGTGAGTTTAATATCACAAGACTACCAAGAGCAATTGACATAAATGGCTAGGATTATACTAAAGGGATGAAACCTA
The DNA here is from genome assembly GCA_018584345.1 of Thuja plicata. NCBI lineage: Eukaryota > Viridiplantae > Streptophyta > Pinopsida > Cupressales > Cupressaceae > Thuja > Thuja plicata. The sequence continues at coordinate 433,114 of MU224466.1, forward strand.
TATAATAAGATAACAAATTATATTTTTCATGAAATTTACATATAGATTCTATTGTATTTGTTAACAAAGGAATATCAATTAGAAAATTAGAAACATTATTTTACAAAAAATATTTTAAAATGGAGAACAAAGAGCTTCGTTGGATGGAAGGAAATAGGGAATGGACTGCCTGGGTGGAAATGAATGGGAATGTTAGTGACCCAGAGGGTTCATTCCAGAGACTACGAGACACATCATATACATAGTCCGATTTTATTTACTATATTGATGCACAATCGATTGTATATTATAGTTTTTGGATGTTCATTTTGAGATGTACAATCACGTGACTTCTACTTTATGTTTTGATCATGATACATGTATAGCGTTGTATCCTTGAATTGAACTCTTGATTGAGTGTTCCTGCTACCCTTTTGTACAGTGACTTCATTATAATTAATAGAAAAGAAAAATTAAAACAAAAATGTGAGCTTACTTTTGTTTCATCCTTCCCAATAACAATTGTAAAAGTTAAGGCAAAAACTAGGATAATAATTAAAATCTACCATAAAGTCATAATTAAAGACAAAATAATGCTAGAAGCCTCACTAATATCCTCCCAAAAATAATAAAAAAACATAATAAGAGTTAAAGAAGGAACCCTAAATCATACTCCAAACAACAACATCAAAAGCAAAAAATCACATAAGCCAAACAAAAGCCCTCCTTTGTGAACCTTAAAATGGTTTGACTATTATTACACCACAACAATGTTTTTGGAGATATGGATGAACTAATTTGCTTCTTAGGTGATTTATGATTTTTCAAAATGACTATTATTACACCACAACAATGTTTTTGGACATATGGATGAACTAATTTGCTTCTTAGGTGATTTATGATTTTTCGAAATCTTTTACCACTTTTTTATAATTATATAGCTATGTTTATCCCTAATTTTCTTCAATTATTTTCTTCCTATTTTTTTTGAGATAACCATTTTTGAGATAGTTATTTTTGAGATAACAATTTTTATTGTCCTATTATTAACATAAGTTTGACTTCTTCATATTTTTTAACTATTATATCTTCTTTAAAAAAAATTAATGTTAACTATGTTTAATTTTATGATCTAATTTCTAATAAAAAATTCAATATTAGCATGGTGTGATGATTAAGTTGTAGTATTCTTATTCTTACTTCAAGATTCAAACTTTAATATAATTTTGTTATTGAACGATATTAGAAATGAGAACTTTCATTTATAACCTCGCCAATTCTAACTCCAAACCAAAAATATTTACCCTTCTACATATACATATATAAGAAAGACATAAATAATATTATTATAATAAATAATTTTGTACTTACGACCTCTTTAAAAAATTCTTCATTCAATGATCACATTTAATAATTATTAATTCATCTAAGACAAGTATGCTAATTATGTTAAGTGCTTCGGATTCTCATTGTACATGTCATGTTCTTGGGATTCWTATGATTAAGATGATTAATCATTGCTTATCACACTAAYTCTCCTTCACGAAGAATTATGGTTTGCTCACGTGAGAATGTAKGGTATATAGTTGTAAAAGCCATGAATCTTCWCACCAAGCAAAATGATAGAATTGACTTGTATTTAAGTAGTTTGGTTTTAGTGTCGGTGAGGTTTGGAACTTTTGTTTTTTGGTCGTTGTTATGGCTTGTCTTAACTCATGGCTTAGGAGTTTTCTTTATTTATTTTGTATTAGATTCTTTCTTTTGGGACTTCTTAGATTTTTATAAATTTATTTTGTCCTTAGTCTTATCTTTATGTGGTCTAGAGCTTTATAAACGGTTAATGATGCATTGTTTGGTGTTGTATGTGATGGTAATAATGTTTTTTAAAGTGTGAATAGTAGTTTGTTTTAAAGCTTTAGGTACGATGAAGTAATTTTTTTTTAGAGTTTAATGTGATTTGTATATGGGTATTGTTGAGCATGTTTAAAGAAATTTAGCATTTTTTTTAAATGATCTATAATAGATTTGTATATTGTTAAATTAGTTCAATTCTTGATTATTGAGAAACAATTGTTAGTTTTATTATGTTAGATACGAAAATATACAATCTTAAAATAAGTGTATTTTAAAGTCATAATTTAGGTTGAACTTCTAAGAATCTTTTTGTCTTTGTGGCTTTCATCGGAGTAAATTATTTAAGCCTTAAGGTTGATTTATTTCTTGAATCTAAAAACATTATATTTAGATCTAGATAAAAATATGTGTAGCTTGAGTAATCAGATATAAATGAAGCATAATTTTGTGATTTACCAATAAACCAACATCCTTCAAGAACCAAAAACATCCACGTGAATAAATTCTAAATTATTTTTTATTATATTACTTGCCAAAAGAAAATAAACTCTATTTTACTTTTTAAAGACATTATGCTTATATAAATTGAAGTCATTAGAATAATTAGAAAAATTATCGACCATATTTTTTTAGTCATGGTTTTTAAATATCATTTTCACTAATGTGACCCAAATGTTTTTGATATTATAAGCAACAAAACTAGGGTGTTGTTCCATTACAACCAGCCCAGGAGGCTAATAGTCAAAAGAAACTACGAGCACATTAAAAACATTAACAAAACTCTAACAATGTCAAAAACCACATCCAAACAAAACAGTGAAACAAATAGTATATAGGCTACCAGAATTATTTTTGATCTTATAACTATTACCATCTTAACGTGGTTTACCCAATATGGGCTACATCCACTAGAGAAACAACCGTCCACTTATTTTATTATCCAGTGAAGCGAAAGTTACAATCTGATGATTTTACATCACAAAACCACTTATTTATCAAGCCTTTTTGAGACAGTTTACAAGGTCAATTGACAAAATAAAACCCTAACCCCAAACCCTGACGAGGATACATGGTGAGTGTACAATACTTTCCTTATCAACTACCACATACCAACAATCTCCAAATAGAGATTGATCCTATAGAAACTATATTACCCATGTGGATCCCACTAGATTGATACACCTAGGCTTGACTGGTTCTCATTTCCATTATGATCAAGCTTGACGACCAATAGAAATTAAGAAGGAAGTCTATTTCTCTCAATTTATTGTCTTGGTCAACATATCATCATGATTCTCACTAGTATGTATCTTGTCCAGCTTCAAGTTTTCATCCTATAAAACTGAGTGTATGAAATTGTACCTAAGCTATATGTGTTTAGTCTTAGAGTGAAGGGAAGAGTTCTTTGCAAGATGAATCACACTCTGAATATTGTTGTACAACCTACTATACTCTTGTGTCTTTTCCAATTCCTCCACAAACCTTTGTAACAAAATCATCTCCTTACTAACCTTTGTAGTAGTAACATATTCTGCTTTTGTTATTGAAAGTGATAAAACCTTTTGCAATATAGAAATCTAGCTAACTGGTGTGCCACTTACAGTAAAAACATACCATGTAGTGCTCCTCCTGCTATCAATATCTCTTGCTAAATTTGAATCAACATAGCCTTGTAAAGTGGAATGAGATCCTCAAAAATATAAGGACTAAGTTGTTGCACCTCTCAAATACCTGATAATTCACTTTATCACATTCTAAAGCTCTTTTTAGGATTGTTGATATACTTTCTCATAGCTCCTAGTGCATTTGCAATATATGGCCTTGTACAAACCATGACATACATCAAGTTGCCAACTGCTGAAGAGTATGGAACCTTAAAAATGCACTCCATCTCCTTCTGTGTCTTGGGGCTCATGTCCTTGGACAATTTAAAATGACCAGGTAGAGGTCTACTAACTAGTTTTGCATCTTGCATATGGAATATTTTCAACACCTTCTCTATGTAATCACTTTGAAACAATGTTAAGGTGTGATTTTTTTGTCTCTATTAATCCTCATACATAGGATTTATTTTCCTGCACCCAAATCCTTCATAGGATAATATAGCTGCCAGTATCTAATTTATTACAATAAACACAATGGTCATAATGACATCTGTTGTAACCTTGTCCGGCCTAAACCTATCAAATTTCAAATACCATTGTCAGGGTGCTTGTTTCAACCCATACAAGCTCTTCGTCAACCTACACACTAAATCCTCCTTATCTTTGACCTCATACTCTTGTGGTTGTTGCATATAAATATTTTCCTCTAAATCTTCATGGAGAAAAGTTGTTTCGACATCTAATTGTTCCAAATGCAAATATTTGGTATCCACAAGACTTAGAATAGTTCATATTGAAGTCATCTTAACAAGAGGAAAAAATAATTTGAGGGTTATGGAAATAAAAATACCCTAGTTTTATATATTTAGTTATAGTAAATCTTGGAGAGGAATTGGTGATCTAAAATATCAACCTTAACGAGGGCTTAGGAAGAAGAGAGATCAAAGGATTTAGAGTATTAATTGCAATAATAAAATACTAGAAGGGTATTCCTCATAAACCAATAGTTAGACTGATTGAAGAGCATTTTAACATACTAATGATTTTAAAATGAAAGAAAAATTAGGCATATTAAGGTTTGTAACCCTTGTGAGTTTAATATCACAAGACTCCCAAGAGTAGTTAACATAAATGGATAGGATAATACTAAAGGGGTGAATCCTATATAATAATCTGACGAATGATACTTCTCATGGAATTTGCATATAGTTTATATGGTATTTTTTAACAAAGAAATATCAATTAGAAAATTAGAAATATTATTTTACAAAAAAAAATTAAAATGGAAAACAGAGAGCTTTGTTGGATGGAAAGACACACGAGAAGGAAAACCTGGGTGGATAGGAGTGGGGATGATACTGACCCCAGGGGTTCATTCTAGAGACTATGAGACACAAATCATATACATACTTTGTTTTTGTTACTGTATTTGATGCATAATTGGTTGTATATTCTAGTTTTTGGATGTTCATTTTGAGATGTACAATCACATGAATTCTATTTTTTGTTGTGATCATGATACATGTATAGTGTTGTATCCTTGAACTGAACTCTTGATTGAGTGTTCCTGCAACTCTTTTGTATTGTAACTTCATTATAATTAATTAAAAAGAAAAATTAAAACAAAAATTTGAGCTTATTTTAGTTTGATCATGTTGGAATGACTATGGAAAGTTGGGACTAAGAGGGGAGGGGTGAATCAGTACAACTAAAAACTTTATAACTGAAAAATGCTTATAAACCATATAATGTTGCTTGTTGATTACCGAGTTCATAACTTTGAAATGAAAGTAATATAAAGCTTATAAAATATCACATCAAAACAATAAACAATAGAAATCATAACACCATGATTTTGGTAATGCATAAATCCTTGGTTACAGGACAAGAATGCGGTGGGGATGACACCCAAGGGTGCTCGGTTAGAGCTTACAATGTTTAGCCATTTTGATAGCTTACCCAGTTAAGAGTATAAAAAGACTTGTTAGGTTTAATTGGTTAGAGGATTTTTACAAACTCTACACTTAGAGAAGTACCCTGTTAAAGGATTTACAAATATAAGATCAGTTAAGATCTACCCAGTATTGGGATTTAAAGCTCTCAAGACTGGGTCTTTTTGACTCTATGACTTTGACATAAACTAATGACAACAAAATATATCTTATAGGGATAACAATCTCCCCCTTTGGCATTAGTTGGGCATTTTTGACAAAGACTTTCAAAGTCATCAAAATTGGTAAATCCCGCTCGGATGTTACACTCTGTACATATCTTTTTTCATTTTCCACATATATACTTTTTTTTTCAAGTATATCTATCTCCCTTTTTTTATTATGAATACATAGTTAACTATCCCCCTTTTTTGACAAAAACTGCCAAAGGTAAAACTTATTTCTCAAAAAAATGTTTATACCTCTATTGTATCCCTGAAAGTACAATGTCCCATGTGTCTCAGAGATTTTGAAGTATAAAAATGTGCTTGGTAATATCTGCAACTAAGCCAAAAATATTGTCTAGTGAGCTAACATCTGGATAATCGACTAAGTCTTTGGCTTTCTTCAGGTGTATCGGCATCGATTGGATATGGGGAAGTAATAATGCTTGCAGTTCAAGCAATTCCAATCTAAGCTTATCCTCCTCATGTCTCAATGAAATTTGAACTCCCATGAGTTCTTGAATCTTTGAGTAGTAAGTCTGGAATGCTCCAAGCTCGGTAGTTAGCTTCTTAAGCTGCTCAATCAACTCTTTTTCAATAACTGCTTCCTTCTTGATTTCAATAGTAAATTTTAAAAGAAAAAATAACTTTTGAAATAATGCTATGATGGATGTGAGTTTGTTTTCAATATCTATACATAGCTTGGAAAGATTTACCTTGTCTACATCATTTTCTTTCAGTAAGTCTTCCATCAACTTCTTCTCCATAGAATCCTTTTGAATTTTTAACATGTATTCGATCATTTCATTGTTTGGTCATTTGATGTGTTGGACTAAATTACCAACTTGGTCTAGTAGGGGTTTATATTCAGCAATTGTAACTTTAGGAACAATTTCCTGGAAAATATCCTTTACAACTTCTAAGATGTCTACCTTTTTCTTCTTTGCCAATAACTTATCATGTTCAGCCTTTTGAGCTACAATCTCAGCATAAATAGCTAATTCTTTAGGCTTCATCAGATTAGGGTCTCCCTTTGGTATGATAATTGGCTTGCTCAAATCAATGACTTGCTTCCTCTTTTTGCTCTTCTTTTTCTCAATCAATCTAGTCTCACCAATAGAGAATTTGGAACATGATGCCTTAGTTGCATCAGGTGAATCGGTATATGTACCGACCATGCTTTCTTTTTCTTTACTTATTCTACGGTTTTCTCTTCCTTTTTCTTTTCATTCTTCTTTATTTCTTCAGTCTTCTCCTTAAGATTTGATTCCTGTTGTATTTCACTTTGTGTGTCTGGTGTCTTTTGTACATTGATAGGGTCGGTAGGTGGCTCTTCATGTTTTTGTCCCTTGGTGTCAGTAGGGAGAACTAACTCGGTGCTCTTTTTTTATTCGATTTCGATGGCCTTAGGTTCATCAACCTTTTCCTTATCTATATCTGGAGGTGTGTTGGTTGCCATAGTGTATGTATCTGGTGTAGTGTCAGTAGAAACATCTTGTACATTGGTGTAATTGAGTACTTTCTCAATTATTGGTTCAGTACTTTGCAATGATGTGTAATCAACATCCATGCACTCTGTGTCATGTACTTGTACATCCATTACATCTTCATCTCTTGATATATTCCTTGTTGGATCTTCTTCGTCGGGTAAGTCTTCAATGATAATCTATTTATTGTTCATAGTTAGATCTATAGGATCTATTTGGTTGGTGATTTGATTTACCTAATCAGTAATTGTTTCACCTTGACTCTGATGACATGTAACTGATTAAATGTTTGATATTGTTATGATGCAATACATTAAATCAGTTAATGGTTTGTATTTTCATTGATGTCAACTTGATATCATCTATATGGTCATATACATAATGCCATAGACTTTAGAGAATCAATGGAACAGAGGTTATGCTTTCAGCAATGCATAAAATTCAAGTATTCACCAAGTGATAGACTACACCGGCGGAGTGCACACCATCGGTAAAGACAAAGATAAAGTCATAGTGATACCCGACGAGTAGAAGACAGTGTTGCCCGACGAAGCAAAATCACAGGATGCCTGACAAGCTAAAAACAGTGTTGCCCGACGAGCAAGATCTAATGATTCTTGACGGATGGAGATCCTGAAGCTAACTAAAGTTGTACCGACAAAACAGGCAGTTGTCACTGGCGATGAACTACAGAATTGACCGACAGAATAGAGAGATCAGAAAATGAAAAAATATCTAGCTGGCAGAGCTTAAGGATAGACTTAACTATTTGTTTTATTTGTTTTATTTGACCATAGTTAAGTAAGTGATATAAAGATGATTTACACAGTTGGCAAGAAGATAACTATGAGATAAATCAGGAGTTAAAGCCGTAAATCAATTTGGCTGGATTGTTTTTCATGCCAAGAATCAAGAATCAAGAACCAAGAATTAAGGAATATCATGTCTATATAAGAGACAAGTATAATTAATTTCAAAAAAAAAAAAAAACACTCAGATACATGTGGGAGTGAATTGAGAGAAGATGCTGAAGAGAAACTGATGAAGGTTAAACTTCATACAGTCCTGATCAATCAAGCTAAGGGAAGAGCTTAAGAACTCTGCAGACACTGACACACAGTGAAGCATAGCATCACAAAGCAGAAAGAATGAAGAACAAAGGATTAGAATTGATACATTGATCAGAAAGGTAATGTACGTAAATAGATCTGAATATCTGCAATTCAAAGTTGCAATAGAAATAGGTCATTGTGTTTCATTTTAACCATTGAAGCATTAAGTCTCTTAACAGAGCGGGACTTAACAGTATTTTGTAATTGAGGTATATCCTAATAGATTACCAAAAGGTTGACTCGTGATAGTAGCATCAGTCTTACCTAAAGCCTATTGACAGTCTAAGAAGGAGGCTGATTCAAGGATGGTAGTAAGATTAGCATAAAGCCTATTGATAGTCTAGAGACTGATTCAAGGATGGTAGCATAG
>MU224466.1:445300-455521 GCA_018584345.1 Thuja plicata
GATGTCTATGTTTGGAGAGATCAAGTTCTTTCTTGGTCTACAGATCATTCAACAAAGTGAAGGTATTTTCATTACACAGTCCAAATACATCAAAGAAGTTCTAAAAATATTCAAGATGGAAGATTCCCAACCTGTTGGAACACCGATGGCTACTAGATGCAAATTAACAAAGGAAGACAAGACAACAGAGGTAAATCAGACTCTATACAGATCAATGAAAGGGAAACTCATGTATGTTGTACACACTAGACCAGATATTGCACATGCAGTAGGAATTGTTGCTAGATTTTCTACTAACCCCAGGGAATCACATATAACTACTGTGAAAAAAATTCTAATATATCTAAAGAATACTAAGGAATTTGGCTTATGGTATAGAAGAAAAGGAAAATTTGAACTAAAAGTGTTTACCGACGCTGATTGGGCTAGAAATCTTGATGATCGGAAGAGCACAACTGGAGGAGCATTCTTTATGGGTGATAGACTTGTCACATGGATTAGCAAGAAGTAAGCATGCATCTCTCAGTCTACTGTAGAAGCAGAATATGTTGTTGCTGCTACAAACTGCTCAAATATTGCATGGATCAAACAGTTGCTGGAAGGTATGCATATGAAAATCATAGAACCACTAGTTATCTATTGTGATAACACTAGTGCAATAAATATTTCCAAGAATCCAGTCATGCATGCAAAGACTAAACACATTTCCATAAAGTATCATTATTTAAGAGAACAAGTTCAAGAAAAAGAGGTGATACTTGAATATGTGCAATCAAAAGAACAATTGGCTGATATCTTCACCAAGCCACTGCCCAAGGACACATTTGAGTACTTGAGAAAAAGACTAGAGGTCAAACCCATGTCTATTAGTTAGTAAAAGGACTGAAAGCTGCATCAGCCATATATTATCTGAATATCATTCATGATTGATGCAAGCAGAAGCTGAACTTCAAAGCCACATCTATATACAAAAAGGTATATATCAGAACCAAGCACTGGAGAAAAATTGTTATATGATGGATAAGGGAAATTCAAGGAATATATTATGGATAAAAGACATTTTTTGACAGAATGTCAGATATTTGTGAAAATATTTGTTTGGCATTAATGTCAAAGGGAGAGAATGTATTCATATCATCATCATCATAAATTATTCATTATCAAATTACTCCAAACAAAGAGAGATCATATCCATAGGGAGAGTATTTATATAAAAGTTACAAATACAAGACAGAGACATAAAAGAAAAAGAGAGAGAAATTGACACAGAAAGAGGACACAACACATCAGAAGAAGAAACAAGAAAGCTGCAAGAAATCAAATCTAAGCTAACACAGAGCTTACCGACGGTCAGACATTTTTATCAGTTATCAAAACAAACTATTTGGTAATTTGATGAATCTCAAATTGTATTTCATGTTGTATTAGAAATAGTATAGTGTGATAATATAGTATGTTGCCATCAATGCCAAAGGGAGAGATTGATGACATGTAACTGATTGAATGTTTGATAATGTTATGATGCAAGACATTAAATCAGTTAATGGTTTGTATTGTTGTTGATGTCAACTTGATATTATCTGTATGGTCATATACATAATGCCAAAGACTTCAGAGAATCAATGGAACAAAGTTTATGCTTTTAGCAATGCATAAAAGTCAAGTATTCACCAAGTGACAGACTACACTGGCAGAGTGCACACCATCGATAAAGATAGAGATAAAGTCACGGTGATACCCGATGAGTAGAAGACAGTGTTGCCCGACGAAGAAAAATCATGGGATGCCCGACGAACTAAAAATAGTGTTGCCCGACGAGCAAGATCCAATGATTCCCAAAGGACGGAGATCCCGAAGCTAACTGAAGTTGTACCGATGAAACTGGAAGTTGTCACCAGCGACGAACTACAGAATTGACCGACATAATAGAGAGATCAGAAAACAACAAAATATCTAGCTAGCAGAGCTTAAGGATAGACTTAATTGTTTGTTTGTTTTTTTTATTCGACCACAGTTAAGTAAGTGATTTAAAATTGATTTACATAATTGGAAAGAAGATAACTATGAGATAAATTAGGAGTTAAAGCCGTAAATCAATTTGGCTGGATTGTTTTTCACTCCAAGAATTAAGAATCAAGAACCAAGAATTAAGGAATATCATTTATATATAAGAGACAAGTATAATTCATTTCAAAAAAAAAAAAACTCAGATACACGGGGGAGTGAATTGAGAGAAGATGCTGAAGAGAAACTAATGAAGGTTAAACTTCATACAGTCCTGATCAATCAAGATAAGGGAAGAGCTTAAGAACTCTATAGACACTGACACACAGTGAAGCACAACATCACAAAGAAAAAATAATGAAGAACAAAGGATTAGAACTGATACATTGATCAGAAAGGTAATGTATGTAAATAGATCTGAATATCTGCAATTCAAAGTTGCAATAGAAACAGGTCATTGTGTTTCAGTTTAACCATTGAAGCATTAAGTCTCTTAACAGAGCAGGACTTAACAGTCTTTTGTAATTGAGGTATATCCTAACAGATTACCAGAAGGTTGACTCATGGTAGTAGCATCGGTCTTACCTAAATCCTATTGACAGTCTAAGAAAGAGGTTGATTCAAGGATGGTAGTAAGTTTAGCATAAAGCCTATTGAAAGTCTAGAGACTGATTCAAGGATGGTAGCGTAGAAGCCAGATACTAAGTGACAACCTATGTATAAAAATCCTCTAACAAGGTCACACTTAACAATGTGTTTGTAACCTTTAACAGGGTTGGCTCCTAAGAGGGCTCACTTCAGAAGAGTGAAAATTTGGGGTACCGGTCCCAGTGGTTTTTCCCTTAACAGGGTTTCCACATTAAAATCCTTGTGTTATGTGTGTATGGTTTATTACTTTATTGTTTTACATCACATATGATTTTATGGATTGACTGGTATACTCTGCATATTTACTAAGTATCAGTAAATAAGTTTTACTACTTATCAGTTATTAAGGAGAAGAAGGACAGACAAGGTAAACCGACAGACAGTTATTTATTTCAAGTATTTCAAAGGCATACATCTTGTAGGGACTTAATAATTTGAGGTGTATTAATTGGTGGATTGAAGTTTAAAAGGATTAATTTTTGAGGCCACTGATTCACCCCCCCTCTCAGTTATTACCAACAGACTCTTCTCTGCTTCCTGTTTCTTAGTATCATCTATTTGAAATATTTCTTTCCATTTTGCAGTTGTATCCTTCTCCACTTATTGTAGGTCTCCATTCATTATCCTTAGGACTCTTCCCTTGACTAGAAATTTCTTTGAATGTTTCTTCAATTCTTCTACAATTTTAAATGGTGCCAGGTTGGGAATAGTATGTACAAGAGATCTCTCTCATTTCCTTTTCTGCATTAATTGCATACTTCCACCTTGCATCAATTTTGTTGTATAGTTCTTCTAGTAGCTTGTCTAAAATTTCTATAGGTGTCAGTTTGTATCTCATTAAAGCTACAACAACTTCTTCAATCTTTTTCTTATCTTCTTCATTCCTCTTCTGATATTTTACTTGCCTAAGGCCTCCAAATCCTCTTGATTTCTTTAATCCATCCAGAAAATCATCAATACTTTGTGGAACTCGTGAGAGCTTTGCAACTGGTATATATTTATTAGGCTCACCAGTCTCAATTTCACTCTCATTACCTTGTAGTAATATTCTCCTTGTTTTAGCAGGTTGTTTCTTGCCTCTGGTTCTCTCATAATTTTTTCCTTTCGGTTGAACTACCTCAACAACTTTCTTCTTTGTAGATTGTAACGAAGATCTGGTGTTCCTTGTAATACCTCTCTTACTTGGTGAAGGAAATTGTACATTTTTATTTTCAACCACTAGAATGGATTGTGCATTTTCAGTTTCCTTATCCAAAGTATCATCAACTCCAAGACTCTTTGATAAAACATTAATCATTTTACTTGCTTTCTTAATTGACCTAGGTATTAATATAACCTACTTGATTTTATCTTTGAATTCCTAATAAGTGTCATACCTCTTTTCATTATTTTCAATTGGTTTAGCTAATAAAGCTTCTATCTATTTTGAACCAAAATCAATATCCATCTCATATCCCATCGGTTTAATCCATTCAACTCTCAGTTCAAGAACCTTGATTATAAAAATATTACTATCTACTTCAAAAAATATGTTATTCTGATACTTAGCAATTAGTTGAGGTGGAACTCTGTACCTCTTATACATTCTAGCTTGGAATTTCAAAAATTAATCAGACATGATTTTCACCAAAATTGTCCCCTAGAATTTCTATATACTCATGTATCTGATATATGACTGTCCTATTAGTTTTCCAAACTATATCTCTAATCGAGGGAAATAAATTATGGTAATAAAAGAAAATACATACCAACAATGAACCAAATTTCAAAGTGTTGGTCTTTTCCTTTCTGATTGTGTTCATGTTGTCTTCTATCTGCTTCAACAAAACTTCACAAAGATCTATTTGTAGTCCTTTCTTCACTATCTTGTATGCTAGATAAACTACTCCACATGGTACACTATCCATGTGTGATGATTGAAGCACTTGATAAGATATGATTTTGCATGCATACATTAACTTGGGATATATCACAATAGATATTATCATTCCTCTACCATCCCATTGTACCTTGGTTAGCTCGGTGAGCTTACCCTTGTCAATTTTCTTAATTGCCTTAGGTATGTCTCCAATAGGGAGTCCAGTGATGATCTGCAAAACATCCTTAGTTATCTTAATTAGTTCATCCAACCACATAAACTGATCATGTACTTGCTGAGTACCATCCTTACCCATTTTGGCTTGAATGTCCTTGGTAAATATATATCATGAACCAATCTTTTTGTTTCTAGATGGGTGTGCTCATCCTTAACTTTTCCATTCACATACATCTTACTGAATGAAGCATCAATCTCGGCTTCACACAAATCTTTGATTTTGCAATGAATAAATGTGCATACATCTTCAATCAAAATAACTCCCAACAGTATTGAATAAAATGTGCCCATCATGTCAATTACTGCGGCTATATAAGCTGGAGGAAACTTGTATGTAGTGTTCACTGGTTCGACGTTCTTCACTAGAACTGGTGTTTGCATCCTAGGTGTCATGATCACTTAAAAATGTATTTCTTGAATAGACTAGGGCATGCTTGATAATAATCAACTTCACAAACACAACTCAATGTACAACAGTTATCTTAGAAATGTATCACAATGTTCTTACAAAGATTCAAAATTACCTTGTAATCGCTTGAATGCTCGACAGAATAATCTCCCTACAATATTCTCAATGCTCTTTCAAAAACATCAGGTTCAAAATGAATAACAAGATGACCTATTTATAGGTTTCCCATGATTATGGTTTCCAATGGCTCAAATTATTTGCAATAAATGCTCTTGCCGAGTCCCTTTTTACCTTTATACCGACTACATAGTTACTCTTCTTTACCGAGTAAAACACAATAACCATATATAACAATATTCATCCAAAACTTTCACAAATTATCCAAATACATCTTAAATGTTGATATGGATCTTAACTTTAATGCTTAGGAACTGAAGTAAGATTTATAATAAGCATGCAGTTCCTACATACCTCACACCAATTAGGTGGAGCTCTGTGCAACCAACTCGATAGAGATGGTGGTGTCTATGGTTTTGAATGATGTTACATCATCCTGAGTCTTTCTCCTCTAAGTTTTTTTTATTTGTTCTCTGATTTCTTCAATAGTAGTTAGTGTTTTCACTGTAGATTCATCTTCGGTCAGTGCATCTCCTCGGTATCTGCAATTTCTTGTTAGGTGTCCTACCTTATGACAATGAAAACATGCCATGTCAAGGTTCCTCCATGCTCTTAGGTTATTTCTTTCGTGTATCAACATGCAATTTTCAGCAATGTGTCCATACCTTCCACAAGATAAACATGAAGTTCTTGTATTATGATCCCATGGTATAGATGTGCCTACTTGGTTAGTATTAACATTCTCTCGGTTAGGCTTCCACTTGTCATTTATTTTCTTTGTTCTACAATCTTCAGCTTTGTGTCCATACTTATTGCAATTTTTTCAATACCCATCAAACGTAGGTTTCCTTGTGATTTTAGCAAGATTAGTTCTTCATTCAAAAGCTTGATGTCCATACCTATTGCATCTAAAGAAATAACCATCAAATTTAGGTGTACTCAATATTTTACCTTTTGTGCTTCTGCAGACATTAGCAGTATGTTCAGGCTTCCCACAATAATTGTAACTTGGCTTCTTTTGTTTTGATGGGGTATAGTACCTTGATCTTTCTGTGTATTAGATGATTCTCCTTTCTCGGTAGTGTTGTTTTCTTTGAATCCAATTCTTGTTTTTTCATTCCTTTTCTTCTGATTCTTGAATTGCTAGTCCAAATATTTCAACGCTTCTTCATTTCTTTTTATTATTTCATTCGCATCCTTCTCAGCTTTCAGTCTTTGATTCATTCTTTCAATCTCAACTTTCAGTGCTTGGTTCTCAAACTCCTTTCTTGTGTTATCTTGATTTGCATTTAGAAGTTGGTTGGTCATATCGTAGTGAACTTGGGTCATTCTCATAATCTCATTAACTTTCTCAGTTAACCTGATTTCAACTTGTCTTTTGTCATCTTATGTCATTTTCTTTTTGTCTTCAACATTCCCTTTTCCTTCAATCAATTCGGTCATTCTTATCATTTTGGTTTCAAGATCTATCTTCATTAGGTCCAACTGCTTAGTAAGTGAATCATTCTTTTCTAGTAGTTCTCTTATATCTGATTCTGACTCACCAGTTATGCTTCCTTCAGATCTTGTCTTAAGTGTATCAACTTGTTCTTGTGTAACCATCAGTTCATCATATATTTTCCTTCTAATCCTTAGAGACTTCTCAAGTTTCTTTTTTAGGTCAATGATTAACTCTCTTTCCATTTCCAACTCATATTCAAGGCCATCAATCCTTTTGAATTGCCTAAAGCTTTCCATGAATACGATCTTTAACTCTCAGGTGGTAAAACCTTTTAACTCAAGAGTATAAGCTCTGATACCAATTGTTGGAATGACTATATAAGTTGGGACTGAGAGGGGAGGGGTGAATCAATACCACTAAAAACTTTATAACTGAAATTGCCTATAAACCATATATTGTTGCTTGTTGATTACTGAGTTCATAACTTTGAAATGGAAGTAATATAAAGCTTATAAAATATCATATCAAAACAATACACAATAGAACTCATAACACCATGATTTTGGTAACTCATAAATCCTTGGTTAGAGGACAAAACTGCGGTGGGGATGACACCCACAACCTTCACTAATTGCAGTATAAAGGGTGCTCGGTTAGAGCTTACAATGTTTATCCATTTTAAGAGTATAAAAATACTTGTTAGGTCTACCTGGTTAGAGGATTTTACAAAATTTACACTCAGAGATGTACCCTTTTAAAGGATTTACAAATATAAGATCGGTTAAGATTTACCTAGTATTGGGATTTCAAACTCTCAATACAATAGTATAAATAACTCAACAATGTCTGTAAAAATACATCAAATGTAAATATTGTTTAGACTCTATGTGCTCTGATATGTGTTACCTCAATCTCAAACTGTAACACTACTCTATTTTTCTCTTCTGTAGCTAAATTTCTGCTCAAAGCTCTCTGCTCTGCTCTTTGTTCTTCAAATAACTCCTTTAAATTTCTCAGGAATAACAATAACTCAATGACTTCTTAAAAAATATTAGCCTCTTCAACTTTGTAAATCATCCATTATATATATAAGATTTTATGCCTCTTAATCTAATGCGTTAGGTTGTTGTGAATCTTTCTTAACCGTTATATCTTCTTTTTCGCTCGGTGACCATGTCACTTTTACCTCGGTACTTGTTGTTTTTCTTGGTACTAGCAAACTTTCTTTTGCCGCTTGATCTAGCCTTAGATCTTCACTATGATTTATTTGAATCATTGATCATATAAAAAATTGTTATAAATACTTGTATACGTGTAATTAATGTTGTGACAAAGCATTAAATGTGATATGATCGTGTTTAAGATTAGCTATCGAACTCGGTTGAGTAACTCCTTCAACTTCATTATAAGAACTTCAATAGTTGGTGATTATCCACTCGGTGTCCTTCATTGCATTTAGTGTAATGTAACACTCGGTAACTGTAGACGCTTAATACTCTATCTTTAACTCTTTGCACTTTTACCAACTTCTCACTTATGTATGACTTCACCGACTAGCTCAGTGTGAATTACTGACTAGTCAAATATATGATTAACTCCTTTCACTGATTGGTTCTTCTTGACTCTATGACTTTGACATAAACTAATGACAACAAAATATATCTTATAGAGATAACTGATCCTTCCCAATAACAATTGTAAAAGTTAAGACAAAAGCTCGAATAATAATTAAAAGCTACCTTAAGTTCGTAATCAAAGGCAAAATAATGCTAGAAGCCTCATTAATATCCTCCCAAAAACAATAAAAAACATAATAAAAGTCAAAGAAGGAACCCTAAATCATTCTTCAAACAACCAAAAAAATCACATATAAGCCAAACAAAAGCCCTCCTTTGAGAACCTTAAAATGGTTTGACTATTATTACACCACCACAATTTTTTTGACATATGGATGAGCTAATTTTCTTCCTAAGTGATTTATGATTTTTCAAAATCTTTTATTTTTTTTTCTTAATTACATAGCTATGTTTATCCCTAATTTTCTTCATTTATTTTCTTCGTATTTTTATTGACATAACTATTTTCTCATGTATTTTTATTGTTGTACTAATAACATAAGTTTGACTTCTTCATATTTTTTTAACTTTTATATTTTCTTAAAAAAATTCTTTTAATGTTTTGATTAAGTAAAAACAGGTTTTTGAAGGACCTGAAACCTTTTACAAAGATCTTAAAGATAAACCATTAATAGCATAAAAGAGTTTGTGCCTTAGCACCCAAGACCAAAAGCATAAAGGAAACGAACAACAACTACCAAAATACAATAGGCTACGACAAAAGAAACAAAGAAGACAACACTTCAAAAAGATAGGACATCAAAAAAGGACAGCTAGATACTTTTCATCATGTCCTCGGCTTGGACCACCATTATCTGCATCTGATCAGCAGAATCCTTCAGTTTTTCCATCTCCTTATCTTCCTTAGTTTCAATCTTCCTTGTGCTCGTCCGTGTGCGCTTACCAGGTCCTATGGCCTCCTTCAGGTTCTTCAACTCCTTCACAACTTTAGTCTTCTCAATATTTTCCACCAGGATCTTGGCATGACTAGAATAGGCTTTAAAGCTGCACAAGCTCTACTCCCCAATCTTCCTCATAGAATCTTCAATTTTCTCCATTCTATTATGCAAAATGACAAGCCTACCCTCATAGTCCCCATCAATAACCCAGGCCTCCAGCTCTTTCAAACTTTTTTCTAGATTAAAAACCTTATCAACTAGAGCAGCATAAGCATCTACATTGTTGACCACATCCCTCATTTCCTCAAGGCACTCATCAACCGGTTTTTCTCCTATTGACATCTTCTTGAGGAGGTTGATATCACACACCACAATATGCATTTGGGCTTTAACCATGCCAACATCATCCATCAGCTTGCCCGAGGTACAGGAGAAATCCACAAGGCCTTCCTCACCTTGCTATCCCCACTTTTCTCCTTGTCAGGCTCCTTGTCAGCAGTCACCTTAGTCCCAATACCATCTTTGTCAATTTTTCCCACAAATTCTTTTAATGTTATACATTAAATAACTATGATTAATTTTATGATCATAATAGAAAATATTAATATTAGCATGGTGTGATGATTAAGTTGTAGTATTCTTATTCTTGTCTTCAAGATTCAAACTTCAATATAATTTTATTGTTAAATGATATTAGAGATGCGACCTTTAGTTTATAACGTCACTAATTCTAAGTCAAACCAAAAATATTTACCCTTCTACATATACATATAGATATACTATAAATATAAAAAAGACATAAATAATATTATTATAATAAATAATTTTGTACTTACGACCTCTTTAAAAAATTCTTCATTCAATAATCACATTTAATAATTATTAATTCATCTAAGACAAGTATGCTAATTATGTTAAGTGCTTCGGATTCTCATTGTACATGTCATGTTCTTGGGATTCATATGATTAAGATGATTAATCATTGCTTATCA
>MU224467.1:0-10190 GCA_018584345.1 Thuja plicata
ATGAAAACTTGTAACTCATATGTAATGTTAGTGGATTTTTTGTGCTGATTTACTCTTGGTTCATGTCACTTGGACATTATGAATCCATGTGTTAGTATCCTATGGTGGATTCCAAATAATTATGAAATACAATTTTTGGAAAACATAAGGAAAGCCAGATAGGGTTTTGAAATACATTTTTTGATTTTTCTTCTTAGGCCTAAGGCCACCACCATGAACATTCCAGTGACAACAATACGAAGGTTTGTTTGCCCAAATTTTTGTGGGTCTTCAGTATGATTTGTATCTTTGTGTGATGAACAGGATGATGTCATTTGGATGTGAAAAGGGTCAGATTTCACAAGGTAATAACAAGATGTTGATTTTGATTGCACAGGATGAGAAAGATTTTGTTTCTGCCACAACTACATATTATTTCTCATGGTGATTAACAAATTTTTTTTATGTTTTTGATTGTGGATTGATTCTACCATTTCTAATGAGTTTATTGTCTCATTTTATTTTTGAGATGAGAAAATTTGGGAAAGATGTGTATGAGAAACGTTGTGAAGCACAGATGTATTGTTGTTGATGGTCCAAAATGAATTATAAAAGAGGTAACAAATGTGTTCTTTCAATCACAAGTATGAAAACCCTACTAGTAATTTTTTTTTGTAAAAATTATTACCAGTTTGAAAGAAAGGAGTATACTATTTTGTTTTGATTCTATAATCCTTGAATGAGGAATGTATTTCTGTGTAAAGATCAGAGTATATATTTCATAAGGTTTTTGTCTTGGAATAGGAATATATATTCTTTCAGAAAAAAGTAATGCTTATTGTTTCTTATAATCTCCGACAGTTATATGAAACAGTTACATTAGTTAAGGTTAATAGTTTATAATTCAGTTTGAAAGGAGATTAAAGATTTTCTCTTTTAGTTGCCTTGATGGTCGAACTGATATAAAGGTTCCTATTTTAAAAAATACAGTTTCTTTATTAATCATATCTCAAGGGTTTATTGTGACAACAAATGGTTATATTGTGAAACTGTATTTAGTTTATAATCAGTTACACTGATGTAACTGATATTGTAACAATAGATGTATCCTTTCAATACATCCCTATATAAGGGAGTGTACATGTGTGCTTAAGTTAGAGAAAAAGAGAGTGCTGAAATGATTTATCCTGTGACAATATCTCAGTGTAAAGTTTTTTCATCTACTGAATATCATCTTTGTAAAAGAAAGGACTTGTAATCATATAATTGCAAAGGATAAATGCAGTTGTATTATTATAAGTTAGTTTGGAAAATATTCATTAATTTGGAATAGGGGTTGGTGCTCCTTGCAATTGAAGCTGCTAAATAGATGCAAGTTGGAATAGGGGTTGGTGCTCCTTGCAGTTGGAGCTGCTAAACAGATGTATATGAGTTGTTTCTCGTTTGATTAATAAAAGGATTACAGTTTGGATTGGTTTTTTTGCCCGGGGCTTTTCCACTTGTCACAAATTCTTGTGTCACTGTGTCATGTGCTTAAATGTCTCTCTTCTTGCTTTAGAATGGTTGGTTCGGGGTATTGTTTTATTTCATTATGCCTTAGCAAGATTCTCTAATCTCTTGATAATTTATCATTGTCTTGAGCTTTCCTTTAGATTCCTATCTTAAATGTGCATATGTTTTATATTGCAAACCATGCTTCAATATTGATTAAAACAACAAGGTTGCATATATCAGATATAATCATATATGCTTAAGTGTTGAAGTTTGGTGTTTCATTTATGTTTCGATAACCAGGGTCCATATTTTATTAAGAGGTTCAAAAGTTTTAGTCCTGGCAAATTTCTAGGCTAGTAGTTGAAAAATGATCTTGGTCTTTGCTGAGGGGTCCCATAAACTGTTTGGTCTAGTGGACTGGTAATTGCTGACATTTTCTGGAACCAAATAAAAATGAGCCCAAATGCCCTAACCATCTTAAGAAAATAGAACTGTGTAAAACAAAATACTATGTATAGCGATTACTATTTTTCTCTTTTTATTTTGTGCACAAAAACATAACACTCTTATATCTCTGAAGACGTCAGGTGAAATAATAATAGATATAAATTCTCCATACCCTACAATAAATAGTTTTCTATGCTTTGATATAGATATGCCGAAAATAATTTTCTATACTTTGATATAGACATGCGATTCCATATGAGGCTAAATATGTTTAGATCTCGTTTCCTCCAATCCTAATACGATCCGTCAAGTAGGCTGAATATGGTGTTGGAACAGTGAATCTCAACTACCAGTTATTTCATTGAAGACTTCTTTTATGATTAGCTTTATCCTTTTACATCCACCAACTCACCAGACATGGTGCATTCGATTTATATAATACATGAAGACTTCTTTTATGATTACCTTTATCCTTTTACAAATTTAATCTTATCATGTCAATAATGTCTAAAGCCACCCGTACTTTCACTACTACAACTTCTGCATTGAAAAGCATTGTTGGGCTCGCTTTTTTTATTAAGAGCAACAATAGCTCTTATTTTAAGTGAACTGTGTATTTTGGATTTTTATAAATCTTTTATATTAACAGTCACTGCTTTGTGTACATCTTTGAGTGTTAAATTTTTGTTGAGTATCTAATGGAAATAGTTAAAGCTCTGTGTTTATTAGTTGAATTCTTGTTTCAATTGTTTTGTATCATCTATCTCTTGTTTTTCTTTCATTACTTTTTTTTGAACTATTGTTATAAAAAAAATAGAATATACGAATTGAAGTCAGGCATAAGGTTTTTATCATATGTATTAATTTTTCAAAATGATCTTTTGAAAATTATAATACCAGTAGAATAAGAAATATAAAAATTAAACTGCTCTAATGCTATACTAGAAATAAATACTACTAGGTATTTGCAAACTCAATGATTTGAACATATAATAAAAAAATGTCAGTATTTATTGTCGGATTGAATGAATTAGGTGCATAGTGAACACAATTAAATATCTCATTCAAAGCCTTCATTGTACATCGACAACGACACACTCTACACCTTTGACTAGTCAATATTGTCACCGTTAAACAAAGTATTGTGTGAGTTTCGAGTTTGTCAGAAATGTCTATTCTGATCTGTTCGTCCCGTCGTCGCACCACACGGAAAACAAGTATAGACTAAAAAACTCTAGGTGTAATGGAATGGAATGGGTGCAATGAAAACTATGAAATTGCAGCTTGGTGTGCAATGAGTACACCAAAGAGTTGTAGAAAATCAAATAGAAAACAAAATTGTTCTATTTTTTTCACATGATTATTAGTTTCTATTACCAAAATGTAGTATCTTCTCGACTTAAATATAGTAAATTTGGAAACATATTCATAGAAGTAAAATATAAAATTAAATAAAATAATTATAATATTAGCTCACAAATAAATATACATCAAATCTAAAATATAATATATAATAATAATAAATCAATAAAAAAATCAAATTTCTAAAAGGTGTATACTATTTTATTATAAAACACTTATTTTATAATATATGGAGTAACTTAGAATTGGATTAAAAATATAATTTCTCTAAATGCATATGTAAAATTTACAATATTAAATAGTCAAAATTGGATACTAGGGCATTGACCACACATTTATAATAAACATAATTCTCTTAGCTTGAAGCAATGACAAAAAATGTGCTACACCTGCATAGTGAAAGCAAGATTTTATAGACTGTACATGTCTTTAGTAGGAGGTGAGAATGTAATGAATACATCATAGTAAACGTTTCTAATAAGCATGAAATTTAAATAATACATGACAATAGTGATAGTAAAAATAAAAATGAAAGCAAAATAAGAAAAGAAAACATTAACTAGTCCGAGTTTAGAGTGTGTTAGTTAAGCCTAGTTTGGTGGGTCCTCTTAAGTTAACTTATCTCATTTCCCTATGATTTACTTAACACGGGCCTTTTCACATCATCATATCATTGCACCTTTTATGTTCCTGTTCCCACAACATTTCTATTTGTTGTCTCTATCATTCAAAGGATTCCTCTATTTGCATTCAGTAGAGTCCTACAATTTTAGCCTCCATCTTATTATAGGCTTGCTTTCATTTGATTTGATATGTACTACTGACAAAATCTATATTGGAGGTGGCAGGTGAAGAAATAAGAAAAATAGAGATGAATTGCTACACATAAAATATTTTTTTATTGATTCAATGAACTTCTTGATTCTGTTACCATGGATCAGATAATCAAAATGATTAGAGATTATGAATTTAAAATGAATGCTTCTTTATATAGAAGAATTAGATAAATCAAAGGACAACTAAAAATAGAAGATATCTCATGCATATTCATGTAGAACTAGAGATCAATCTAGTTTTCATCTTCATGTGGTTCATGCAAAACTAGACAAGTAGTTCTCCTCATACAAAGTGGGAAAAATTAACATTCCTACAGTAGATGTTTAGTTGGATGTGGAGCAATAAGGATCAATGGAAGCTAGAACAACACATTTAATAAATACATATCATTATGGGATCATAAGAACCAACCACATATTAATAAGTTAGACATTTCACATTTATTTCATTATGATCTGGAGTCAAACATTTGATTGGTTATTGGATCAAGGTTTAAGTTTTAATCCCATATTTGATTCCTCATGTAGGTTGGGTGAGTGCATTTTTTATATGAATAATCACATGTATAAAAATGCCAATTATTTATTTTTGTCATATTTATGTTTTTGATTACGGTAAAAATAGGTTTTGAAGGGACCCCGAAACCCTTTAACAAAGTAGTGGAAGGAAAGGCATTAGATCCCAGAGAACATCAGGCTGCCCCTTGTCATATTTATGTTATTCTTTAATATATCATGCAATAATTTGAATTAAAAAGTTTGTAACTTAAAATTATTTTTTTGTTTGTTAAACTTAAAATTATTCTTAACTTCTTTAACACCATTGTTGTAATGCTTCATGATAAGTAGGTGAAATTTGAAGAAGCTCCCAAAGAGATATCTTGGCAGGAGTAGCACAAAGTTGTTCTACTAAATCATATTCAATTCCAAGATTTTGAGGGAGGCTGATGTAGACGGAAGCATCAGTTGGGAAGCAGGAAGATAAGGAGGAACAACTGAACTTGTAGTTTGTCTATTAGTTCTTGTGTTATAAGTGTGGGCATCACATGATAGTTACATTGTTGAGCACCTTTCACCACAATGATAGGTTTAATAGGAGTTTGAGGGGTATCTTGACGAAGATGGAGAACAAACTTAGGATTTTCACTACATAAAACATTAACAACACTGACTTGATCAAGATCAAGTGATTGTTCAAGGTTTTCTCACTAGAAGGGAGAGCATCAAGGAAAGTGATAATGATATTGTCCTCTTTTTTCAAGGTATCCTCATGAGTAGGACAATCTTATAATGTAAATTAGGCATTTCTATTAGTGCTTCATATCTTAAAGGGATGTCAAATGAAGGTAATGTTATATGAAGAATGGTATCTACAATATCCTCCTCTTTCTTTAAAATATCCTCATAAAGAGGGTACATCTTAGGAGAATGGTCCTCATTCATTAAGTCCTCATTGGTATGGGAAAATCATTGAGATGAATAGAAGGTAAAGTGTCCTTAAGGGAATGAAAAATAATATCTTTTTCCTCTACTACAACATCATTGTCCCTCACCAAGGTACCCTCTTGGGGGAAATGCATATTAAGAGAATAATCAACATCATCTTGTAATGGTTCATCCCAAACATGGAGATCATTGAGAGAAGGATTATTGTCTTGCCTTAATATGTCCTCATGAGGAGGGTCCTTAGGAGATCAAAATGAAATTAACCTATAGAAGATATTCATGATAAACACACCAACACATAACATACACAAATTATATGTTTATTTTTTCCATGCAAGTGGATAAACATGAAATGAAAGTATCAATGTGAATTGCAATGATTAATAACTAATGCATGGAATGCAATATTTTTGTATTATTTTGAAAGATGCCTATGTAAAGGAAATGCAAGAATGATATCATCTAAATTGTATAAAATGAAATGCATTAATGTAATGCATACAAATCAAATGTAGACACCGAATCAAAATTGGAAATGTTATGAGTCGGGCTCACCAATATGTACAATAGGAAAACAAGATCACATAAAAGGACTATTTTCTCTAATTTATATGGAACATTTGAATAAAAATCCACCTCAAGATGGATATGCTTAATACCACTTAAAATATTCCAATGCAATTTATTCGTGCTTGAAGAGTTTTTATTCCTTTTGTTGATTAGAATTGAGAAGGAGAGGAATGATATGGACATACAAGAGACTAAATGATAGAAAATATTATATAAACCACTTGAGAAAACTAATGTGAAAGGGAATGGAGAATGATTTGAATGCACATAGAAAATGAAATAGGAGAAATGAGTTTTCATACTCGAATTTCCAACTTTTGAAATCTTGAAATGACTTGTAACAACAGATTTGGGACCTAAAGATTGTAACTTGAATCTTCCAATTTTGTGGTGAAAATATAGGGGATATGCCAAAACTCATCCTTTACCTGGGGACAGATCACCAATGACATTCTATACCCAATGATTTTGGCTGAAAATTTTTCAAGGTCTCTCTAACTGTGTCTGATCCTTCTGATTCCCATCTGGTGGCTCCGTAACGTGTTTCTGCACATAGAAAAATGGGGAAGAAGGTTGGCTAAAGGGTTTTTCCTTAGTGAAACCCATGTTTAGGAATCAACCTTGAAAATGAAAGGTTTTTGCATAAGGAAAAATGAAATAGACACTAGATCTGAGATGTAAATCACCTTATACCTTGTTGGTTTAATGTTTATTTGGACGTGATCACGAATGTTGATGCAATAGAGTGACCAAAAGGAAATTATGAAAGAAATGCCTTGAATGATGGATATTGCAATTTTCCAACAATGATTGATGAAGAATATGAGGAATGCTTTGAAGGAATTAAGACTTGGATGCTCAATTGTAGAAGAGATCTTGTACTCTGATTCCTTGCTTGATCATGAACAATTGAAATTTTGATAGTGAGTGCTTGCACTTGGTAATGGATACCAAAATGAGGAGAGATAAGGGGTTTATATACTCAATCCATTATTTCAAGGGTTAAAACTTTGACATCCCAACTAGGGAAGCAAATCTCCTGCAAATACCCCATCATAGGGCCTTAGGCCAAATTTGGGCCTAATTCCTAGGGGACAAAACACCAATGACAATCAAATACCTAGAAAATGAGCTAAAATTTGGATTGGGTCTCAGGGAAATAGGGTAGGTTTATGATTTTTGGGTATAACACAATCCAAGGTCGGAACAGGTCATAAAGGCCAAAAATAGGGCTATAGGGCCTATTATTTGATTGGAAAAAAATAGGGTAGTACACTTAAAAATAAGGGCTAACCTTGAATTTTGAAGTAATTGAATCAATAAAGGACTTATAATGTTAATTTGAAGGTCCAATAAGCATTAGGAGAGAATGAAATCAATGTGAAAACCCATACATACTAAAATGGGGCTAAAATGAGCACCTAATCAAGGGTGCTTACTTTTTTGGATGATATAGTTATCGTGAGATCTAGTTAATATTGTTGGAATGAGCCAAAATTAGAAAGGTCAAATTGATAATGTTCCACAAGTGAAGGAATGATGAACACAATAATGTCTATTATATGCAAATGCACAATGTCAATTCACACTTTGTGATCTTGGGTAATTCCAACTCATAATTAGAGTCATGAGAGAACATTCCTTTACATATAGTGTTTTTGCACATAGCCCTATCATTAGAGTGTCATTTTGGTAATGTTTTAATAATTTTTTTTCAATTTTTCAATTTCTTGGATCTATCACTTATCTTGCTCACATGTACATTTCATTTCATGCATCATTTCTCTTTTGGAAAGGAGTTTTATTCCCATTAGGTTTTCTTCTTTTTCTTTGCTTTGTGATAAATTTGGTCATGTGTACCTAACATGGCCTAGAAGCTTAAACTCGTCATCATGCATACATTACTCCTTAAGTTGCACTTAATGAAGGATGTTAGTGTATAGAGTCATCGTATAATTAAATAGATAATCAAATTTCTAGGATTTACCTATTCACACATAACTTAAGTTTACTTAGGTTAAATTATGATTTTGTCTCACCTCATGTGGTTGAGAGATGTCCTCATCACTTGAGACACCTAGTGCATTTGTACGTATTACACACATGTAAATTTAGTTCACATATGTTGCATCTTTGGAGGGGTAGTCATAGTTTCACTCCTACTTTTTCACATAATCATCCTTGCCTATATATGAGAGACTTCTATGTATACTTATTACACTCTTTATTTGTATAAAATCTTTTAGACAAGGTTGTTAAGATATGTAACATATTAACTCATTAAATAAAAATTGATGCTCAAATAATAATTTTTTCTTTTTCAATTAATGATATGGTATAATCTTTTAACTATGGAGCAATAGTTGGATTGGAAATGAAATACTCTCCTTCAATGCAAGTAAGCTAATGAGGAGATTTCAATTATAGTTTTCAATTTTGATTTCTTTACAAACACAATAATTGTAACTTGTGAACTCTCTATTAGAATGTTTTACTTTCTATGTTTTAACATATGTTTGTTTGTTACAGTTTACATGTTTTCCATGGTAGTCATTACTAGTCTCTAATTTCAAGCGTAAGTATTTATATATTATAAACTCAGTGATTATAATCTATGAAATTAGTTTGACACCGACTCTATTCATTATTTTCACGTGCTAATGCACACATGCACGTGCGCCCACACACACACACACACACACACACACACACACATATTCATGAAATTAACTATTTTCCTTAAATTTTTGCATATATTCAAATTGCTAAAATATATTATTTACATAGGAGGTAAAAATATCAAGTATTTTGATATTTTTGTAAATTAGTTTGAATATGATGGTACATGTTTATTTAGTGGACACTTCTAGCTGGAAAAGTTATGGCCTATATGAAATACATCTAGAATGATTCGAGCTAAAGTATATGTTAAATTAACTTTCAATTGGAAATATTTAAATTCACTTATTCTAATGGGGTTGGCTTGAAATGTGACAACATTTAATTTAACTTTGACACAATGAAAGAGATCTCTATATAAAAGCTTCACTATTGGAGAAATTTAATAATCTTGTAGAAATAAAGGGAGTGAGAAAAAAACTTAATAACAAAAGAAAATGTGTGAAAACCTTTGAAATGAGAAAAAACAAGGCTTATGTTCTATAATGTGTTAGGAGAAATTGAGGTTTAAGTTTTCATCTAGGTTTAAGTTCAAACATCCAAACTAGAATGAATACTAATGTTTGATTGGCTAGAACACCAACCTTTAAGATGCCCATTTTAGGATTTTGATTTGTAATTTTAGGAGTTCAAAGAAGCCTAGATTGGTAAAGGTATAGAAAAGTGGAAAATAAATCCTATGACACACCTAAAGGAATAAACACCATGAACGTAAACACATAAGGTGGAGATTACAAAGAAGAAAAATATTAACCTTTCAACAACTCTAGGTTCAAGTTTGTGTGCCATAATATTTTTATATTCATAGAGATGAATTTTTAAGGCGTAGATTTCAACTAGTGTAGAGAATAGTCAATTTTGTAGATTTTGAAATGTTTGTCTAACTTGGCCCTAAAAATCTAGTATATTGGTGAGTTAGTTTTTAACATCTTTAACACCATTTCTCCCTTTACAATACAACTAAGTTGATGAACTATAACTGATTGAATGTTTGAAGATGATAATTTGATGATCACCGAGCTGCAAAAGTGAATGCAAGACATTAAATCAGTTAATGTATTTTATTGTCATTGATGTCAATTGATATGATTGTTATACACTAAATTTGTGCCTCTGATCTCAAGCTCTCTTGGTCTTGATAATCCAGTATAACAAGGGAATCATCTCCAGGTTGTGGGACCTATGCTAACTGAGATGAGACCTCCACGTTCTAGGCTGGTTCCTCTTGGATAATCACCTTAATTTGCTTCTTAAATAGGAAAGTAAATCTTTTGAGGGAAAGGGATAGAAGGATTGCTTGAAAGGGAAATGACTGAAAGCAAACTACCTACTAGGTGATGCACCGAAATTGGCATGAAAACATAACACACACAGGAT
>MU224467.1:45163-60816 GCA_018584345.1 Thuja plicata
TCAAGTATCATTATTTGAGAGAACAAGTTCAAGAAAAGGAGGTGATACTTGAATATGTGCAATCAAAAGAATAATTGGCTGATATCTTCACCAAGCCACTGCCCAAGGATACATTTGAGTACCTGAGGAAAAGACTAGGGGTCAAACCCATGTCTACAAGTCAGTAAAAGGACTGAAAGCTACATCAACAATATATTATCAAAATATCATTCATGATTGATGCAAGCAAAAGTTGAACTTCAAAGCTACATCTATATACACAAAGGTATATATCAGAACCAAGCACCAGAGAAAATTGTTATATTGATGATGGATAAGGGAAATTCAAGGAATATATTATGAATAAAAGAAATTGTTTGACAGAATGTCAGATATTTGTGAAAATATTTGTTTGGCATTAATGTCAAAGGGAGAGAATGTATTTCATATTATCATCAGAAACTATTCATTATCAGATTACTCCAAACAGGGAGAGATCACATCTATAGGGAAAGAATTTGTATTAAAGTTGCAAACAAAAGAGAAAGACATCAAAGAAGAAGAACAATCAAGAGGACACAACACATCAGAAGAAGCAAAAGTAAAAGCTACAAGAATCAAATCTAAGCTTACACAGAGCTTACCGGCGGTCAGACATTTTATCGGTTATCAAAAAAAACTGTTTGGTAATTTGATGAATCTCAACAATTGTATTTCATATTGTATTAGCAATAGTATAGTATGATAATATAGCATGTTGCCATCAATTCCAAAGGGAGAGATTGATGACATGTAACTGATTAAATGGTTGACTATATTAAGTTGAAGATGATGCAAGACATTAAATCAATTAATGGTTTGTATTGTCAATGATGTCAACTTGATATCATCTGTATGGTCATGCCAAAGACTTCAGAGAAGCAATAGAACAGAGGTTATGATTTCAGCAATGCATAAAAGTCAAGTATTCACCAAGTGACAGACTACACCGGCGGAGTGCACACCATCGATAAATACAGAGACAAAGTCACAGTGATGCCCGACGAGAAAAAGATAGTGTTTCCCGATGAAGTAGAATCACAGGATGCCGGACGAGCTAAAAATAGTGTTGCCCGACGAGAAAGATCCAATGATGCTCGACGGACAGAGATCCCAAAGCTAACTGAAGTTGTACTGACAGAACTGGCAGTTGTCACCGGCGATGAACTATAAAATTGACCAACAGAACAAAGAGATCAGAAAATGAAAAAATATCTAGCTGGCAGAGCTTAAAGATAGACTTAACTATTTTTTTTATTTGTTTTATTCAACGACAGTTAAGCAATTGATTTGTACAGTTGGCAAGAAGATAACTACAAGATAAATCAGGAGTTAAAGTCGTAAATCAATTTGGCTGGATTATTTCTCACGCCAAGAATCAAGAACCTAGAATTAAGGAATATCATGTCTATATAAGAGACAAGCATAATTCATTTTCACAAGAAATCAGATACACAGGGGAGTGAACTGATAGAAGATGTTGAAGAGAAACTGATGAAGGATGAACTTCATGCAGTCCTGATCAATCAAGCTAAGGGAGAGCTAATGAATTCTACAGAGACCAACACACAGTGAAGCACAACATCACAGAGTAGAAAGAGTTAAGTACAAAGGAATAGAATTGATACATTGATCAGAGAGGTATTGTACGTAAATGGATCTAAATATCTGCAATTCAAAGTTGCATTAGAAATAGGTCATTGTGTTTTAGTTTAACCATTTAAGCATTAAGTCTCTTAATAGAGCAGGACTTAATAGTATTTTTGTAATTGAGGTATATCCTAACAGATTACCAGAAGGTTGACTCATGATAGTAGAATTGGTCTTACCTAAAGCCTATTGATAGTCTAAGAAGGAGGCTGATTCAAGGATGGTAGTAAGATTAGCATAAAACCTATTGACAGTCAAAAGACTGATTCAAGGATGGTAGCATAGATGCCAGATACTAAGTGACAACCTATGTATAAAAATCCTCTAACAAGGTCACACTTAACCGTGTGTTTGTAACCTTTAACAAGGTTGGCTCCTAATAGGGCTCACTTTAGAAGAGTGAAAATTTGGGGTACCAGTCCCAGTGATTTTTTCCCTTAACAGGGTTTCCACGTTAAAATCCTTGTGTTATATGTGTACGGTTTATTACTTTATTGTTTTACATTCTACATATGCATTTATGGATTGATTGGTATACTCTACCTATTTACTGAGTATCGGTAAATACAATTTACTGCTTATCGGTTATCAAGGAGAATAAGGACAGACAAGGTAAACCAACAGACAGTTATTTATTTAAAGCTGTATTTCAAAGGCATGCATCTTGTTGGGACTTAGTAATTTGAGAAGTATTGATTGGTGGATTAAAGTTTAAATTGGATAAATCTTTGAGGCCACTGATTCACCCCCCCTCTCAGTTATTACTAACAGAATTCATCATGCAAATCTGATCATACAGGATAAAGAACAGAGCCAAAGACCGAGCAACAAAGGACAAAGAATTCACCGAGTAAAAATAAGAAAGAATGAAAGCAAAGGAACTGAAGTGAACATTGATCATAGAGGTATTATTGGACTAAAAATAGATCTAAAAATCTGCAAGTTAAAGTTGTATTATTGAATAGATCATTTACTATATTAGTTTAACCATTGATTCAAAAAATCTCTTAACCGAGTGGGATTTAACAGTCCTTAATGTATTGAGATACTCAAGAGTATCAAAAGGTTTTGTTTTTGACAACATAGTGAGTGCTAGGTCAAAAGAAAAATTGTTAGTTTTAAATCCTCTAACAAGGTTGCACTTAACAGTGTGTTTGTAACCTTTAACAAGGTTGTCTCTTCACCGAGCTCACTTCAGAAGACTGAGAATTTTGGGTTACCGGACCTGAGTGGTTTTTCTCTTAACATGGTTTCCACGTTAAAATCTATGTGTCAAATGTGTATTTCTTTCATTACATTGATATTTTGCTTTACACATTAGTGATATTGGATTGGTCGGTTAACACTAAGTTTATTTACTGCTATTCGGTAAATTCTAGAAAAGATAAATAGTATATCTTACCAAGAAGGTTAAATATTTGTTAAAATTATTTAAGGCTTACATTTTGATGGACTGAAAGATAACTAGAGGACATTATATTTGAGATATAAGTTTTGGTTGGATTTTTTGAATTATTTGAAGGCCACTGATTCAACCCCCCCCCCCCCCCCCCCTCAGTTATTCTAACATAAGTACCTTATTTTTTTTCAACATATTTAACACCATTTTCTCCCTTAATATGAACTGACCATTTGAACCCAACAAAAAGTAATGTAGCCCAAACCCTTCAAAAATAGTAATTCAGAAAACAAGTACAATAGAAATTCTCAGAACTCCAAACTCTTCATTAAAATTCTCCAATCCACTCTACTTCAACAATGAAAAAAATCTAACTTATTAAAATTTTGAAAATTACCATATTTGGCAGTTTTCGGGAAAAATGGAAAAAAATAGTTTTCTTTTTTTTTTCCTTTTTTGGTAATTTTCAAAACTCATCTTATGAATCCTAATTTTTCCCAAGAAAATCCCCCAACTAAGGCAAGATGAATTGCCAACTAACCCACAAAATTAGAAACATGATTACGGATTTATTACAAAAAACAAAAATCTAAAAATTGGAAAAAATAAGTAAAAGCCAATTTTGGTAGCCAAGATGAAATTTATGGCTCCCAAAAAGATGTCAAAATGGCCCCTTATCAAGCTAAGATCAATTGACAATCCAAATAAATCTTCCTAATGCATTTTCCTATAAAATTTTAGTAAAAACCCACATCCAAGTCAAAAGTTATGACCCTTGGATGCTCTTGCATCATTCTCCCCTGCTTGAAAAGAATGGAGCTCCTGCAAGTTCCGGTCCTCAAATTGATTCCATTTAGGCTCATCTAGAGTCTTCAAATCCCATTCTGTAATCCAGGTGCTATCTTCTGGTGCCAACCCTTCCCACTGCACAAGATATCTGTTGTAGTCACCTTGGGGAGTTTGGATAGTTTTCTTGTCTAGAATATGTGCAAACTTTTCCTTTTTCTTGATGGGAACATTGCATGTCTAGTCCACCTCATCTTTATTTTATACAGAGGCATCGTCACCATGAAAAGTATATAAATAAGAGAATTAAACACAGGAAAAATATCAAAACCACTGGGGAGCTCTACCTCATAAGCATTACCATTAATCTTCTTTAGAATCTTGCAGGGACCAATTTTATTATATTTCAATTTGTGATAAGTCTCGGTAGGAAACCTCTCCTTTCATAGATAAACCATCACTAGATCACCTGCACTAAAAACTTGATACCTTCTAGTAGCATATGTGGAAGCTTTGTACTGCTCATTGTTGTTCTGTAACTTCTATCTTACATCTACCTGCAACTGGGAGAGCTATTTTGCAAAGGCTTCACCATCATCAGCGAGTCTATCACCCAAGGGAAGTTGCACCAAATCGAGAACACCATGAGGATTTCGACCATAAACAACTTGAAATGGTGACTTACCAGTTGATCTGTTCACTAAGCTGTTATAAGAATATTATGTCTGAGGCAATGCCAAATCCCATTGTTTGGGCTTTCCTCCAATAATGCATCGCAACAAATTACCCAAACTTTGATTGACCACTTCGGTTTTCCCATCAGGTTTTTGGATGATATGCACTACTAAACTGTAACTTTTTCCCCATCTTCTTCCATAAGGTTCTCCAGAAATGACTCAAGAACTTAGTATCTCGATCAGAGGTGTTCAGTTTTGGAACCCCATGCATTCTGACTATTTCAAAAAATAATAACTCGGCCACCCTAGTGGCATCACTAGTTTTCTTACAAGCAATGAAAGGAGCCATTTTTGAGAATCTATCCACAACTACAAAGATAGGTTCATTACCTTGCTGTGTATGTGGTAGTCCCAATACAAATTCCATACTCAAGTCTATGAAATTATCTATACCACTACTATTCTCATTACCTCTTCTATAAAATGCTCTAATAATATTTTCCCGCATTGAGCCTACAAGAACGCACAACTATTTTCCCTTGAATAAATAACCATCTTGCATAAGATACTCACCTTGAATAGTGTCTACATTCCCAGGTACTGGATTCTTCAATTGATCAACAACTTACCAAAAGTCACTATCAGATTCATACAAGTCTTTGATTGCATCAAAGCCAACTACTTTTGTTTCCATGATAGTCAAAAGCACAACACGCCTCCTCAAAGCATCTACAACTTGATTTTGTT
This sequence comes from Thuja plicata, assembly GCA_018584345.1. NCBI lineage: Eukaryota > Viridiplantae > Streptophyta > Pinopsida > Cupressales > Cupressaceae > Thuja > Thuja plicata. The sequence continues at coordinate 50,441 of MU224467.1, forward strand.
TCCCTGATTTATGCTTCAGAACAAAAGTAAACCCTTGGAGGAAAGAGACCCATTTTGCATGTCTATTGTTCAATTTATTTGTGTGTTCAGGTATTTAACAACAATATGGTCTATAAACAACACAAATTCTTTGGGTACTAGATAATTCTTCCAATGTCTCAAATCTTGCACAATTGCATGGAACTCAATATCATATGTAGAATATTTCATTCGCACATCAGTCAATTTTTCACTAAAAAAGGAAATGGGCCTACCTTATTGGCTGAGTAAAACACCAATGCCCACATGTGAAGCATCACAGTCCACTTCAAACACTTTAAAAAAATATGGTAAGGCCAATATAGGATCTTCAATGACCCTCTTCTTTAGATACTGGAAGCTCTCTTCATCCTCTTTGGTCCATGAAAACTCCTGACCCTTAGTGCAATCTGTCACATGTGCTACAATGCTGCTCAAATTATGAATGAAATTTCTATGGAAAGTAGCCAAGCCATAAAAATTTCTCACCTCAATGATAATACATGGACTATGCCATTCAAGAATGGCTTGAACTTTCTTTGGATCCATCTTGATACCATCCGCGAAAATGACAAATCCCAGAAAAACTAGACTTGCTTTCATGAACGTACAGTTCTTCAAATTAGCATAAGAGTTTCTCTCTTCTTAATACCCCCAATATGATCCTCAAGTGTTGCAGATGTTCTTCCCTTTCCTTACTAAAAATTAGTATATCATCAAAATAAACTACTATAAACTTGCCAATGTAAGGATGCAACATAGTATTCATGAGTCTCATAAAAGTACTAGGTGCATTTGATAAGCCAAAAGGCATAACCTTCCACTCATACAAACCATGCCTGGTCTTGAAATTAGTTTTCCATTCATCCCCTTCTCAGATCTGGCTCTAGTGGTACCCGCTTCACAGTTTAATCTTAGTGAAATGTGTTGCTCCAACAAGAACATCCATCATATCATCCAAATGAGGGATAGGAAAATGAAACTTGATGGTTATCCTATTGATGGATCGACTATCTGTGCACATCCTCCATGATCCATATTTCTTTGGGGTTGTTAACGCTGGTACAACATAGGGGCTCATGATTTCCTGCACTAACCCTTTATGTATGAGCTTAGTCACCTACTTGTTCAGTTTTGCGTGCTATGTCAGACTCATTTTGTAAGCCTCTTGGTTGGGATGACTTGCTCCTGAGATAAGATCAATATGATGTTGGATGTCTCATTTTGGGGGGATCCCATCAGGTAGTTCCTTTGGAATAACATCTGAATATTCTTTCAATACTGCAGCTACTTTTGGCGGTATTTTCAAGTCTTCCTCTTTCCCTCTTTGCACTACCAATGCATAACAACACCCTGTTACTTTTGTCTCTTTGACAAGTTCCTTTTCAAATAGAATACTTTCAGCTTTTCCACCATCCCTAAGAGGTAATAAGATTACCTTAGATCCATTCTTCCAGAAGGTGTAAGTATTCTTTTCTCCATTATGAGTAACTTTTCTATCATACTGCCACGACCGACCTAAGAGGACATGGCATGCATCCATTAAAATCACATCACACCATAACTCATCCTTGTAGACCTTTCCTATGGAAAATTTAACAAGGCACCTCTTATCTACCGTAACTTCATTGCCCTTTTTGAACCATGCAATCCAATAGGGGCGAGGATGTTTTTCACAATGGAGATTTAGTTTCTCCACCATTTCTTTAGAAACCATGTTCTCACAAATAACTCCATCAACAATTACTTGACATACCTTTTAACCAAAGGTACACCTTGTTCAGAAAATGGTTGTTCTAAGCCATGAATCATCAGCACATCTCTCCTTTATATCCTCCTTTTCTAGAATAATCATTTTCCTCCTCATGATGAGGCTTTCTCCGATGTCTGAAGTCACTTCTTGTTCAGATCCTTCATTGTCAACCTGGGCTAGGTTCACTCTGGATGGTCCTCCTTGATTTCCATCTTGCATGTTGAAATTGGAACACTTGAAGGCCCTATGTCCTTCTTCTCCACATCTGAAACAAGTGAATGGCTTTCTTTGGCCTTCCCATCCTCTTCCATTACCATAGCCTCTACCACCTTGAAAACCCCTTCCTTGTTGTTGATTTTATAGAGTTTGACGGTATTCTTATTGTCTCTCACTTCCTTGACTGGAACTTGAGCCTCCTCACAATGGGGTTGATATACCCCTGCATCCCCCTCTATTCCTCTGGTTTTACTTCCTATTTTTCTTTTCTTTAGCCTTTAGAGCCAACTAGTAGGCATCCTCCAAGCAGTTGATCTGATGCATGCTTAGCTCATCATGAATAGTGAATTTCAAACCATTCACATACCTTTCATCCATTTGTTCATTAATTTCTTGATGTTCTATATGAATGGACAACTTGTAAAATTCATCTATATAGTCTTGTACAGAAGACAAGTTCTGTTTCAAATTCTGAAACCTTCGGAAGAGTGTTTGAGCACAATCCATAGGTAAGAATTTTTCTCTCATCTTTTTCTCCATTTTGCTCCATGTCTTGATTTTATCCTTTCATTTCTTTTTTCTTTAATTTTGTAGATGATCCCACTAGATCATCGCATGTCCCTTTATCTTGGTGCATGCAAACCTCATCTTCTTTTCTTTTATGATAGACTTCCAATCAAAAAAATTTCCCATCTCGTTCAACCAATCTATCAATTCCTCTAGCTTAAGACTACCTGCATAGTCTGAAACATTAACCTTGATCACTTCACATTTTCCCTCTAAGGCTCTAAGCATCCTCTCTTTGAAACTCGCTCCTTCTTCTTGTCGTTCTTCTATTTCTTCATCTTCTTGGCTCGCCTCTCCATCAGATTCATCTCCTCTTCTTTGTAATATTTAATCTTCCAATCGGATTATGAGTTCTAGTACTTGTCTTTGTAGACTTATCATATCTCTCTGCATTTTGGTAAGACCTCTTCCTCTTCCTCTTCCTCTTCTAGCCATCATCCTTCTCTGATACCAAATAATGTAGCCCAAACCCTTCTAGAACAATAATTCAGAAAACAAGCACAATAGAAATTCTTAGAACTCCAAAATCTTCATTATAATTCTCCAATCCACTCTACCTCAACAACAAAAAAACTCTACAATTCCGAAAATTACCATATTTGGCATTTTTTCGGGAAAAATGGAATTTTTTTTTTTTTTTTTTTTTCTTTTTTGGTAATTTTCAAAACTCATCCTATGAATCCCAATTTTTCCCAATAAAATCCCCCAACTAAGGCAAGATGAATTTCCAACTAACCCACAAAATCAGAAACATGATTTCAGATTTATTACAAAAAACAAAAATCTAAAACCTGGAAAAAAAAATAGTAAAAGCCAATATTGGTGCCCGGGATGAAATTTTTGGCTCTCGAATTGGTTTAAGTTTAATTTAAAGTATTGTAATACCAATTCACCCACCTCTCAGTATTACTCTATCCTAACAGAGAAAATTTGTTATTAAATCTTACAAACTTCTCGTTATACATACAGGGTAATGTATGAGAAATTTACAGTCCACCCAATGTGGATTCAAGGGAATTACTTTAAAAATATACATGTTATATACACATGCATTCAACTAGATTTTACATTATAACATTTTGGATTCACTTTTAGCTTAATGAACCAACCAGATCTTCCCTACCCTTTATTGTCTCAAGTATTGCCTCGTGGTCTGACTCGCGAACCTTCCAAAGAGTTATACTATGTTGTTTTCCTCCATATATGATCAATGGACATTTGATGCAAGGACAAGGTTGGAATAACAAAGAATATTCCTATGGGTCTCCCAATCCTTGAACAACCACAACCTAGGGTTCTTCATACAATACCATCTAAGCCATGTACCGATTACAACATTAAGGGGTGTTAAAGGGTCATAAGAAACATTGCTATGTGTTAGGACCCCTTAAGACCCCTTAAAACCCTTAATATGTACTCTAAGGATTCCTAAGGGGTCATAAGATGTTGTAAGCAGTCGTAGGACATATTAATGGGTCCTAGGACCCCTTAAGACACCTTAGTACCCATTAGGAACCATAAGAATACATATTAGGGTTCCTAGTATATATTAACGGGTCTTAAGGGGCCATAGGAAACATTACTGTGTCTTAGGACACCATAAGACCCCTTACGACACTTAATATATATTCTTACGGTTCCTAATGGGTCGTAAGATGCATTAATGGGTCCTAGGACCCTTTAAGACACGTTAGTACCCATAAGGACCCCTAACAATATATATTATGGGTTTGATTACACATTAAGGGGTCTTAAGGGTCATAAGACACATTACTATGTCTTAGAATCCCTTAAGACCCTTTACGACCCTTAACATGTACTCTAAGGCTTCCTAAGGGGTCGTAAGGTGTCATAAGCGGTCACAAGGCACATTAATGGGTCCTAGGACCCCTTAATACACCTTAGTACCCCTTAGGACCCCTATGAATACATATTAGGGTTCCTAGTACATATTAACAGGTTTTAAGGGGTCATAGAACACATTATTGTATCTTAGGACACCATAAGGCCCCTTATGACACCTAAGATTTACTCTTAAGGTTCCTAATGGGTCGTAAAGGGTCATAAGGGGTCGTATGATGCATTAGTGGCTCCTAGAACCTTTTAAGACACCTTAGTACCCATAAGACACCCTAAGAATATATATTAGGGGTTTGATTACACACTAAGTTGTTTGAAGGGGTCAAAAGACACATTACTATGTCTTAGAACCCCTTAAGACCCCTTACAACCCTTAAGATGTACTCTAAGGCTTCCTAAGGGGTTGTAAGGTTTCATAAGTGGTTGTAGGACATATTAATGGGTCCTAGGACCCCTTAAGACACCTTAGTACCCATTAGGAATGATAAGAATACATATTAGGGTTCCTAGTACACATTAACAGGTCTTAAGGGGTCATATGACACATTATTGTGTCTCAAGACACTATAAGACCCCTTACGACCCCTAAGATGTACTCTAAGGCTTCCTAATGGGTCTTAAGGGGTCATAAGGGGTCGTAGGATACATTAATGGGTTATAGGACCCCTTAAGACACCTTAGTACCCATAAGGAGCCCTAATAATATATATTAGGGGTTGGATAACACATTAAGGGGGTTTAAGGGGTCATAAGACACATTACTATGTCTTAAGACCCCTTACGACCCTTAAAATGTACTCTAAGGCTTCCTAAGAGGTTGTAAGGTGTCATAAGTAGTCGTAGGATGCATTAATGGGTCCTAGGACCCCTTAAGACACCTTAGTACCCCTTAGGACACCTAATAATAGATATTAGGGTTCCTAGTACATATTAACGAGTCTTTGTGGATCATATGACACGTTACTATGTCTTAGGACACCATAAGACCCCTTACAACACCTAAGATGTACTCTTAGTGTTCCTAATAAGTCATAAGGGGTCCTAGGATGCATTAATGGGTCCTAGGACCCCATAAGACACCTTAGTACCCATAAGGACCCCTAAGAATATAAATTAGGGGTTTGATTACACATTAAGGGGTTTTAAGGGGTCATAAGACACATACTATATCTTAGAACCCCTTAAGACCCATTTCGACCCTTAAGACATACTCTAAGGATTCCTAAGGGGTCGTAAGGTGTCATAAGTGGTCGTAGGATGTATTAATGGGTCCTAGGATCCCTTAAGATACCTTAGTACCCATTAGGACCCCTAATAATATATATTAGGGTTCCTAGTACATATTAACGAGTCTTAAGGGGTCATATGATACATTACTATGTCTTAGGACACCATAAGATGCCTTACAACACCTAAGATGTACTCTTAGGGTAAGTAATGGGTCGTAAGGTGTCATAAGGGGTCCTACAATGCATTAATGGGTCCTAGGACCCATTAAGACACCTTTCAACCCGTAAGATGTACTCTTAGGCTTCCTAAGGGGTCGTAAGGGGTCATAAGGGGTCGTAGGAGTCATTAATGTGTCCTAGGACCCCTTAAGACACATTACAACACCTTAGGAACCCTAAGAATACATCTTAGGGGTCCTAGTTTATATTAAGGTGTCTTAAGGGGTCATAGGGCACATTAATTTGTTTTAGGACCCCATAAGACCCCTAAGATGTACTTCTAGGCTTCTTAAGGGGTCGTGTGACACATTAACAGGTGTTAGTTCCCCTTAAGATGCCTTACAACCTCTAATATGTACTCTTAGGATTTGTAAGGGGTCAAAAGGGGTAGTAGGATGCATTAATGGGTGTTAGGATCCCTTAAGACACCTTACTAGCCCTTACAAACCCTAAAAATACATATTAGGGGTCCTAGTACACATTAAGAGGTCTTAAGGGGCCATATGACACATTAATGTGTCTTAGGAGACCATAAGACCCCTTACGACCCCTAAGATGTACTCTTAGGCTTCTTATGTGGTCATAAGGGGTTGTAGGACACATTAATGGGTCCTTGTACCCTTTAGACACTTTACAACCTCTAAGTTTTACTCTTAGGCTTCTTAAGGAGTTGTAAGGGTCATAAGGGGTTGAAGGACACATTAATGGGTCCTAGGACCCCTTAAGACACCTAATGACCCTTAATATGTACTCTTAGGCTTCCTAAGGGGTCATAAGTGGTTGTAAGATGCATTAATGTGTCCTAGGGACCCTTAAGAAAGCTTACGACCACTTATGAACCCTTATAATACATCTTAGGGTTCCTAGTACACATTAACGAGTCTTAAGGGGTCATAGGACACATTACTGTGTCTTAGGAAACCATAAGACCCCTTACGACCCCTAAGATGTACTCTTAGGCTTCCTAATGGGTCGCAACGGGTCATAAGGACCCCTTAAGACACCTTATGACCCCTAAGATGTACTCTTAGGCTTCCTAAGGGATCGTAAGGGGTCATAAGGGGTCGTAGGAGTCATTACTGTATTATAGGACCCCATAAGACATCTTACAACCCCGTAGAAACCCTAAGAATACATCTTAGGGGTCCCAGTATACATTAAGGTTCCTTAAGGGGTCATAAGACAGATTAATGTGTTTTACGACCCCATAAGACCCCTTATGACCCCTAAGATGTACTCTTAGGCTTCTTAAAGGGTTGTAAGGGGTCGTAAGATGCATTAATGGGTGTTATGACCCCTTAAGACGCCATCGTACCCCTTAGGAACCCTAATAATACATTTTAGGGGTTGTAGTACACATTAAGGGGTCTTACAGGGTCATAGGACACATTACAATATTTTAGGACCCCTTAAGAACCCCCCCTCTCTCTCTCCATTAAGCCTTTAAACAAACTTTTAAATACATTGGAATTTACAAAGCCTAAGGCTTGGATTTGACTTGGAGATCCAACCCAAAGGCTTGGGGGATTCAAACATGTCTAAGACATGTTTTCTAGAAAACATACAAAAAATTCACATTTTTTTCTTTTGTGCTCCCTGTCGGGTTTGCACGTGGTTCAATAACGATAAAATGAGACGAATTGATATTGTAGATCTCTCTGTTAGCTATCTAACCATATAATTTATTTTGAATTTTGATTATGTTAAGCTTTTCATCTCTAATTTCTTTTGTATGTATGTCCGATTTTTGTCAAAAACCAACGTGTATTATTTTGGGCTTAGATTTTGGCTCGTTCGTCAAATTTTGAAACAAGTTATATTTTTAGAAACTAGACTCAGTTCTACACATTTTAAAAAAAATGATTTTCGATTAGTTTTCAATTATTTCTAGGGGGAGCACATTGAAATTTCATGTTTTCAGGATGTGTCCACTTTAGAAATTCCCCAAAAATCATAATTTCATCAAAAAAATAGTAGAAAAATTTGGGATAAACTAGGTGGTGTTAGATAACTTCTAACAGGAGCTATTAATTTTTTTTATAAAAAAGTTAACATTTTAAGGGGAGCACACCAGACGCTATGTTATGTTTCTTTTCACAAAAAATAGGACCACTTTTTGTGCTCCCCCTTTTTTAGGGCCTTAATATCCACCATTTCTAAAATAAATTAGTAGTTTAGAAACTAGATTTGAAGTAGAACAACTCTTGTTCTTGTCACATTTTGAAATTTGAGTCTAACTATCCTTTGGATGACATTTGGTAAAATGTGGTGTAGTGTCTTCTAAGAAGTGTGTAGAGACCTTGATAAGGATAGTGTTCTAGTTAGATTTCTAATTGGCTTGTTTAAGGATTGAATTCTTTTGAATCATACATGGTATTGGGATGATCATGCCTCTGATTTATTACTTCTGACTGTTAAAGGTGTTTAAACACTAAAACTCCATGGGTGGTTTTTGTTGTTCTTTAATGTGGTGGTGGCTTTCAATCCTTATTGCAATAAGTTTCTTCAAATGGTGGAGTCTCTTGTAGGTTTCTGTTCCTACTTCCAGAAATTTATAGTTCTTCAAAGCATATTTACTGATGTCCTTGATGCAAAATGGGGGATAAATTATTTGCTTCCATCATGATATTTGATCATTTTTAGTTTTAGTTTGTGATATTGATTTCAGTTCTTCAGGAACAGTAATTGCAGTGATTTCAGTTCAGTTGATATGCATGATGCTTGATTGATTGGTTCAGATTTTGTGGTTTAGTGTCATTGAGATGATTATGAGTACATTGTGAGATACTGGTGGTTGCAAGTTCAGCACAAAGGTTTGACAGGTATATATGTCATTTCATTTGTTTTAGTTTATATATCATACTTAGTACATTCAAATGTAAATGCATGTTTATAGTTGTCATGTATGCAAGTAAGTATAAGTTCCTAATATTTTATATACTTATTTGTTTATGCACGATGATTATCTTGAAAATTCATCTATATATTTGTCCATATGATATATGAGGGAATGAAAATGATTTTTCCTGAAGGACAATGGGGGATTTTGTTGGTGTTATTGTCCGTTGATGCAAAACGTATAAACTATAAAGGTGGAAAAGGTTTTTTTGTTGAAAAGTTAACATTGTTTATGTTGTGGCAAAAGCGGTGACCAATGAATATATTAATATTATTTTGTGTGGGGTCATTACTATAGTCTACAACAGTTTATATTAACTCTTTGACAATGATGAAAACATGTAACTCATATGTAATGTTAGTGGATTTTTTGTGCTGATTTACTCTTGGTTCATGTCACTTGGACATTATGAATCCATGTGTTAGTATCCTATGGTGGATTCCAAATAATTATGAAATATAATTTATCAAAAATATAAGGAAAGCCAAATAGGGTTTTGAAATACATTTTTTGATATTTATTCTCAGCCCTAAGGCTGCCACCATGAACATTCCAGTGACAACAATATGAAGGTTTGTTTGCCCAAATTTTTGTCGGTCTTCAGTATGATTTGTATCTCTGTGTGATGAACAAGATGATGTCATTTGGATGTGAAAAGGGTCAGATTTCACAAGGTAATAACAAGATGTTGTTTTTTATTGCACAGGATGCGAGAGATTGTGTTTCTGCCACAACTACATATTATTTCTCATGGTGATTAACATAACATTTCTATGTTTTTGATTGTGGATTGATTCTACCGTTTCTAATGAGTTTATTGTCTCATTTTATTTTTGAGATGAGAAAATTTGGGAAAGATGTGTATGAGAAACATTGTGAAGCACGGATGTATTGTTTTTGATGGTCCAAAATGAATTATAAAAGAGGTAACAAATGTGTTCTTCCAATCACAGGTATGAAAACCCAACTAGTGATTTTTCTTTGTGAAAATCGTTACCAGTTTTAAAGAAAGGAGTATATTGTTTTGTTTTTATTTTATGATCCTTGAATGAGGAATGTATTTCTGTGTAAAGATTGGAGTATATATTTCATAAGTTTTTTGTTTTGGAAGAGGAATACATATTCTTTCAGAAAAAGTAATGCTTATTGTTTCTTATAATCTCTGACAGTTATATGAAACAATTGCATTAGTTAAGGCTAACAGTTTACAATTCAGTTTGAAATGAGATTAAAGATTTTCTTTTTTAGTTTCCTTGATGGTCGAACTGATATGAAGGTTTCTATTTCAAAAAATACATTTTCTTTATTAATCGTATCTCAAGGGTTTATTGTGACTGCAAATGGTTATATTGTGAAACTGTATTTAGTTTATAATCAGTTACACTAATATAACTAATATTGTAACAATGGATGTATCCTTTCAATACATCCCTATATAAGGTAGTGTACATGTGTGCTTAAGTTAGAGAAAAAGAGAGTGCTGAAATGATTTATTGATGCAGGAGCATCCTGGGTGTAAGGGCAATCTTGCATCACCCAAAAATATGTGTTTTTCTATTCAATAAGGGCTATTTTGTACAAAGCTGCTATTTTTGGAAACTTACTATTTTTAGTA
>MU224467.1:60866-84131 GCA_018584345.1 Thuja plicata
CCAGTTGAATTTCATTGCCAGATCATCTGTATTGGCGAAGTTATTAAGGATTTACTGTTGAGATTTTAGGGTGCAAAACCTTTGAGCTCAATTTTCAGGACCTTAGAGGCTCCGGATCGAGGTCAAAGCCCCAGCTGATTTGCACTTCGCTAGTTAGACCTTGTAGATCGCGATCTCCCCTTTCTGGAAAGTGGTTATCGGAGCTATGGTTCAAAAGTTATGGCTTCCGGAAGTTGGGCTGCCTAATCTCATGTTTTGTAAATATTTAAAGCCGACCCTTGTGTAATAAAAGTGAAAAATAATTAAATGCTAAGGGTAGTCGGCCTTAATGGCTAGATTTATGGAACCTTCTCAGGCGGTGGAAAATTGCCTATTTAACGAAGGCCCGTGGTGTTTTCTAGGGCAGTTATGTGTGGTTATTGGAGGCTTTGTCCTACAGATTATTGTAAGGGATGCCCATGTGGCTTTTGATATTGTAATTCTAAAGTTTGTAATTTCACATTTGTGGAGCCAATAAGAAGCCAATTTTCTGTTCTTGCAAATTTTTGTTGTTTCTGTCATGTACTTGTGGTATTAAGGGGAGTCCCCTTCATCATTTATCCTGTGACAATATCTCAGTGTAAATTTTTTTCATATACTGGATATCATCTTTGTAAAAGAAAGGACTTGTAATCATATAATTGCAAAGGGTAAATGTAGATCAGTTTATAGGCAATTTTGAGCTGATATCGACATCTCAAGAGCTTGGCTCTAATGGGAAATTGGAGGATGACTAAAAGAATCTGGAAGTCAAAGGGTTAACCAATGCCCTACATTTCCTGAAGGAATTCAAAATAGAATGGATATACATAGTATTGAGCCAAGTACACGATGGCAAGTTATGGATAGATGAACCGAAAAAGATAAGTAAAGATGTTATACATGCAGTAATTGGGTATTTGACATCAGACAAATCAAAAGCCCTAAGGCACCCTCCCAGAACAGAAATTGAGAAGTTAACAGGACCCAAGTGAGATGGTAGAGGTTTAAGGATCAACACCATTAGTGATCCTAAATTAAGATTTGGTGCATATGTAATTTCATACAAAATCTTCCAATCTAGCAGACCAAACATCGTTGCATGTGGAGAAGTCAATATTGCATATTAAATTGTGAAGAAGGGTTTGCAAGTTGACCTAGCCCAGCTATTGTAGAGGCAATTGGAAGAAAACATGAGAACAATCAGGTTAGCAAGATCAAATACATGTAAGTTTGGTTCCCTACTGATGTGTACATTTTTCTATCTGCAAAACTTCTTTCCCTCCATCAGTAAATTAAAATGGAAGACTTTACAAAAAATATATACAATAAATTATAGAAAAAGTAAAGCAAGACACGAATATTTAATCTATACAACAAATCTAAGAAATAATACTTATAACCTCATGTATTTCCCAATATCATATATAACTTGTTTGACACTGTTATCAAAGTGTTGTGGGAGAGATAGAGGTAGAACGTACTGCAATAATTATAAAATGATATCTTCAATATATTATAAACTAATACAATGAAAAGTACATGAGGTTTTACAAATATATTGTAAATAGAGAAGAACATGAATTACCTTGACGAAGGTATGCCAATCATGCATTTTCAACCCTAACCCAAAATCACCTTTCTTTGATATGAGACTGCTTATGTTTGCAACAAATCTTGTGGGAAATTTAGTTTTTTGTATGGCTTCTTTTATGGCATCACTTTGCTTCTACGTTAATAACCAAGGAAGGGCACTCATATTAATCTAGTCTCCATTTCTATTTGATTTAATGAAAAAATTTAATGCATGATTGGATTTGTTATCCTAATTTGTACATGCAGGATAATAACCAAAAAATAGCAGAAAATTGCATAAAGGTACACCCTCTTAATAGTAGTATTCAGCTAATATAGATGAGATGCATTTTCATTATGTATTCATATCATCAGATACATTATACTCTAAGTATTGATCATTTCTCAAATTTTACAAATCATACTTGATCATTACATTGTGCATTCAAACTGAATGTGATAAAGAATGTTCTTTTCATATTACATCTTTCACATTGGAACTTAGAGGAACATATGTAGAAAATAAATCATGATAGACATATGGGGAATAGGAATCCATGCATTGCCTTCAGGTGTCTTCTGCATTCTGGTTTTAGTTGCTTGCATCTTCTTGGGTCTTCATATCCTTAACTCATGTCAACATTTCCTGCATCCTAGGTCTTTAGGTCCTGTGTCCTGCACCATGGTAAAAGAGGTGTTAGATCCAAATTGGATCTAAGCAATGGATGAAAACCTAAAAGTATCATACAAAAATCATACTTTCAGAATTGCACATTTTCCAACAACATGAATACAAGGGAAAGGTATATATCTACTCAAACTGAACAGTAGTATCAATGGGACATATATCTTTATGAAACCTTTTACTATATTTTAAGATGCAAGGAAGAAAGAAACCATGTTTGTGGGTGTCACAAGACTGTGATCAAACATTCATATAACATGTTAAAGTATTCAACATATGAAAAAATTTGACATGTACAAGCAATAAGAACAATCAAAGCTAGGGTGTATGAAAAAAATTGTGCACAAATATGATAGATTTTTCACAAGTATGCAGATATACAAGAGCATTAAGTGATGTATGAAAATTCATGGTGGTGTTGGTACAATTAAATAATGCAAGTCATTAAAACAATGTTGTTATTTCATAAATAGAGTATCAAATGTAGTTTGAAGGTGCAAGGAAGTTCATGACAACCAATTGAAAAAGATATATGACAGTCCACTAATACCAAAATTGACAGGTGATAAGTGATCAGGAGCTACCATGAACCATCAATTAATCACACATGGAGGTGACATAATCACAAGCTACAATGAAGATCAAAAGTTGCAGATCAAGGTCAAGAAGTGAGATATCAAGAACATATCAGCAATTGAATGACAACAAAAGGTAACATTGCCTTTATTTGAACAAGTGTTATTTCCATTCTTTCCAAATTTAAGTTCAAACTACAAGAATATTACTGGCATTATCCAAGGACAATGAGTGGTGTTGCAAATACATAGTGAATACACAAGGACTGAACTATGTAGTCCAAAATGAGAAGGAGGTGAGTACATTTATCACTGATCGATGATTTTGTCATTAAATGGATCTACTTTAACAACCATCATTATTGTAGTCAAGTTTCAAAGGGAAAGAAAGGTTCATAATGCTATGATAGTAAAGATCAAATGCAATATTGTTATGTATATGTAGAATAAAGAGAGAAACAATGCTTTCTTAAAAAAAATGTAACAATAAGAATTCATATTCAAGCACTGTTGATGCCAAGATAACCAGTAATCAAATACAGAGCGAATACTGGTATATATGAACAGAGCAAAGGAAAATAACAGTGTTATCTAAAGAGAAAATGATAAAAAGATACATTGCAGTTATCAGGAAGCTAAGAACAGTTGTGTTTATGGGTGTCACGAGCCCGTGCTCAAACCCCATGAACAATGTTTCTTACTGGAGTCAGAGATGCCATTAGAATAGTGATACACACTTGTCACTATCGAAGGAAGATAGGAAGATAAAAAAAATGAATAAGCATTAAACATCTCTTGCCAATGTCAAGTCATGATCTTGACATTAAGAAGGAGTAATGATGTGCAAATATTGTGATCACTCTCTACAACAGACACAAATAGAAAAAAAAAATTGAGTTCAACAACAAGTGAATAGGTAATGAAGGAGACTGCAGAATAAAAGACCCATAGAGTATGGCTATCTATAGAAGTTGCACATAACAGAAAGAACAAAAACCTGAGTTCAATGACATGGAGTAGTTCATGAATGCAAGATGAAGGAGCAGAAAATACAAATGTAACTTTCCTAAATGCGTGTTGCAAATAGAGTGTAAGGTCCAATTTAATAAACAACCACGGGTCTATTTAACAGCCCGAGCTTTCCAAAGCTAAGCAATAGTTTGAACAGAAGTTGCATGTAAAAGACACCCATAATCATTATTATGGAAAAGCATCAAAACCAAGCAAGCACGAGAGTTATTCAACAACACAGAAAGCTCAATAGTGATTTGAATCGAAAGGGGAAGGAATAAAGTAACTTATCTAGAGAGATGCTCGAGATTAACACCAGTGCTATAATGATGTGAAGCCTGAGCTTCAGATCACAAGAGAAGACCCCAATTTAAGAGCCTGAGCTCTATGTTCTAACATAGACTTCATAATCAAAGATGGAATGAGATGATAGGCATGCAACCGAACTCCAATTTTAAACACAAAGAGGATCCCAAATAAATAGAACCCAAGTTCACATAAGCAATGATGAGCTCCAGTTCAACAGCCTCAAGCCTAGTGAAGCAACAAAAACCTAGAAATCATCGCCACAATCAAATAAGGAACAAAACCATACAGTTATGGTTTCAAACCCTCATCTTTTACCAAATGCTAATGATCCAATAACCGAGACCAAAACAATGCAAAACTTGATAATTTTTGAGGTCCGCCAAGTACAATGGAGCAATTAATGCCATTGAAGACTGCAATGGTTGACAGAGAAGAGCCTCGAGATTTTCTTTCCAAGTGGCACAACAACATCCAACAACCACCAATTTTATGTCACATTTTGAGATGCTTTGATTTTTGAGAAATTGTTTTGAAAGCTTGTGCATTGTGTCGGTCATGTTGACCCTAGGGTAGGCCGAGAGGCATGGGTTTAGGATATGTGTTTTGGAGTTAGGTTTTATGTTTATGGATGTCATATGTGTTGGTTTAGGTTTCTAAAAGGAAGATGTATTTTAGATACCAACATTAGACGCATGGACTAAGGCATATGTTATGCCCAGTATTTAGGGTTTTTTAGCTTAATTGGAGGAGTATTTTGGAGGGAGATTCTCATTTTCAAAAATAGCTTGAGGGGTCATTTAAAGTATATATTTGGACTTCATAGTCAGTTTTAGGGGTTCAAAATTTCTTGGAGAATTTTTTTAGTGGACATACTAGTCCCTTTACATTTTTTGCACATATTTTGTAACCAGAGGTTCGGTTTTGGTGCATTATAGTGTTCAAGTGAATGTCTTTTGTTCCTTGG
Organism: Thuja plicata; assembly: GCA_018584345.1. Classification (NCBI taxonomy): domain Eukaryota; kingdom Viridiplantae; phylum Streptophyta; class Pinopsida; order Cupressales; family Cupressaceae; genus Thuja; species Thuja plicata. The sequence goes on from MU224467.1 coordinate 66,004, forward strand.
CATGTTTTGCATCTTGATATGTAACCATTGTAGATTTTGAAGGAAATAAAGAAAGTGTTCTCATCATTTACATATGTTTTTATGAGTTTTGATATTCAATCCTATTCTCCTTTTCTGCATTTAGTGTGATGTATTTTATAGCAGAGATTAGTGAATTAATCTAATTCCTTTTCAAAGTTATTAAAATATAACCTACTTGTAGAAGTTGTATGTCTGTTGGTAGGTCATTATTCGAGGTGCAAACCCTAATAGTGAGATGTTTAGGTAAACCTATACGTTGAACAATGAATGTCCATTTCAAGTCTCAGTAGTATATGTCATATTGATCCTTGTTTGAAGTTTTGATTAGTCTGAAATCAGTTTGGTGTAACACCCCAATATTTTTTTTCAGTTTTTAAGTTATCCTTTTACCCTTTTACAAACCAGAGAATCAGTTATAGGTGATATTCCAAATCAAATAGGAACCGGCCTAGAATCCATAGATTCCTTCATAATCAATGGAACCCACAACTCAGGAAGGTTTCCATTGTTTCCATGAGATGTCATTGTGCCCTAATGCCTAAGTTAGGGTAACATTTCATGTACTTAACAGTTTTTGGCATGCCCGCTGGGGAAACTCTCAAAGGAGAAAGTATGAATGCATTATATTTATTGATGATTTTGATCCATTGGATAGTTTTCATCCATGTCAAAACATGTTGTTGCACATGTTGTAGGACTTGACCATGAATATTGTAGATATCAAGAGGCAACAAGAATCTGAGTTCCAACAAGAATTGAAGATCTAGTAAGAGGAGATTTTCCAACAAGCACATGCACAAAAACATGAGAGGTTGGCTTATCAGGAGCAATGCCACATGAAGTATTTGGTGTAGCTGCACATACGTAATGAATCAACTCTTCATAAAGAGCTAGAAGAACAAAGGAAACACTATGAAGAGGTGTTGGAAACACAGAAAAGACATATGCAGACACAAGCAAAGGAGAAGTTTGATGCCAGATGGAAGTAGTATGAAGAGATTATTATAGTGAAGCAACGAATTCAAGCAGCCCTTACAAGCAAACTAGCAACACTGAAGAAAGTTTTTGAAAAAGAGTTGATAAAGGTTAGTGTTGCTACAGCTGCAAAAGAAGAAGATTTCCAAATAGAACTAGCAGCTCATGAGGAGTTTCATGATAAAGAGCTACATGAGAATAAAGAGGAAATATGACTGTTGATTTCCACAGCTATGAAATACAAGGAAGCTCATTAGATGCAACTCAAAGATCCTCTTTGCAATGAACAAGATGAAGAAATCATTGAACAAGAGATGGAGAGACATTTTTCTGAAGAACTTCTCAGATATGATGAAGAATACACCATGCCTCAACTAGCATCTTCATCAAGTCTCGGTCAGTAGAATGGAGCATATGAGCATGAGAAAGTTTTATGTCTTCAAGAACTAGGAGACCAAGTGATTAGTCAGACTGGATCAGTGCAAGAAGGTAATTTGGATGAAGATGAGGACCTATTTTGGGATGATCTTGAAGAGTTCTGTTTGAGCCTTGATGATAATCTAGTCTTAGTTTTACCTCAACTCATTCCATCTAAGGAGCTCAGATTAGTTCATATACATCAGAAGGAGTGTGTTCAAGAAACATAGCACCAAAAACAAATTCCCAAGTTTTCTCTATCTAGAGGTTGCCCCATCAGACACCTAGCAAGGCTAAATGAGACCAAGGAGGTAGAACGAACTCTGGCACCTAAAATTAAAGGTTTAGCTGAAGAGGAGGAGATGAAATGCATTGATCAAATTCAAATCAATAATCATCGCGACCATATTTTTGAAGTAAGTAAACTTGATTTAGTTCTTCTGAAAGTATTGCACCAATTGGTCAAGTGTATCTCATTCTTCCATATAGTTGCTTATGGATATGATTTTTATTATGCATTGAGGAAAGGAAACTATTTTTTAGAACTAGTAAATGGTTTTGTTTATCATGTTTTTTTGCTGGTTAGAATAGGGTAGGTTAGTTTTTCAGTGTTCCCTAAGTGTTGTTAGGCACAGTTAGGTCAGTTTTAGTTTTAGCTTTCCCAGTTTTCAATAAGTCTTCAAGGTTCAAGGTCTGTTTGGGTTGCAAAGGAAGAGTTTCATTGAATTAAGGGTAGCTATCACCAGTCAAAAAATGAGGGAAAGTCATGCTTTAAAGTTGTTTCCAATATCTACAAATACAAGAGAATCCTTTCTTAATGATCATGAATACATCTATAATTTGTGATAATGATGTTTTTTTCTTCAGTATCACAGATCATAAACATACACACAATCAGTGAGAAAGGGTTATCATGTATCCACAATCTATGTTTCAGGTTTCAATTAGGTGGTTAACAGACTCAATGCCCAATGGACTATTTTAGGCTACTGGTCTGAATGTCTAGTAGGCAAACATACAGTAGAAGTCGCCAGAATTGTTATCCTAATTTTGTACATGAAGGATAATAACCAAAAACAACATAAAATTGCATAAAGGTACATCCTCTTAATACTAGTATTCAACTAATATAGATGAGATACATTTTTAAATTACATTCATATCATCAGATACATTGTACTCTTAAGTATTGATCATTTCTCAAAGTTTACAAATCATACCTGATCATTACATTGTGCATTCAAACTGAATGTGATAAAGAGTGTTCTTTTCATATTACATCTTTCACTTTGGAACTTAGAGGAACATATGAAGAAAAGAAAGCATGATAGACATATGGGGAATATGATTCCATTCATTGCCTTTAGGTGTCTTCTGCATTCTAGTTTTATTTGTCTGCATCTTCTTGGGTCTTCATATCCTTAGCTCATATCAACATGCCTTGCATCCTATCTCTTTAGGTCTCGTGTCCTACATCATGGAAAAAGAGGTGTTAGATCCAAATTGGATCTAATAAATGCATGAAAACCTAAAAGCATCATACAACAATCATAATTTTAGAATTGCACATTTGCCAACAACATGAATACAAGGGAAATGTATGCATCTACTCAAACTAAAAAGTAGTATCAAATGGACATTTATCTTTATGAAACATTTTAATATATTTTAAGATGCAAGGAAGAAAGAAACCATGTTTGTGGGTGTCACGAGCCCATTCTCAAACCTCATATAACATGTGCAAGTATTCAACATATGCAAGAATTCAACATGTGCAAGCAATAAGAACAATCAAAGCTAGGTAGTTTAGTTGTGTGTGTGTGTGCCTTATGACATTTTTTGATTGTAATAAGCTTGAGTAAAGCTTAAGGTCATTTTTACCATAGCATAGGTGAGATATGATGTGTTCAGTTTGAGTCTTAGGACCTTTTAGAAAGTGCAATTAGGGCTAAAGAAGTTGTAAAGCCTTCTAATTGGAACATGTGTGATGATTTCATCATGAGGTCAGTAGGATCTAGGATAGGTTGGAATTATGTTTCAACCCTAATTTAGGTCTTTGGTAAAGTTTGGTGAAGAATTGGAACTTATTTGTATAGTTTGCAAGAAATGAGGAAAAGTTGCAAAGGTTGCATTTTGCAACTTTGCAATGTTGCTTCGACAACATTTTCAAGAATTGGAAAAATCATCCAAAGGATGCCCAAAGGGGTTGATAAATACTTTACCACCCTATATAAGGGGAAATTTGACCTTGTAGCAAGGTTGGATGCCTACTGTATGGACTACATTTTTGAATTCAAGAAAGCATATGTGACTGTGTGTGTAATCTTGTTGTTTTTGCATTGGAGTGATACTTTAATGGATTAGGTTTGGCACTGTAACTTGCGCATGATGTAGGGTAGTTTTTCTTTTAATTATGTGTGGCATTAGATAGTATTTTTGTTTATTTTTAAGCACTTCTTGTAAATATTTTGTGTTCTACACTGTCACTGGACTGAACTAGACAGTTTGTAAAGAATGGAGTGCTATCTCATTTTCCCACCATAAAAATTGTACAGACCTTTGGGAATAGTGAATACACTCCATGTGTGTACATATGGTAGGATTTGGGTCCCTTGAAAGCATAGGATCTATTTTTGGAGTCTTTCCCTAGGCGAGCCAGAGAAAAGCCCGATTAGGAAAGACCATAGTGCAGAGCACATAATTTGCATAAGTGATCACTTAGAGACAAAATTCCTTTTTGAGGAGGAAGATGTGAGTCTTACCAAGATTTGGTATAGAGGAAGAGACTCTACCAATCTATTTTTGAAGGGAAAAATTAGTAAGTTGCAAAGGAGCCAGGAAAGGCCTAAAGAGCCTTAATTTTGCTCATTTTCAGTTAGGGCATTGTACGGCCAGATGTGACCCCAAGACCCCAAAAATCCTTGAGGGGATGGAATATGAACCAGGAATCACAAGAAAATATTGGGGGTTTCTTTGGAAGGATTTAGGTAAAATCCCCGATTTCTCGGAGAAGGAGACTTAATAGGGCTAGTAGCCTTTTACACCTAATTAGGAATATTGGTGAAATTGACTTGAAAATGGAGCTAGGTGGATTCCTAATAACCCTAGTAGGATGGGTTGAATCCTTTAGAATCACCTCCACACCTATGCAAAACCATTTCAATAATTTGGATGTTAGAAGCCTTTAAGGTGGTTTAAGGGTTAATGGCTAGTGTTGCAAGGTTGAATCAAGTGTTGACTTGATAGAAGGAACTTTGATGATAGTTGGGTTGGAAAGAAGAACCAGGGGATCCTAAGAAGGTGAAGATCCTATAGGTTGAAAATGGTGGAGAGAGACACCCTAGAAGTCTTATAAGAAAGACTAAGAGCATGAATCGGTGAGTGATTCATCTAACCTCCCTATCAGTTCCATAGCATCCTTCACCCACCATTCTTTTCTATTTCCTTTAATATTATAGATGTCCTTCCCTTTCCCCTTCTTCAATGGATAATTTTTATCCTAGTGACCTGATTTATTATAGGTGAAGCAAACAAAGGGAAATGATTCAAAGCCAAAGCCTTCTACCATTTCCCCAATCTTGGCATTATGTCTATAAAGAGGGTTAAATCAGTGGATTAACTAACATCAATACATAACCTTGCATAAACCAACCTGGATTTTGAAGCAGTAGCCAGGTCTATGGAAAGAAGTTCCCCCATAGTACTCGCAATACCCTTAAAAACCCCCTCATTCCAAAATTCCAGAGGGAGCCCTAGAAGTTTCACCCAAATTAGGGTAGATTCCTTAAAAATCCATTCAAGTCAATATTAGGATACCATTTTCTCAAAGCCAAGGTTGATTTGCCCAGCATCCAAGGGCCACCACAAAGGGCTTTCATCATATCCTCCCTATTGGTGAAAGAAAAGGATAAAGCCCCTTTAGCCATTGCAGCAATATCAACCTGACCCTTCAAGAACCACCCATGACTTACATATTTGTGCACCACATCAATATTTGGTCTTGGTCCAACATATTTTCCAACTAGCATCATCTCCATAGACGCTATGGAACTATCCAAAACTAGAGCATGAACAAATATGATAAACTCACCTTTGGAAGGATCAAGAATATTGTTGACCTCTAGCAAAGAAGATTTCCCAGAGGGTTGCTTACCAAACAAAGCTAACCACGGTAGATCCCCTTGGTTTGGCCCACTTAGGGAGACAATGGGTGGCCTAAATCTTCTCAAATTAGGCGACGCAAAGTCAACCCTGTCATCCAATTCCTTTCCTCCTTTCTAAGCATCATTCAGGGAATCTGATGCCTTACCTTCACTCATAGTTCTAGCTGCCCTCGAAACCCTTGTTGCGCCTGCATCCGGCCCCTCGATAGTTGTCTGCACCCTATTTTCCCCTCGTTCACCTTCCCACCCTCGCTATTCAAACCCACTCTCCCACTCGTCATCATTGTTTTGATGTCAACATATGTTTCAGTTGGATGATTGGGCCAGACATATATGTTAATAAGAATAAATTATAAATTTGTAGCAAGACTCTTAACTTCGCAATCTATCCAATTATTTCTCTCCATAATTTGATCTAGACATACTACTTGTAGTCTCTAAAAAATAGAAAATCCCCCAAAAGCCCAAATAACCTATACCCCAACTTAACACTAAAGTTTGAGTTTCTTTATGAATAAATCCTATTAAACAGTGGTCAACTTTGTTTCCTAAATCTAAAAAATGTCTACCTTAAAATAATCATATTTCTTTTGACCACATGATGCTTGTTAGGGGCGTTTCAGTCTCTAGCATTCCATGATAGGATATTTATGGCTCCTTGGGAAGGGAATCCCCCTTCCTTGATATGAGTAACCAAGCTATGTTTTTCTACCTTTATGCTTCTCCATCTTCTAAAATCTTTTACTTGAGTGATTTTCTACCCCTATCTTTTCTTTTACCATAATTCTGTTTCACACTCTTTTCTTTACTCTACAAGATATCTAGCAAGGTATTGTTTATTTTTTTCCCTTGTTATTATCTATATGTAATGGATCTCCAAAATGCAAGCCATGCTTTTCTCTCAAAAGAACTCCATCCTCTAGTAATGCCAACTTAAGGTATCTATCGAGGGCAATTTCTTGATTAGGTATACTATCCCCCATGTCTTAGTTTTCCACCTCTATTATTAGATTATCTCTTCCACTTGAAGTTGGTTCTACCCTTTTAGGATTCCTTGGAGTATTTTTTATGTCTTCCATTGGTAGATATAGTCTAGGGTTATGATTTTTAAGAGATAAATCCTTGTTGTCTATTCCAGGCATGATGCATTCTTATTGTTGAGGCTATATGCTTCTTTTTAAATATTTGACAACAACTTCCTATTTTTTGTACTCCCTCTATGATCTTATACTTCCATGGCCTCTTTGCGCATCTTTGAGTTCAATTTTTTATTCTTCTTCAATCCTTCCCAAAATGAAGGCAAATTTTGGTCTAAATTTCTATTTACTTAAATTGGTAATTCCTTTTTGGTAGGAGTATTATTGGTGGATTTTTATACTTTTTTGTTCCTAAACCCAAATATCTCGCCTCTAATCTTTATCTTAGTAAGAATTTACCTTCAACCAACTTTGGTGCCTTTACAATCCTCTGTTTTTGTTTCCCAAATTATATTATTACCTCTAATTACTCTATGAATCTAGTTATACATATCCTCCTCTATGTATAAATTGGTATTACTTCCATTCTTTCCATTTAGGAAATCCTCTTCCACCCCTAGGAAAGCCCCCAGAGGATCCCCAATATTGAATGGTGCATCGATATCCCATAATTTGCATGAAAATTTATCCAGACTAATCCATGTACATTTTCTCTTAATGTGTTATGTTAGGGGGTTAAAATTAGGGTTCTAATTTATTCAGAGAAAACTTATGCCATACAAGAAGATTAATTTACCAAATAACATTTCTTTTTTTTAAAGTTGTATCAGTGTATTCTACAGAAGAAAATAATTTTCAAGACATCAAACACTTACCTTTCCTCTGAAATTGTTTGTCCTCGACGTCATAATTTCTTCATCTGATTTTCCTTCTCCACACCATTTTACAAAGAACACATGATCTGTCAACTGCTTTAATACTAGGGAAACAATCACCAAATGGAAAACCAATACCTTTTTTGTTTGTATTCTTTCTTGGTAGATTATTCTGATCCTCCATTCTTCTTTGAAGTTTGTTATGCTCCCAAGACCCCCCATTCCACCGCTTATTTCCTTCAGATTTTTTCTTTCCTTTTCTTCCACTCTATGATGGTTTCCAATGATCTAAAAATGATTCGTGGCACCAAGTGGAATAGCATTGGCTTTGGTGGCAACCAATGATAGTGGCGCCTATTTTGACTTCTACTTGTTTAAGTTTTTCCATCTTCCATTCATGACAGTGCTTTGTCTAGGTGGGCCTCTTCTCCTCATGTTCTGAGGAACCCTAACACCTCTGTGCCACCCCTTTCTCATTGCACCTATGTGAGAGGGGGATCCTAATTAATTTATTATTAATTATATAATAACTCTTGATCAATTGGCTCTTGAATTACATCATGATATCAGTCCTCTTAGTTTGGAGTTCTTGAATGACTATTTTTATAGATTTAGTCATGCATCTTTAGAAGATAAATAAATTCATTTTCCTTAAACAATCCATCTTGCAAGGCACCTACTTATAATGATTTATGCGAGTTACCTTCTTTTATATGTAATATTATTGTTTATGATGATAATTCTCTTAAATGTCATCTTGACTTTGTTGTCATTCATAATGAATGTTTACCTTGTCATAAATTACATAATGATAACATATATTGAAATAATTAATTAGATTCTTATGTTTGTATCTAGAATTGTTGATTCATTTTTCTCCTATTATATATGATGTTATTAAGATTACTTTGAGCGATAAATAATTGTTATAGTTTCAATTGAAAGAAGAGGACCAAGTCACAAAGACAAATGATATAACATCCTTACATAAAAACCAATGAATAATAAATTAAATAATTTCCAAATATATTTTTTAGAAGTTTTAGAATTTAAAATTTAAAATTTTTATTTTCATTTTCATTTAAAATGCTTTGGAAATTTGTGACAGTTTATCTTGAACTAAAACTACCATTTTCGGTTCATGCTCTACCTTAATCAGAGGGTGTGAAGATATGCTAATTTTCAAAATTTGTTATGATTCTAAAACAGTTTCATAAGTTGTCAAAAAAAAAAAAAACTTGCACAGTTATAACTGATATTGGTTCCTTGAATGTAAAATTTCTACAATACATCCCTATATAAGAGAGTATATGTGTGTGCTAAGTGCGTGAAGCACAAGGTTGTAATAGATACGCATATATATTTCCTTGTATATGGAGTATTTTGCAGAAGATTAAGAGCAGTAATTTTATGATTACTTATATATATAGATGTATGAGTTGACAACATACAGTTATGTATATATGTAATTCTGGTAAATCAAAAGCATTGTAAGAAAGGAAAGGGTTGTAGCCCTTGTAGTTGGAGCTATAGAAATATTGTAAGGAGTTGGTGCTCATAAATAATAGGTATTTCATTTGGAGTGGTATTTTTAATCCTATGACGAAAACCAGTTTGGTTTTTGAGGGTTTTTCCACTCGACACAAATCTCGTGTTCTCTCTTTTTGTGAGTTGTGTTTTTTCTCAGGTATCTTGTATCTAATTCTATATATGTGTATACAGTTGATTTTTCGATTTACAGTTCCTTTTATATCTGCTCAAAATTGTTTAAAATATTTCAATTCTTCTCTATTCTGATTCACCCCCCTCTCAGAATAGCATCCACTTCCAACAAGTGGTATCAGAGTATGGGGATCTCTATTAGGTTTTTCCTAGGGATTGATTCTAGTATTTTGGAAGTGTCTGTTTATAGATTTGAGTCATTTGTGTGGGTTCAAAATTGCATTGCACTTTGTCAGGTTTTTCAGTTTTTTCATTTGACCTTGTTAAGTAAATTCAATGGGCAAAAGAAGTAGGAATAAGAATACAAAGGATACACCTAAAAGGAAATCAGAATCAAAGAATGTTGATATTTTGACTACTAATCTTGATTCCAAAGTTTCCATTGGAGATGTGTTCTGTGTTTCTACTGATCAAGAAACAAAAAATGATGGAGTAACGTGTCTTGAGGAAGAATTGCTATCAGCCTTAGATGTAATCAAGCATCTTAGAAAGTAAAATAAGAATCTCAAGGTGCATTTAAAATAGAGTGATGAATCTAAAAGTAATATTGAATCCCTAAACGTTCAATTGGTTGATAAATCAAATATTATAAAGATTCTTGAAGCTAACCTAAAAAATAAGGATGAATTGTGCAACAAATTAGAATGTGAGGTTACATCTTTAAAGGAAAATTCTAATAATGAATTTTTGGTAGAAGAACAAATTCTGAGAGACAATATGATCATAAGTCAGAAAGCTGAAATTGAAGAATGCAAAAGAATAGAAGATTTGTTAAGGTCTAATTTGGAGGTTAAAAGGATTGAATGCTTAAAGCTTGAATGTGAAGTAGTCACATTAAGGAAAGAACTTGATAGTGCCAAGAATCATTCACTAAAGTTAAATCAAAGTACTAATGCATTGAATGGGATGTTGGAAAGGCAAAGGCATTCTAAGGATACTGTCGGTTTGGGATATGAGGTTGGAAAAAGTTTTGCAGAAGGACATAAATGTGATACAATGTTTGCTACTACTGATGGTAAGAAATTTTTATTCAAACAAACACCTAGGAAGAAGATTGATTTAAATCAACATATTGTTAAACCTAAAAACAAGGACAAGTCAGATGATAACGTTGTTGTTAGAGATTCTTTCAAAGGTGTTCACAAAATAAGTTATTCACATCCTTGGCATATTTAGTCAAACAGGTACAATTATACTTTTCAAGGATATTGTTTTAATTGCAAAGGTTATGGTCATAAAGCCGCAACATGCATAGTTGTTGATAAGAGAAATCATTTTTTCCCAAAAAGAAGTTTCTTTACATCAAAGAGTCAAACATATTTTAAGTATCACAATCATGGGTATTATAACTCAGGAACTAAAGTCATGAAAGAAAAACAAATAAAGTGTTTTAAATGTAACTACCTTGACCATATAGCATGCTTTTGCAGAAGTAGTTGTAATAAGCTTCTTGACAGACAGGACAAGAAGGGTTTTACTATGGTATGGAGAAGGAAAATAATCAAGGTAATGTTAAAGATTAAAAAATGGAGGGTGCACTTCTTGCACCTACTGTGACATCTTGATTCTTGAGAAAGGAGCATGGTCTTTGGGGGAGTTTATTGTGATAATCTTTGTCACCCCAATAAAGAAGATTTAGTTCTCTGAGAAGTATGTTGTAAACTTTGTTGGTTAAATTTGATTGGTTGTCTTACATTGTTTGACTTTGGTGAAACATTTTCCCCAGTAGCAAGAATGGAATCCATTAGAATCTTTTTGGCTTATGATAGTTATAAAAAGTTTACTGTATATCAGATGGATGAAAACACAACTTTCTTGAATGAGTATCTTGAAGAAGAGGTCTATATGGAACAGTCGGAAGGCTTTATATCCATAGAAACTCTTGATTATGTTTATAGGTTGAAAAAGGCACTATATGGCTTAAAACAAGCCCCAAGGGCTTGGTATTCTAGGCTGGACAAACATCTTCTCGCTAATGGATTTGTTCATGGTATTGTAGATAGCACACTCTTCACTAAAGTAGTAAATGGTGGAATTCTTGCAGTTGAAATTAATGTGGATGATTTTATATTTGGGTCTACTAATGACAATGTGTCCAAGTAGTTTTATGATATCACAGAGTCTAAATTTGAAATGTCCTTATTAGCAGAACTTATGTTTTTTTCTAGGTTTGCAAATATCTCAAATTTCCAATGGTTTATTTATTTCACAAACAATATATGCAAAGGAAATGCTGCAAAAATTCAATATGGCTAATTGCAAACCAGTTGGAACTCCCATGGAAACTAGTTGTAAACTGGTCAAGAATGATGATTCTCCTGATGTCAGTCAAACAGAGTATAGGTCTATGATTGGCAGTTTTCTTTATTTAACAGCTTCTAGAGCAGATCTTATGCAGACTGTTTGTATGGTATCTTGGTACCAATTTGCTCTAAATTAGTCTCATCCTATTGCAGTTAAACAGATATTCAAATACATCCAAGATTAAGTTGGTCTTCTTATACAGGTTTTGTGAAAGGACTTGTATCTTATCCTGACACATGCTTGTGGATCCATGTACAACATTAATCATTGAGATATTATTTTCTTCTGATCTGTTGTGCATACTTGCTTCATGCGTCACTTCAGTCTGATTGTACTATTTTTGGATGATGGTATACTAATCCTTTGCTATTACATATCTTAATAAGGTTCTTTAGAGAGGGTATATGAGATTGATATAGGTTTTCTTCTAGATTACAGATTTGATTCATGATTCCTGAGTTTTTATACCGGGCATATTCCTATTTCTTTCTTCTTGATTCTAGAGTTTGATTCTACTACATGGGTTGAGTTTCCTACAGGGTATTTACAATTGATAGTGCTGCTCTACAGTGATAAAAATCAAGTATGGTACTTGATATGTTGAGTCTTGATGTATATAGGCTGAGATTTGGTATTTGGTGATTTGGTTAATTACTGTGATGTTTTAGCTTCTTTCTTGCTTCAGCTATGATATTAAAAGTATTGGCCTTGCATGACTCTGATTTGTTCCAGTGGTGGATATATCTCTCATAGTTTTTTTTACTCAAGCTCATGACAAAATTTTGGTCATGTCCTCAATATCCATGAAATTGATCAAATTTGGTTTTGACATACTTTGATCTATCCTGTAGCATGAAGGAGATACTTGGTATCGTTGAATTTTCTTTATAACTTCAACATATTCAACTTTAATAGTTGACATCACTGGATGATATTTGCAGTGCGACAGATTTAGCATATAGATTGCAATAATTCTTATGGCAGAGATTGGATTTATTTGGCATGTAAATATAAATGATAGGTTGGTCTACAAGTTCTTCTCTTCAGTATTTTTTGATGATTTTGTTGAGCATTCTCAGTGATCTTTACCAAGCATTATTGATTTTGACCTTCTGAGACAGGATGATTTTGTTCTTTGTTCTTATATATCTGCACAGTGTTGGTTGAACAGTGTTTTGGTTAATAGGATGTAATTGTATTTCAATTGCTATCATTAGATTATGCAGTATTTGTTCAAGATTACATTCCAGATGGTGATATATTTTCTTTGATGTGAATCTCTTTTATCACACTGGTATACAATGGCATGTATGCTGGTATAAGATATTAATGATACAAATGGTCCCTCATTTTCTATCAAAGAAATTGATTGATTATGGGGGAGAACCTCTTTGCTTAGTGGTATTTGTATCCAGGGGTTTTTGTGCTATTTTGGTATTCTCTGTTACTAGCAGCTTCCACATGATATCTGATTCTCCATCTTTGTCCTTGATGACAAAAACGGGGAGAATTGGAAAATATCTTGGTACATGAATGGTAAATGATATTGCTTTTTAGGGTAAATGATATTGCTTTTCAACTATTTTCTTGACACCTCATGACAATTGGTATTGGATTTGACATTAGGCACTTTCTACATGGTACATTTCTACATTGATACATGGACATTTCTGCATTAGCACTGGTATTGGCATACGTGATCTTTGGTATTTATCTTGGCATTGAAAATAGTGGTATTACTTGGCAAGATTTTGGTAGTGGTATTTGGTTTTTGGTTTTGACAGCATTTTGCATTTGGCACTACACCATTGGTATTGGTACTTCACTTTTTGGCATTGGCATATTTGATATTTCATATACAGGCTAATGTTATGCAATTAGTTTATTTCAATTATGTGCTCTAACATCTTAGAGCTATGATGTTATTGAACACGACATTAGTCTTGGTCACATATGGCATGATATATTTGATGGTTAATTTTTGCCATCAAGGACAAAGGGGGAGTTTTTTGACCCCGATAGTTTTGTCCTTGATGACAAGGCTTGATGAGTTGGCAAATTAAAGTGGGCCCCTAATTGTGCCACTTAAGTTATTCTCTTGGAAATAAACATGTGACTTGACTTAAGCATAGTTGAGTAATGCAAACCCATTATTAAATCCCGCGTGTCTTTCCGGATGTCAAAAGACTTTCATTATTGATTTAGGGGATTCACAAAGTCATATCTTTCTCATCATTTGGTGTACTCCTTCAGGGCACTGCCATGGGTTTCACATGTTAAGAAAATGCTCATCTTTGATGCTCGACAATTTGTGGGTTTTTGCTATGTTATACAGTGGGTTAAAAGCTTCAAAAGGGTATCATTTAATGACACTCAGGTTGTTTCTTTTTGTTCATATCCTCTTCTTTGATAAAGCAGTGACATGTATGATTTCAAAACTCATGTTTACTTTGAGACATTGGATACAATGAGGACAATGAAGTCTTATTCAATTTATGTTGACATGTAAAAGAATTGCAGTTGAAGTTTTTGGTTTCTCAAACCATTTTTTTGGTTTATTTTATTGTGGAAAGATGGGTTAATGTTATAGTTTGTTTTCTTTCCAAAATGCATTTCAAAAGGGATTGTTAATCTCAGATTAACAAAATGGTTACATGTTATGGAATGGTTTCAGTTATGGTTTTTCTACAAGAAGCTGAATACAGGGTGTTAATGAAAGAAATGAGAAACATTAATGATGATCCTTGTGTTAGGATTGTTGTTCTTAAAATAGCTTATATTTTTGAATGTTCTCAATAAAACCCTTACGGGGTTTGGCTCTGTTATGAAGAGAAGCTGGATAGTTATGATTAAATTAACAAGTCTTGGTTGACCATCTTATAATCTCTTAGGAAAAGATATTTGTCTTCAAAATAGTTGATTTTGGGTAATGCTATGGAAAGTTCAGTTTGGATTCAGTTAATTGTAACTATGAGTTTGTGACTCATTTGAAAGACCGTAAAAGAAGTTTTTCTAGGGATTTATCATCCTTTGGAAATTTGTGACAGTTTATCTTGAACTAAAACTACTATTTTTAGTTTATGCTCTACCTTAATCAGAGGGTGTGAAGATATGCTAATTTTCAAAATTTGTTATGATTTTAAAACAATTTCATAAGTTGTCCAAAAAAAAAAAAAAATAGTTGCACAGTTGTAACTGATATTGGTTCCTTGAATGTAAAATTTCTACAATACATCCCTATATAAGAGAGTATATGTGTCTGCTAAGTGCGTGAAGCACAAGGTTGTAATAGATACACATATATATTGTTAGAGTAATCAGTTAGTTCTTACTCTTTTTCTCTTAAGCTATCTCTTAGGTGCATATAATTAATACTTTATATTAATTATATTGTGCAACCTAGCTTTTATGTTTTAGGGTTTGTTCACCTTTATAGGTTGAAATTTGTAATGTTTTTTCATAACTTTAGAGAATAATATTGTGCTTCTTCTTTTGAGCATCTCTGAGTTCTGCTTTTTCATTTTTGTGCTTCTACTTTGTATCAGGTCATTTGCATGCAGGTGTATTCGGGTTTTGTGGATTTGCATGTTTCTCAAATCCTACATGGTATCAGAGCCACCCTGTTGCTGCCTGATCGAAGGTCTTTGAAGCCACGATTCGAAGACGACAGCCACAGCCTTTTTGGGGTTTTTTTATGATTTCTAAGGAGGCACTATTTTTTGGAGATGTTTGAGCCAAAACAGACTTCGCCATTGCGTTCAGAAGGCCCAGAAGAGTCAAAATACATATAAATTTTGACCATTTTGGTTACTGTGCCCTCAGGGAAATTTTTTTGGCCTACTAGGGCCGTACGGACACGCAAAACGAAAAAAAATAAAATAATTTTTTAAATGATTTTGGCTTTTAAATTTACACCTAAAGTGTTATTGCATACCGCGCCACCCGCGCACCACCAAAGGGCCACTGCTGCCAGCGGTTAGACCGGCGCGCCACCGGCCTGCCTCCGGCGCCCAGCCGCCACCCGCCCTCCGCTCGGGCACCGCCGCCCCTCCGCTCGGGCACCACCTGATCTCTGCCTCCGCTCGGCCACCGCCCACACCGGTAGTGATTTCAGCTGACGTCACAGGACGTCAGCCGACGGCCAAACAGCTGTCAATTTTAAGGCAGGGCCTGGTTTTTTCCAGCGAGCATGCACTTTGAGGGTCTTGTTGGTTTTTTTCTCATAACTTGAGCAAACGGACTCGAAAATGCAAGTATCTTATATCGTCAGAAAGGTCTTTCCAAGACAGACGCATTGGTGTAGGTCTTATTTCCTAATTTTACCATTTGGTTGCCAATTTTTGTAGTCAAAGGATGTCCTTCCTTTATGCTCCTGTTCTGCTTCTGGAACTCAGGTTTTTTTCTCATTTCTTGTGCTTTCATAGTAATTTGGGGTGTACGGGGGTTAGTATTATACATTGTGGGGGGGTGCATTTTACTTTCTGTCATTTCATTTAGAAAGACCCTTCTACTTCTGTCTTATTCTTCTTTCAATGTCGGACCCCTCTATGGCCCGACTGACACCTCACAACTACCACACATGGAAGCCACACATGACCAGACTCCTCATGTCACGAGGATTATGGTCCTGCATGGATGAGGCTCAACCAGTTTTTCAGAGGCCTTATGAGGCACTTATGCACAAAAACAGGATGGATGAGGCAATGGGCCTCATTGCCATGAACATTTCAGATGGGTTGCTGTTCCACCTGGATGGTATGACCACACCCAGGGATATGTGGGACAAGTTCTCCACCTTGTTTGGCACCATGGATGAGTTCAAGATTCTCTAGATAGATGCAGAGTTCACCTCCTTGGCACCTAACTCATTCACCAGCATTGAGGACTTCCTGATGAAGTTCAAGTCTCTTCGATCTATCTTACAGGTTGCTGGGAAGACGAAGTCAGATGATGAGTGTATCTTCCTCATACTCTCCAAGCTTCGAGGTCCTTATCAGATTTTCACTTCTACCTTCTACTCCACTATGGATGCACTGGGTGCATGGCATGTTATGCCCTCTTTTGAGATCTTCTGTGACAGGTTAACTCGTGAGCAGTCCAAGCTCAGTCAAATGGATTCTCTTATAGGCTCATAGTCACAGGCATTGCTTGCCAAGTCATCTCAGGATACACAGAAGCCGAAGCCAAAGCAGATATCTGATTCACCTTCTCAGCACTCTTCTGGCCCACCATCTTCTTCTAAGAAGGAGAAAAAGAAGACTCAGAACCCCTCTTGTTCCTATTGTCAGAAGGGGACCCATGATGAGTCATAATGTTTTCAGAAGAGATGTGATGGTTATGAGTAACAGATTGCAGATTTGCAAGCTCTCCTTCAGAAGAGCACTATTTCCTATCCATCCTCTTCCACCTCATAAGGGTCTTCTTTTCATTCTTCTGCCTCTTCTTCGACATCTGGAAAGGATTTTGGACAGGGTCATGCATTACGGGCATCTGTTGCATCCCCTTCACAGGTCCCTTGGATACTGGATTCAGGTGCTTCTCACCATATGGCCTCTTCTCAGGATTTGTTCTCTTCTTTTGAGACTTCTCCTATTCCTCATATTCTCATGGGGAATAACACTGTACAGAAAGTCTGCAGGACAGGTTCGGTCAGCATTCAGGATGGCACATTCAATGATGTATTGTATGTTCCATCTCTCTCTGCAAACCTTCTCTCGATTTATCAGATTACACGCAGTGGGTCAGGGAAGACAGTTGAGTTCACGGCCAATTCAACCTTCATCAGGGATAGTGTGACAGGAGGCATTATTGCTACAGGGATAGTTGATCATTCCACCCGTCTCTACACCTTCTCTCACTTTGGTCCACCATCTCCACTTTCGGAGCTCTGCTCTCCTCTTTCTAGAGAACATCATGCGGTGCAGTCAGGTCGCTTGAACCTCTGTGTTGTTCCCGAGACCAGTGTTATGACTACCCTACCACATCCTGAGGCATACTTTTCTCTTCAGCAGGATTCTTCTTCAGCACTGCTTGACCCTCCAGCTCCATTCATCGAGCCACTAGGTGCAGTTGTTGAGGATTCTTCAGAGGAAACTCATCTCCTCTCTCATGACAGTGTCAGCACACCTATCATACCACTTGCATTGGGGATTCCCTTTCAGGATCCTTGTGTCTTCTCATTTGAGCATCAGCTCCGCCTTCCAGTGACACCTCATCTTTCGAGGTCACCTCTTCAACACCCACTGACTTTCACTCCTCTGCATTGGAGTCACAGTGGTTTGTTCATTGCTCTAGGGGTTCTTTCATTCTGGGGGGGCTTTGGAGCCTCGACCCTCTCTCACGGGGGGGTTGGAAGCATGCATTGTACTACTGGCTTTGAGAGAGTCTCTTGAAGTCATTCTTTTTGTCTTTGCTTGCTTTTATATCTCTTTTAGGAGAGGAGTTTTTCCCACTGGGTTTTATCCTTTGTCTCCGGTTTACAGAGATTTCCTTGTATTGGGTACCTGATCAAGCCTTGTTGCCGGAACCCATTTCCTGCTTTCTTAGATGTGCTAGGTTAGCTTACCTCCTGAGCTTCGCTTAAGGGGGGGTGTTAGAGTAATCAGTTAGTTCTTACTCTTTTTCGCTTAAGCTATCTCTTAGGTGCATATAATTAATACTTTATATTAATTATA